>CM076688.1:129226724-129805738 GCA_038501925.1 Xenopus petersii | reverse complement strand
TGCTACTGAGGAAACTGGCAGCAGTATTTCAACATAAATTACAGTTAGAAAGAGAAGTGTCTCACCTGTGGTTCTCACGGACATCAGAAATAGAAGTAATTAATCTATAAATGAAATGGAAGGCCGGAAGATCCTCCAGAGACTGTCCTAGTGCAGCTCCTCTGACACTGACTAATCTGCTGCTGAGGAAGCTGGAGACTGTGTAACAGGCAGGAACCTCCATTTGTATTAAATCAAATGTCATCTGTCTTTATTTTTTACATTTCTGAAACTGATCACAACAAACCTTCTTCTTAAATAAAACAGAAAATCTATGGGACTGGATCAAGTTCTCACAGCCGACAGTATTTTGTTACGGACTTTTCAAAGGCAGCAGGAACACCGCATCTGAGAAGATTAAGGGATAATGTACCCCCTACTGTAAATGATAAGGATATTAGAAGTCACTGAGGGGTTGTTCTGTGACCATATAAAGGCACAAGGCTGCAGGCTGAGTTATACAGGGAACTCTGAGTATCACTCATGTATTATAAGGGATAATGTACCCCCTACTGTAAATGATAAGGATATTAGAAGTCACTGAGGGGTTGTTCTGTGACCATATAAAGACACAAGGCAGCAGGCTGAGTTATACAGGGAACTCTGAGTATCACTCATTATAAGGGATAATGTGCCCCCTACTGTAAATGATAAGGATATTAAAAGTCAGAGGACTCTATGACCAGAAAAGGAAAGGTCACATAAATAATAATTTTGAAATACAGCATAAAGAATTTTTAATTAATTACCCGCAATGTTCTATATAACTTGGCGTTTATTAGGCAACATTAGATGCCCTTAAATTGTTAAAATTTAAGATTTTTTTTTTACCTGTACAGGTGGCTACGCTTTCACCTCTAATGGGAACGTGTCACACCTCTATAAAAATAGCCCGGGCGCATCTGGCACTATATCCATCCAATAATCCCCCCCAAGTCCAACCATGGTGGCAGATTCTATAACATAGATGAGAGCTGGCAGGCTAATACCCTCTGGGACATTCCATAATATTAGAGGGGTGAGGTTCTATGTACAAGGCAGCAGTGTCAGGCCCGAGACAGCTCTTCTTTCATCCCACTCCCGTCTCATCAGGAATTCAGGGCTAAAGCCCATTCTCCGGGGCCTTGTCAGCCTCTCACAATGATCTAATTCCCCTTTCTGTTTGATGACAAGCTCCTCTCTTCTTCACCCCGTGCTGACAAATTAGAATCTTTTCTTCTGTGCTGCGACGCTCTCGACAGGGCTCTTGACAACCCCTGTAAGAATTTGACCGCAAATATCATTCAAGAAGAAGTGGCTTGGAGAAAGCGCTTTCGGCGCCAATAGGCTTTTTTTTTGTGCCCCTCCACGATAAACAGTTCTTGGAAATCCAAGTTGTGGATATCGGCCGAGCCATGAATAAATCATAAGCGGATAAACAAAAAATATTCTAATGGTTTTAATTTAGAATAAAATTCTCACTCCTCATTCCTTCCCATATAAAAGGGTGTTGTTCACCTTTAAATTAACTGTTAGTATGATGTAGAGAGGGATATTCTGAGACAATTTGCAATTGGTTTTTATTATTTGTGGTTTTTGAGTTATTTAGCTTTTTATTCAGCAGATCTCCAGTTTGTAATGTCATCAGTGTGGCTGCTAGGGTACAAATTACCATAACAACCATGCATTGATTTGATCTATGGTACTTAAAGGTGATTAAACAGTCTAGCTGGTTCTCTTATCGCTGTTTGGCCTGGGTCGTGCCTGGTGCTTGAGTGAGGAAGGCTAATTCTAACCACATGTTACTTATACAGGGTAAGAAAGTAAAAAAAGAAATCAGAGCCGGAAGGAATAAACGTGTCAGTGCCAGTCTGTGCTCCCCGGGTTTAGACCAGTGCTTGGCAGTAGCCACACTAGCCCTCTGGAATGACCAGTTTGCTTGTTGCCAATGCACAGCATGATCAAAGAGCACTGACCTTCTAAGAGATAAATGCAAAACACACCTTTTTTAGGGTGGATTTGCCCTTTAATTTGGAGGCGGAACAACAGGTGTTTTCCCATTCTGCCCTACTGTAACCTTCCCATCCTTCCTGCTGTCACCATCCTCATCATCATTCTCTACTGTCTCCACCTTGCCCTGTGGTCTTCTTCATACTGTTGTCTCCATCTTGCCCTGCTGTTATCATAATACTCTAGTCTTCATCATTACCCGCTGCCTCCATCCTGCCCTGCTGTCAACATCATACTCTACCATCTCCATCATGCCTGCCACCTCCATCATTACCTACTGTCACCACCATTACCTGCTTCCATCACTACCCGCTGCCTCCATCACAACCCGCTGCCTCCATCACTACCCGCTGCCTCCATCACTACCCGCTGCCTCCATCACTACCCGCTGGCTCCATCACTACCCGCTGCCTCCATCACAACCCGCTGCCTCCATCACAACCCGCTGCCTCCATCACAACCCGCTGCCTCCATCACTACCCGCTGCCTCCATCACTACCCGCTGCCTCCATCACTACCCGCTGCCTCCATCACAACCCGCTGCCAACATCATACTCTACCGTCTCCATCATCACCCACTGGCTCCAGTCTGAACTGCTCCACTCTCACTGGAAACCTAAGTGACATCTTTCAACAGACTCCTGGCTGCACCTGCGGGGGGCCTAAACCATGTCAGAACTTGGCAGTAGAAAGGCGCTTTGCTTTAATTTCCTTATCTCCCAAAAATGAATTCAGTGTGTGAGGTGGAGGAAAACACGTTATTAAAATGAGATTTGGATGCAGCAAAGCTGCGCTCGGTTTTGTTCCTGGAGTGTGAAATTACTGACTGGGGAAGATTTCACACAAGCTTAATCCTACAGTGAAGATTCAGCAAGGGATTTATACATCTTTGCCCACTTTACCTAATCCTCCTCGTTGGCATGCTGGAGCGGTCAGTCCTGACTTCAGATAATTAGAACTGTCTCCCCCCCCCCGCGTACAGATAGACCGTTCCTGTCAGTCTCCCCCCCATAATGGCGCAACCTACAACCATTTACCCTTTATTTTCCATTTATTTTATTTATAGGATTTTGCACTCACCCGTGCAAATTCTGTTTTTACTCGCTGTCAGTGCACCCTTGACATAAACGAAGGGGGGCAAAAATAAATAAATAAATTGAAAGGCCGTCTATTTTTGGCAAACAATTTAAACATTCCGCCATTAAAAGCAGTGGCTGTAGCTTTTGTTAATCTACAGTTTAAATTCTACCCACTGACATGAACAGGCTTTGCCAGGGCTGAAGTGGGGTCAGATAATGGCGTAAAATATGGCAGCTGGGTGGTGCAAATATGGGATCTGTTATCCAGAAAACTTCATTTTATCCAAACAAGCCAGATTTTTACAAATGATTTCCTTTTTCTGTGTAATAATAAAACAGTCGCTTGTACTTGATCCCAACTAAGATATAATTAATCCTTATTGGAGGCAAAACCAGCCTATTGGGTTTATTTCATGTTTAAAGAATTTCCTAGTAGACTTAAGGTATGAAGATCTAAATTACAGAAATATCCATTTTCCAGAAAACTCCAGGTCCCACGCATTCCGGATAACAGGTCCCATACCTGTGCACATATTTGTAAGTACCCCCTTAATCTGACACCACTTTTTCCCCCATTTTACACAGTTTAATAAATAGCCCCCCTAATCTTCTTTCATGGCAAAGATGCACATGGAGCAGGGTTTACATGCTCTTTACATCAACCATAGTGCCGCTGCCTAGTTCTGGAAGTGTCCCGGTTCTTCCAATGCACCAAGAAATGTCTGCCCTTACTGTACAATATTTGACATGGAGAGACCTATATATCATTTACATTAATAAACAGGCACAGACTAAGGGCAGAGACACACGTTCAGATTCGGGGAGATTAGTCGCCCGGCAACAAATCTCCTCTACTTCGGGGCAACTAATCTCCCCGAACTGCCTCCCGCCAGCTAGACTGTAAATCACTGGCGGGGTGGCACTCGGAGCTCTTCGTTTTCCAAAGTCGCCCCAAAGTTTCCTTGTGAGTCAACTTCGGGCGACTTCGGAAAACGAACCGCTTCGAGTGCCACCCCACCGGCGATTCACATTCTAGCCGGCAGTTCAGGGAGATTAGTCGCCCCCAAAGAAGAGGAGGAGAGGCTTATCTCCCTGAATCTGAGCGTGTGTCTCTGCTCTTCTCAAAAAACATAGATGTGATGCCCAGCTCACAACAAATTAAATTAGGGATGCACCGAATCCGCTATTTTGGATTTCGGCCGAATCCTTTGCGAAAGATTCGGCTGAATACCGAATCCTAATTTGCATATGCAAATTAGGGGTGGGAAGGGGGAAACATTTTTTACTTCCTTGTTTTTTGACAAAAAGTCACACGATTTCTCTCCCTGCCCCTAATTTGCATATGCAAATTAGGATTCAGGTTCGGGCCGGGCAGAAGGAATCGACGGAATCCGAATCCTGGCTGAATCCCCAACGGAATCCTGGATTCTGGGAATCCCTAAATTAAATATTTGTCAGGGATTTAAAATTCGCTATAAGTATTAGTTGCCCTTATTTTTTTTATTTTTTTAACTTTGGACCCCTGCTTTGAGCATTGCCGTATACCCCTATAATAAATAACCACCGCCACTTAATTACCTGCCAATGAATGTGGCCCAGAGGACTCCCCCTTGCATAATCCGCTTTCACTAAAAAGGATAAATACTGCGCCCAAAGCCGGATTCAGTGTAATATCTCCTTTAAATCCTTTGTTCAGGGGGCTCTGTGACACAGATAGGAATCAAGCAGGGACCACCAACACGGCTGGAATCCTGTTAGCCATCAAACAACAGCAAGACCAAACACAGAGGCACATAATGAGGTTGATCAGTGGGGGTACAGCAGCCTCTTTTGCTCCAGTTTGGGATCGGACGGCTACTGACCTTGTTTCCTGATTTAGAAATAAGCAGCTTGGGATTGAGAAGAATTCAAGGAGCAGATAACTCAGCAATCTCAAGCCTATCAAACAACACTCATAACCATTCCAGCTGCCATTGCAGAAGTGGATTTTAGGGCAGAGACACATGTGGAGATTCTGGGAGACTAATTGCCTCTTCTTCGGGCGACTAATCTCCCCAAACTGCCTTCCTGCCGGCTAGAATCTAAATCGCCGGCGGAATGGCATTATGATTGATTCGTTTTCTGAAGTCGCCCGAAGTTTCCTCGTGAGGCATCTTCGGGCGACTTTGGAAAACAAATTGTTTCCAGTGCCATCCCACAGGCGATTTTGATTCTAGCCGGCGGGAAGGCAGTTCGGGCATTAGTCACCCGAAGAAGAGGCGATTTTTCGCAGGGCATCTGAATATCCCCGAATCTCCAAACGACTTTTGGCGGCGAAACAATTCTCCCATCCCTAGTAGAGAGTGACATCGTGAGACAATTTGCAATTGGTTTTCATTCTGTATTATTTGTGTTTTTTGAGGCATTTAGCTCTTTATTCAGCAGCTCTCCAGTTTGCAATTTCAAGAATCAGGTTGCTAGGGTCCAAATTACCCCAGCAACCATACACCGATTTGAATAAGATAATAATAATTTTTTGAAATGGACCCCCCGTTTGAAAGCCAGAAAGAAGAAAAAAAGGAGTATAATTTAAAAAAAGTTGCTTAGAATTGGCCATTCTATAACATACTAAAAGTTAATTTAAAGGAGAAGGGAAAAAAACTAAGTCAGCTTCATCAGAAAAGTCTATATAAATACACCAGTAAACCCTCAAAGTAATGCTGCTCTGAATTCTCTGTCAAAAGAGACACAGCATTTCTTTCCTTCTATTGTGTACTCATGGGCTTCTGTATCAGACTTCCTGTTTTCATCTTAAACCTCCAGGGCTTGGGCTTGAGCATGCTCAGTTTGCTCCTCCCTCCTCTGCTGTAATCTGAGCCCAGACCTATGAGTGAGCAGGGAGAGACTCAGGCAGGAAGTGATGTCACACCAAGCTAATATGGCAGCTGCTATCCTAAACAAACAAAGAGGTTCTAGAGCAGTTTACTCAGGTATGGTAAAGCATTCTACAGAATAAATAGTGCTATAGTTTGCATTATTGTGGCTTATCTACTGACAATAAACTGTTTCGGTACCTTTCCCTCACCTTTAACGGTGATCATGGTATTGGGAGGACCTATCTTTTCCCCTGTGTTCTGCATCTCAGAAAACAAACCCGGCTAGAATCAGGGGTGTAACTATAGAGGAAGGGGGGCCCCAAGAGGTAAAGGGGTCCCATTTGGCCCTAATTCATATACATTTTTAATAAATAAAGTCAACCTCTAGACATTTTTGGGGCCTGAAAATCTGATCAAGCTCAAACTGTGTCCCTTTAATAAGTAGACCTGAAGCTTCCAGTCTCGGGGTTCACTAGAAGGTTGATCTACCCGCCGCAGTGGTGATCACATGACACCAGCACAATATGGGGGGCCCCAAATGGCAGTGTTTGGCTTAAGATGCTCTGCACTGTTTTTACATTAGGGGCAAAGCGTAAGGGATTACTGGTAAATAAGAGTCCGGCACACACACTGGGGGTCAACGAGAAGAGCCGAGATGAAGCCATTAGCATAGCAGGTGGCGTGTAATTGTGCCGTTTCCGCTTGAACTGCCTCCCATACTTCAGAGGGGGATCAAGAATAGACGTCAAACAGACGGGCCATGGGCTCGGAATGGAGAAAAGTCTTAAAGGGAGACGGCCATTAGAATATAAATCTACTAAAACTGGGTTTGCCTCCAATAAGAATTAATTATATCTTACTTGGGATCAAGTACAAGCGACTGTTTTATTATTACAGAGAAAAGGAAAAATTTGATTATAATGGGAGACAGTCTTTCTGTAATTCAGAGCTGTCTGGATAATGGGTTTCCACTTAATGGATCCCATACCTGTATCTATAACGTCACTGAGGATTTCCTAAGAATGAACCACAATCTATAAGAAATGACATAGATCTGTACGTATGTATGACTATGAAGATTTTCATTCATCCCGGTCATGGTATATTTGGTGTATATTGAGTAATTACTCAGCAAGTCCAGTTAGAATTACCTATACTAGATCTATGCTAACCAGCTGGCAATGTTCACCTCACTGCTCCGGGTTTCTCAGATGATATGAATTTCCAAATTTGTCTCATGGGTGAGCTCAAAAGGGAGCATTTGGGGGGGGGGGGAAACAAGGTAAAAAGGATAGTGTAGCATTCTTAGAAAAATCACACACCTTGTGCCACATACAATCTCGGAATTATAGGTCCCAAACCTGATTTTAAGTTATTTTATTCTCAGATTATGAGTCAACTAAGTAGTAAAGCGCTACAATGTGAGAAATGGTTGTCTAAAGAGGCCGCCATGTTGTATAAAAGTCATACTCAACCAGTGAGGGAGCTACTGGGGAAGCTTGGGGTGCGATTCCACTCTGGACTGCACCCCTGGAAATGGACAATTACATCACTGTACCCCACTATGGCTAAAGTCCACCTTGTTCTACCTTTAAACCATGTCCATTCCAAGGCAACATCTTCCCCTTTCAGGATCCGTAATTCGAACAACGAGGAGGCCTGTGTCCCTACTTCACTTAGGGTTACCACCTGACCGGTTTTGGCCCTGTTTTTTGAAGGACTGCCCAGGTCAAAACTGCCTGCCAAGTTTTCCAAATTAGTAAAACTGGGCACAATTCCCTAGGATTGACGTGGCGATCTGCAATTGCTCATAGCCCTGCCCCTGTGGCACGTCCCCCACTGTGTCATGGACACGCCCCATTACACCACGGCCCACCCCTCTGCCCGGTGTTTCACTGCACAGAAGGTGGCAACCCTAACCTTACCCCTCCAATGAAGTCCCTACCTGGGCCAAACGTAAAGGTCTTCTCATTGGTGTCCAGCGAAGACTTCCAAACTCTTCTAACTTCTACACAGCAAACACATGTGCCCACCTTGGCTAATTAACTTGTACAGGAATGCAATCCATTATCTACAATCTCTGAATTCTCCCATAGACTCCATTTTAACCAAATAATCCACGTTCTTAAAAATGATTTCCTTTTTCTCTGCATCGCTTGTACTTGATTCCAACGAAGATATAATTAATCCTTATTGGAGGCAAAACAAGTCTTTTGGGTTTATTTAATGTTTACATGATTTTCTAGTAGACTTAAGGTATGACGATCCAAATTACAGAAAGATCCCTTATCTGGAAACCGGTTATCCAGAAAGCTTTGAATTACAGGAAGGCTGTCTCCCATAGACTCCATTTTATCCAAATAATCCAAATGGTTAAAAATGATTTTCCTTTTCTGTGTAATAATAAAACAGTAGCTTGTACTTCATCCCAACTAAGATATAATTAATCCTTATTGGAGGCAAAACCAGCCTATTGGGTTTATTTCATGTTTATGTGATTTTCTAGGTATGGAGATCCAAATTACAGAATCAACCATTATCCATAAAACCTCAGGTCCTGCGCATTCTGGATAACGGGTCCTATACCTGTATAAAACCTCTTTCCAAACTGAGTCCAGATCTAGACTTTGACTGAATCAGGAAGGGAAGCCATGTCCTCTGTTCAAATGATCAATGGAAACGATTGAGGACCATTGCCAATTCCCACCTGGCAAATCTGGGGTTGTGATCCCCAAAAAAAAAAATCTAATGATCCGTTTTGAAGTATCCCATCACAGTTAATAGCTGCTAATAAATAGAGAGGGGGAAACGGTTCACCCCGCACATATTTTTCCCCATTGATGACTTTCATTACATTTCGCCATTCGGTTAAAATCAAAGGATAAAGGGATCGGAGTTTTTCGTTCTAAGCGAAAGGGGATAAATAAAGACCCACGAGTTGTTTGCTCCGCGGGGAACGTAAAGGATCAACAATCAGTCATCAAGAACAAAAAAGGGCTCAGTCATGTAAATGAGACGGAGAAATACCCCCTCCCCTCGTTCCAAAACTTCTAGGGCCGGGCCTAAGCCATTAGCCGATTTCTATTTAAACACACGGCGCTGATTTGCTAAACAGGAGAGGCCACATTTCTAAGGGGCCGACATAAAAGCGCCCGCTATTTTTCCCAGGACACCAGCCGACACGGAATGCATGGGGGGAGTTAAATGGGTCATTAGCGAGACGACAATGCCGGGTGCTGCGGATTCAATTAAATAAGAATTCCAGCAAAAGATGCACAACGGAGAGACCAGTTCTCACAGCAGGAAAACAAGAAGCTTAACCAGGTTCCTTGGATACCGGAGCCCAGGGCCTGTCATTATGACTGATGGCAAAACAGCCCAGGAACTGGCACAAGAGAGGATTTAGTTATAGGAACAGCTTAACACAGGCCTGTAATGAAATAACCTGCTTTGTACCTGCCGTTATACACAAAAGCTCGAGGGGATTTCCTACGAGTTCAATGAGATTTGGCCGTTCCCGAGATAAAGATTTCCTCTGCGGAGGATGATGAGTTGGCTCAAAGTTATTATCCGATTAGCAGATAAAACGTAAAAGTCTGCAGAGCAGGAATGCAGTTTTGTGATGCGAAATTTATCTTTGGGTTCACCTTGGGGAGCAAGTCCCATAGGCAGGGAACCCCCTGGTATCACATGGATTACAAAACGTCTGTATTATCAATTATACAGGTATAAGACCCGTTATCCAAAATACCCAGGACCTGGGGTCTTCAGAACAATAGATCATTCCGTAATTTGGATCTTCAAAATATACAGTAATTTAAACATGAAAAAGCAAATAGCATTGTTTTCCTCCAGTAAGGATTAATTATACAGCTATGGGATCGGTTATACAAAATCCCCGTACCTGGGGTCTTCAGAATAATGGATCATTCCGTAATTTGTTTCTTCAAAATATCACTTAAACATTAAAGGGATACGGTCATTCATTTCAAAATGAATCAGTTAATAGTGCTGCTCCAGCAGAATTCTGCACTGAAATCCATTTCTCAAAAGAGCAAACAGATTTTTTTATATTCAATTTTGAAATCTGACATGGGGCTAGACATTTTGTCAGCTTCCCAGCTGCCCCAAGTCATGTGACTTGTGCTCTGATAAACTTCAATCACTCTTTACTGCTGTACTGCAAATTGGAGTGATATCACCCCCTCCCTTCCCCCCCCAGCAGCCAAACAAAAGAACAATGGGAAGGTAACCAGATAGCAGCTCCCTAACACAAGATAACAGCTGCCTGGTAGATCTAAGAACAACACTCAATAGTAAAAACCCATGTCCCACTGAGACACATTCAGTTACATTGAGAAGGAAAAACAGCAGCCTGCCAGAAAGCATTTCTCTCCTAAAGTGCAGGCACAAGTCACATGACATGGGGCAGCTGGGAAACTGACAATATGTCTAGCCCCATGTCAGATTTCAAAATTGAATATAAAAAAATCTGTTTGCTCTTTTGAGAAATGGACTTCAGTGCAGAATTCTGCTGGAGCAGCACTATTAACTGATTCATTTTGAAAAAAAACATGTTTTCCCATGACAGGATCCCTTTAAATAAAGCAAATAGCATTGTTCTTCCACCAGTGAGGATTAATTATACAGGTATGGGACCGGTAATCCAGAATGCTCAGAACCGGGGGTTTTCCAGATCCATAAATTGGATCTTCATGCCTTTAGTCTACTAGAAAATCATGTAAAACATTAAACAACCCCAGGCTGGTTTTAAACAAATACAAGGCACTATTTTATTATAAAAGAGCAAAACAAAATTGTTTTTAAATATTTGGATAAAATGGAGAGTCGTCCTTTCTGTAATTTGGAGCTTTCTGGATAATGGGTTTCAGGATAACAGAACCCATGCCTGTACATTCATTTGGATCAAGCACAAGGTACAGGTTTATTATTACAGAGAAAATAAATCATTTTTAAAATGCAGATTTCATTAAAATGGAATCTATGGGAGACGGAATTCCCATAATTTGGAGCTTTCTAGATAATGGGTTTCCGTTTATGATGTGCGGGTTGAGTTTCCCTCGACCCACTCCGTCCCCTCTATTTATAGTAGGGATGCACCGAATCCAGGATTCGGCTCGGGATTGGGCTTTTTTCAGCAGGATTCTGATTCGGTCGAATCCTTCCAAACCGCTGAACAGAATCCTAATTTCCATATGCAAATTAGGGGTGGGGAGGGAAACCGCCTGACTTTTCATCACAAAACAAGGTGAAAATTTTTTCCCCTTCCCACCCCTAATTTGCATATCTAAATTAGGATTCGGTCCGGTATTTGGACTAATCTTTCGCAAAGGATTCGGGGGTTCGGCCTAATCCAAATTAGTGGATTCGGTGCATCCCTAGTTGATAGAGCCATGTTTGCTCCACCCTGCAGGGCAGGTGCGAGTTTAAAGATTCAGGAGCCGGAAATTATTTTGCAGTAGCCGACTCATGGGTTTTGGGCCACCATGCACATCATTAGTTTTTGGATAAATCATACCCATCTCTGTATTTAGATCCAGAAAACCAGTCATACAATCACTTTCAAGGGTAACTTTTCTAGTTTTTTCCAGTATTTAAAGGAAAATTCAACCCCTCCAATATTAAAATCCTCTACCCTACATAGTCCCCCCCCCCCTGCTCCCCCAAACAAGTGATAACACTTGTAAATGCCCTTCTGCAACAAGAGGTATTAAGGGCAGAGACACACGCTCCAATTCGGGGAGATTAGTCGCCCTGGCGATAAATAGTCTCTTCTTCGGGCGACTAAAAAAAAATAACATAAATGCAAGTTATACACTAAATGGCAGTGTGTTGGGAGTTTCCTTAAATGAGAAGGATCTTGGGGTCTTTGTAGATAACACGTTGTCTAATTCTGGGCAGTGTCATTCTGTGGCTACTAAAGCAAATAAAGTTCTGTCTTGTATAAAAAAGGGCATTAACTCAAGGGATGAAAACATAATTCTGCCTCTTTATAGGTCCCTGGTGAGGCCTCATCTGGAGTATGGGGGCAGTTTTGGAATCCAGTCCTTAAGAGGGATATAAATGAGCTGGAGAGAGTGCAGAGACTAAGTGCAACTAAACTGGTTAGAGGGAGGGAAGAGTTAAATTATGAGGGGAGACTGACAAGGTTGGGGTTGTTTTCTCTGGAAAAAAGGCGCTTGCGAGGGGACATGATTAGACTTTACAAGTACATTAGAGGACATTATAGACAAATAGCAGGGGACCTTTTTACCCATAAAGTGAATCACGTACCAGAGGCACCCGTTTAGACTAGAAGAAAAGAACTTTCATTTGAAGCAACGTAGGGGGTTCTTCACAGTCAGGACAGTGAGGTTGGGGAATGCACTGCCGGGTGATGTTGTGATGCTGATTCAGTTAATGACTATAAGAGGGACTTGGATGATTTCTTGGACAGACATAATATCAAAGGCTATTGTGATACTAAGCTCTATAGTTAGTATGGGTATATAGAATTTAATTAAAAGTAGAGAGGGGTGTATGTATGGATGCTGGGTTTTCATTTGGAGGGGTTGAACTTGATGGACTTTGTCTTTTTTCAACCCAATTTAACTATGTAACTATGTAACTAATCTCCCGAACTGCAGGGTGGCAATCGGAGAGCTTTGTTTTCCAAAGTTTCCTCATGAGGCAACTTCGTGCGACTTTGGAAAACAAATCACATTCACATTCTAGCCGCAGGGCGGCAGTTCGGGGAGCATAGTCGCCCAACGAAGAGGCGATTTGTCGCTGGCCAACTAATCTCACCGAATCTGAGCATGTGTCTCTGCCCTTAAAGGAGAAGAAAAAATGAATATGGCTAAAAAATGGCATATTTTATATAGTGAACTTATTGCACGAGGCTAAAGTTTCAGCTTGTCAATAGCAGCAATGATCCAGGACTTCAAACTTGTCACAGGGGGTCACCATCTTGGAAAGTGTCTGTGACACTCACATGCTCAGTGGGCTCTGATTGGCTGTTGAGAAGCTAAGCTTAGGGCTCGTCACTAATTATCCAGCAGAAAATGAGCTTCCCCTGTAATATAAGCTGATGCTACAGGTTTGCTGATTATTAAATTCTGATGCTAATTGCACTGGTTTCTGTGCTGCCATGTAGTAATTATCAGTATTAATTACTAATCAGCCTTATATTGTGACATTTCTATTCTATGTGTACTGTATATTGTGAGTGGGTCCCTAAGCTCAGTAAGTGACAGCAGCACAGAGCATGTGCAGTGAATCAGCAGAAAAGAAGATGGGGAGCTACTGGGGCATCTCTGGAGACACAGATCTTTACTGCTAAGGGTAAGGCCACACGAAGAGATTCGTCGCCTGGCGACTAATCGCCTCGTCTTTTGCGCTACTATCTCCACGAACTGCCTCTGCGTTTTTCCCCATAGGCTACAATGCAAAGTCGCCTGCGCTAATTCACACGCGGCGATGCATTTTCTATAGTCGCCCGAAGTTGTCTTTTGGGCGACTATTGAAAACGCATTGCCGCGTGTGCATTAGCGCAGGCGACTTTGCGTTGTAGCCTATGGGGAAAAACGCAGAGGCAGTTCGGGGAGATAGTCGCGCAGAAGACGAGGCGATTAGTCGCCAGGCGACAATATCTCCCCGAATCTCCTTGTGTGAACTAGCCCTAAAGGGCTGTGGTTGCCTTGGGCTGGTACAGAAGCCCAAAACATCATGTACAACATTTCTGGCTACTTCTTTAGTTTCTCCTTGTCCTTGAAAGGATTAGGGGAATTTACAGGTGTTATCACCTGTGCGGGTGGGGGACTATGCAGGGTATGGGGTTTTAATAGTAGGGGGGGTTGAATTCTCCTTTAAGCAAGTGCTAATGGAACAGAGGTTGGAGTTGAAGGAACACAGTGCAAAACAATGAGAGCAGCCAGAAATGGGGGGCAAGCTTTACTCCAGGACAGGGGTCCATATTACTTGTGGCCAGAGGCAATATTTTCATTTAGATTCTGTAGCGAAAAGCTCGGGGTCTCTCCGGGGATCTTTTAAAATTAGTCCCCATCACGGTCATTAGACAAACGACTAATTGCTTTAATAATTCCTGCACCTACAGAGCCGTATCCATCAGCCGACACTCCGCCATGACAGCCCTAACAAAGCGGATGGGGGGGGACGTTTTATTAAATAGATTGCTCTTTGCGTTGGCTTCAATGTGATTTGACTCCACGTTGGGACTTTAATGCCGGCGGGGGGGAAGGTAATTAGCAATGAGAAATTGGGGCATAAATCTGGCACCTGCTTAAAATACAAATGAAAGCCGTACGTGAGCAGCTCCAATTCAGGGGTCTTATTTAGGGCTACAGAGAGAGAGATCCATAACCATATATATCAATTATCTTCAGACCAGCACTCCCTTTAAAAACTTGGTAATTTATTGTTGCATAGTATCAAATACCCGACGTTTCGGTCCACATTTGGACCTTTTCCAAGGAAAAAGGCCCAAATGTCCTTGAAAAAGGTCCAAATGTGGACCGAAACGTCGGGTATTTGATACTATGCAACAATAAATTACCAAGTTTTTAAAGGGAGTGCTGGTTTTCATTTTTTATTATTTGTGGTTTTGGAGTTTTTCATTCGCTTTTTATTCAGCGGCTCTCCAGTTTGCAATCTAGTTACTATGGTCCAAATTCCCCTAGCAACCATGCACCATGATTTGAATAAGAGACTGGAACATGGATAGGAGAGGCCTGAATAGAAAGAGGAGCAATAAAAAGTAGCAATAATAATTAGGGATGCACCGAATCCAATATTTTGGATTCGGCAAAACCCCTGAATCCTTTGCAAAAGATTCGGCCAAACACCGAACCGATTCTGAATTTGCATATGGATGGGGAAAACATTTTTTACTTCCTTGTTTTGTGACCAAAAAGTCACGCGATTTCCCTACCCGCCCCTAATTTGCATATGCAAATTAGGATTCAGGCCAGCCGTGCAAAAGGATTCAGCCGAATCCTGCTGAAAAAGGCCGAACCCAATCCTGGATTCGGTGCATCCCTAATAAGAATACATTTGTAGCCTTACAGAGCATTTATTTTTTTTTTTTAAGATGGGGTCAGTGACCCCTGTTTGAAAGCTGAAAACCACCCTTTAATATCTGTGCCCCCCAACCCACCATAACTGAATATATTCTTCTCACCATGTATACAAGGCCACACACACACACCACTGAAGAATCTTTTGGCTCGTGATTAATAAAAGATGATGATAACAATAATTATATTAATTCCCCCCTTTAATGTCTCAGCACTCGTTGTTTACAATATCATTCGGCCTCCCTTTATCCGTAAGCTACGAACGCCTTCCCATCTGCTGGAAGTCCCCGTACATCTGCTGGGAGGCTTTTGTATTTTTCTTTGCTGCAAGTGACAAGCACTAAATTACTACGCTCCTGCAGGATCCTGCGTGTGGAGGTGTCGGATCCAGATGGAGCTCATTTTTAAGGCGGATAGGAAAAAATATAAATAAAAGATGAAGAAAATGTGAAGAGTGGGAAACGGGAAACCCTCCGATATCAGTTGCTTTTGATAAAAAATAAAATTGGAAGGGCAGAGACAGGCGAGAAGGTTCAGGGAGATTTAGTCGCCTGGCGACAAATCGCCTCTTCTTCGGGCGACTAATCTCCCCAAACTACCTCCCCGTCGGCTAGAATCTAAATCACCGGCGGGATGGCACTGAGAGAGCTTTGTTTTCCGAAGTTCCTTCACGAAGAATCTCCTCGTCAGTCTCAGACCTAAGGGACAGTGTAACAGATAACTATAAAGCACGCTATGCCGCAAGAATAATCAATGAAGGACTTTTTACTTGCCCTATACCTTTAAAAGGAGATGGTCACGGTGCATTAAGGAGTGATTCACTTTAACTTTTAGTATGTGATAGAATGGTTAATTCTAAGCAACTTTTCAATTGCTCTTCGTTTTTTTTTAATTATAATAGTTTTGGAATTATATTTTCCAAGCCTTCAATTAGGGGTCACTGACCCCATCTAAAAACAAATGCTCTGTAAGGCTACTTTTTATTCCTCGTCTTTCTATTCAGTCCGTCTCCTATTTATGTTCCAGTCTCTTATTCAAATCACTGCATGGTTGCTAGGGGAATTTGTAGGGATGCACCAAAACCAGAATTCGCCCTTTCTCAGCAGGATTCGGCAGAATCCTTCTGCCCAGCTGAACCATCCAAATTTGCATATGCAAATTAGGGGTGGGGAGGGAAATTCTGTGACTTTTTGTCACAAAAGGAAGTAAAAAATGTTTTCCCTTCCCACCCCTAATTTGTATATGCAAATTTGAACCCGGATTCTACCAAATTTTTTGCAAAGGATTCAGGGGTTCGGCCGAATCCAAAACAGTGGATTTTGGTACATCCCTAGTAATTTGGTCCCTAACCACCAGATTGCTGAATAAAAAGCTAAATAGAAATAAAAAAATAAACCCAACTAATAAAAAATGAAAACCAATTGAAAATTCTCTCAGCATATCCCTCTCTACATCATACTAACATTTAATTTAAAGGGGAACAACCTCTTTAACCTCAACCCCAAACCCTGTAGTGACACTGGGCTACTCACCCCACGTAACTACATGAGGTCCCGAGGAGTTAGTACAATATTACATCTTAAAAGGATATAAAAATTGCTTTTCTCTTTTGAATACATAAAGGCATTCCTTGTCTGAAACAGAAAATAATGACACAATAGTCCAATAATGTTCTGTGGGGTTTATGAAAGGAACCTGCTCTTCAACTCCTGCCAGAGCCGAAGCGGATTAACTAGCCGGTTATTCTTCAGTCCCAAGCAGTGTGTGTGTATGTACAGTAAATATAATATAATATATATATATATATATATATATATATATATATATATATATATATATATATATATATATATATATATATATATATATATATATATATATACACACTTTACTTTGAAAGCAGCTAGTAAGTTGCAGGTAAAACTTAGTCCCTTTGTAAAATGTATAATTAAGCAATTTAATTCTTAATGAATCAGATGAAAATTAAGCGTAGGACTGGCCAGATATGGGATAACTTTGACGTAGTTGGCCATCTTAAATATATTGCAATATATGGACAAACAATCCCTGTTTTGTTTAAAGGGTAAGGCTTTTTTCAGTAGCAGTAGCACAAAATGTCTCTGTCTTAAATATATTGATAATGGGTTGAGTGCAGAGGACTCTTGTAGTTGTCTATATGTATTTTGTGGTCACACCCTCATTGCACCCCCGCCTAATGGTTTTAAAAACTAGTGGTGAGCACAACTTTCCCTTGTTTAAAATATATATATATATATATATCAAAGGGGTGGTTCATCTTTCAAGTTAACATTTAGTATGTTATAGAATGGCTAATTATAAGCAACTTTTCAATTGGTCTTCCTTCTTTTTTTTTATATATAGTTTTTGAATTATTTGCCTTCTTCTTCTGACTCTTTGCAGCTTTCAAATAGGGGGTCACTGACCCCATCTAAAATAATTCATGTTCTATAAGGCAACAAAATCAGCTAAAAGAGACTGTGCCCATACGGGTATAACATGGCAATCACAGGCAGGTCTCCTGAAGCCTAAAATCTCAGCCAGAAGTAAGGATGTCCACTTGCCTCCCAAGATGTAGACTTTCCGAAAAAAGGGCAAACACAGATATTTCCCTCTTACTACACTTTAAAAGTGAAGCGATATATACAGAGCATCTGTCTCACTCTGTCCCTCTTCCTCCAGGTCTGGTCCCGTGTCTAGTAATCTTCCCTATTCAGCCTTGGACTGGGGGGTCCGGGCCCTCAGGGGTTTACAGTTATTGCTTTATTTAGCTTTTTATTCAGCAGCTCTCCAGTTTGCAATTTTGTCAATCTGGTTGCTAGGTTCCAAATGACCCTAGCAACCATGCATTGATTTGAATAAGAAAGACTGGAATATGAATAGTAGAGGCCTGAATAGAAAGATGAGTAATAAAAAGTAGCAATAACAATACATTTGTAGCCTTACAGAGCATTTGTTTTTTAGCTGGGGTCAGTGAACCCAATTTGAAAGCCGAAAAAGAGTCCGAAGAAGACAAATAATTCAAATACTATCAAAAATAAATTATAAAGACGAATTGAAGAGTTGCTTAGAATTGGCCGCTATAACATCATAAAAGTTGCCTGAAAAGTGAACCACCCCTTTAGGAAACTTAGGGCGAATTCGGAAAACTTAGCGCTCCAAATGCCAACCTGCAGGCAATTTAGATTCTAGCCGGCGGGAGGCAGTTTGGGGAGATTAGTCACCCCGAAGAAAAGGAGATTTGTCACCGGCGACTTAATGAATTGCTATAAAAATAGCAATTCCCTTATTTATCAATCCCAGGTGATATAAAGGGAGCCTGAACTGCTTGTTACATAGACATAAACCATTTATTTCCTATGAACTCGTATAAACACTAGAGCAATAACATGATGGTGGGATTCAAATTTAGACCATAAACATCATGGGATTTCTTTGCTTTATTTCTCCCCATCAATTACTCCTTTCCTAAAGTTTAGTAACTTCCATAGGCAAAAGATCAAAGCGTCGGATTTAGACCCAAATCCCAAACGCTCGTGTTTTCTGCTGAACTCACGTTGAACCAAGTTCCCTTTGAAATCAGCCTGATCCGAAACAGAACCTTCCGCTTGTCTGCTCCGATTCACTTCGCTCTCCCCAAGGGTCGGCACCGGCCTACTTAAAACCCACTCAAGGAGAAACAAAGAATAATTAGGATTTTTTTTGCTAAATGTCAGAGATTTGATAGAAATAAGAATTGGTTTGACAGCGGCGCTTCCATTCCCACCGGTACCATTTTGATCTCTCTCGGTACAATTAATAACACTTTGTTAAGCCATAAATTATTCTACTGGTGCATGGAAGAGGTCCTAAGTAAAAGATCTGTTAAAGGAGAAGTTCATCTTTCAATAAAATTTTACTTATATAGATGGGCCTTGGATAAGCACTCGTCAGCTGGTCTTCATGGTTAATTTAGCATTTATTTTCACCATACTTATCTATACGAGCTTGGGGACCCATGCCTAGGGTGGCAATTTTAAGCAGTTAAGGGAGAAATAAAGGATAAGTGAAATACACCCTAATCTTGTAGGCAATAATGAATGATATATCGACCATTTTCTTTAAAAGTGGCCCCTTTTTGGAGTACCACTCACCTTAGCATATGGTGAGGTGGGTGTATGTATGGTCGCCCACCCTTTTTTTTTGTAGGAAATAGGCAGGGGGTTGGCCGGTGACATTGGGGGGGTGGGCTGGCGAGGTCGGGGCAAGACTGATGACATGGGGGCAGGACTGATGACATGGGGCCGGACTGATGCCATGGGGCGGGACTGATGACATGGGGCGGGACTGATGACATGGGGCGGGACTGATGACATGGGGCGGGACTGATGACATGGGGCGGGACTGATGACATAGCGATCAGCCAAGTCATTCACTTCAATGTCCTGTCTGGATTTCCTAATTTGTTTTCACCCGGGCAGCCCTTCAAAAACCTGGACTGTCCGGGTGAAATCCGGACAGGTGGCAACCATAGTTTCCTATTGGACCCCAGTGGCATAACTATATGTTACTGGACCCCACAGCAAATTAAATTTAGGGCCCCCAACATATCCAGAGGTTTTCCTGTTTTATCAATATTTATTGAAATTGTATATGAACTAGAGCCTAATGGGGCCCCTATATCTCCTGGGCCCCCCTGCAACTGCAGGGTCTGCTTCCTCTATAGTTACGCCCCTGGACCCCGCCAGAAGCACAATAGGAGGGGGGATCACAGCAGTGGCGGAATCCAGGGGTTTATCTGCAGGTCAGGCCCGACCACTCTGCTCCTCTTGCGGCTGCCGGCTTTTGACTTCCTGGTTTATATAATAGCGCCTGCCCCGCCCATTTTGTGACATCATCAGCGAGTCGGTCGGTGAGGGTCTATAAATTGAGGGGGTATTGCGGGTGCGGGTTTGGGCTGGGGTTTTCTCATCTCAAGATCACAGCCCTGCAGTAAGGCAAGCAAAACTAGGCTTCAGTTCCCTGTCGGGTCAGCCTAGCTGGTGATTGGTTCCTATTAGGGTTGCCACCTGGCTGCTAAAAATGATAGTTGATCCCAATGTTATTAATAGGGAAAAAAGATAAATATATAGGAAGGCCGGCATTTTTTTCCAGAAAAGGTGGCAACCATAGTTCCTATCGTACAGTGCATTATGCTCAGTTCTACCAGCTCCCCTGCACAGCCTGGGAAAGGAGGCAACAGGAAGAGGAACAGATGGGCGGGACTAGTAGTGTTTTTGCAGAAATGTTCAATAAATCAGCCTGAAACACTATTTACTGTATTTTAAGCACATTCCTTGTAGGTTTAAAAACAAAAAAAGCAAAAAAGCACAGGTACATTCTTGTTTTTCACACAACACGTCTCCTTTAAGAGCACACTGAGCATGTGCAGTGCCGTTGACACAAGGGAAAGGGCTGTCCAAGATGAGAACACTATAGAGCTACACGGGACAATATAAGAGATTTAGTATGAGAGGGTTGTTGTGCTTTTGGGATATAATGTAATTAATGAGCATATGGTACACTTTCACTTAGAATTCTCAAGCAAAGCAATTTCTGCTCAACACAAGCCCGTGCCCTAGGGTCCAGTAGCCGAGCAACAGCAGGAGGGCCGCAGTAGCAGATTACCAGTACCGGGGGGCCCAGAATAAGGTGTACAGAGGAATCCCACTATATCCTGTGTTCTCAGAACCAAAACTGAATTTCAGATAATGTTCCCGGAGCCCCTCAATGAAAGAAAAAGGAGCAGTTGCCAGAAATCATTCGGAAAATCATTCCCATCTGTTTCATGCAGAGGATGAGCCGGGAATGTTTTTTACTACTTCACTCCAATAATTTAACTCCGGAGTTAGAATATTTGCTCTTTGATTGCTCCTCAGGCTTTATACAGGGTATTTATTTTAAACAAAAGGGAACGCGGCAGCTGAACGCAAATATGTCACAAATTCCTGCCGTTTAATCGCACGTTGCAGTGATGTGTTGCACTAACCCCGCGGCACTCGCACAATGTTCCGTGCGCACAAGGAATACTAAACAACTTCGGGAGATGCCGAGATGAGATGTGGAAACTGTGTGTTCCGTAATGTAAGGGATACCTCGCAGAGTAAAGCTCCCGCATAGGCACTCGGAGAGCTTGTGTTTAAAGGCAACATTCCTTACTATCAACAGGGATTTGCCTGAGTGTTATTTGTCTTGGATATAAGAAAGGCATAAAACATAGCTAGCTGCATGAATACATTCATACAATAGCACTTGTCTATATCTTTGTAAGCCCAATTAGTGCTACAATAAATACAGAGCAAGGAACCACAGATGGACCCTGCCCAGACAGAGGGGAAGGTGAGAGGTACATACAGAATAAGGAACCACAGATGGACCCTGCCCAGACAGAGGGGAAGGTGAGTGGTACATATAGAGTGAGGAACAACAGATGGAGCCTGCCCAGACAGAGGGGAAGGTGAGTGGTACATACAGAATAAGGAACCACAGATGGACCCTGCCCAGAGAGAGGGGGAATGTGAGTGGTACATACAGAATGAGGAACCACAGATGGATGAGGAACCACAGATGCACCCTGCCCAGACAGAATGGAAGGTGAGTGGTACATACAGAATGAGGAACCACAGATGGACCCTGCCCAGAGAGAGTGGGAATGGGAGTGGTACATACAGAATGAGGAACCACAGATGGATGAGGAACCACAGATGCACCCTGCCCAGACAGAATGGAAGGTGAGTGGTACATACAGAATGAGGAACCACAGATGGACCCTGCCCAGAGAGAGGGGGAATGTGAGTGGTACATACAGAATGAGGAACCACAGATGGATGAGGAACCACAGATGCACCCTGCCCAGACAGAGGGAAAGGTGAGTGGTACATACAGAATGAGGAAACGCAGATGGACCCTGCCCAGAGAGAGAGGAAGGTGAGTGGTACATACAGAGTGAGGAACCACAGATGGACCCTGCCTAGACAGAGGGGAAGGTGAGTGGTACATACAGAATAAGGAACCACAGATGGACCCTGCCCAGACAGAGGGAAGGCGAGTAGTACATACAGAATAAGGAACCACAGATGGACCCTGCCCAGACAGAGGGAAAGATGAGTGGTACATACAGAGTGAGGAACCACAGGAACCACAGATGGACCCTGCTCAGAGAGAGGGTATGCAGAACAGATAAGTAACCACAGGTTTAAAATGCAATAAACGTTTGTTTGAAGTAACAAGCATGGTTCTTCCTCCATTCTGTCGGGCCGCACTCTCATTTCACATGTGAAGTTGCATCACTGACTGACCTACCATGAAAATGTAAAGAAAATATCTTTGCAGCAGATACAACCTGCCCGTGTACATAAATACAGATAACTTCTTTTCTGAGTGTTGTGGCCTCTATAGTGTTAAATGCATCACAGCATGTGACGCTGAAGGTCATGGCTTCCTATTCTCACCAACTATTCATCCATCACAGAGGCATGACCCCAGTCTTGATAAATTGCAGAAGTGACAAAAAGATCTAAATTCAGACAGGGAGAGAAAGATCCAGGCCACAAAACTGCATTCTTAGTTCCTTCTTTCTGCTGTCTTGGTCCTAAACCAACAGCTCATTTTAAGTACAGTCTAAGGGAAACAATATGGCACCTCCTTCCCTTATGTATAAATACAAATATACAGAGAAGGAATGTTCTGGGCACACAATAAGCTATACCCTCATACTGTACTGTCTAAGGGAAACAATATGGCACCTCCTTCCCATATGTATAAATACAAATATACAGAGAAGGAATGTTCTGGGCACACAATAAGCTATACCCTCATACTGTACTGTCTAAGGGAATCAATATGGCACCTCCTTCCCATATGTATAAATACAAATATACAGAGAAGGAATGTTCTGGGCACACAATAAGCTATACCCTAATACTGTACTGTCTAAGGGAAACAATATGGCACCTCCTTCCCATATGTATAAATACAAATATACAGAGAAGGAATGTTCTGGGCACACAATAAGCTATACCCTAATACTGTACTGTCTAAGGGAATCAATATGGCACCTCCTTCCCATATGTATAAATACAAATATACAGAGAAGGAATGTTCTGGGCACACAATAAGCTATACCCTCATACTGTACTGTCTAAGGGAAACAATATGGCACCTCCGTCCTATATGTATAAATACAAATATACAGAGAAGGAATGTTCTGGGCACACAATAAGCTATACCCTCATACTGTACTGTCTAAGGGAAACAATATGGCACCTCCTTCCCATATGTATAAATACAAATATACAGAGAAGGAATGTTCTGGGCACACAATAAGCTATACCCTCATACTGTACTGTCTAAGGGAAACAATATGGCACCTCCTTCCCATATGTATAAATACAAATAAACAGAGAGGGAACCAGTTCTTCCCATTTAGGAAGGCACAAATCAAATGGTCAAATGCAATTCATTAAGCTGTCTGACATTTACACAGTTCTGTTCTGAAGCCCAATCCGCTCTGGGAAAGGAACAGTCTAAACTATGGCAAAATCCGCTTCCAGATTGTGTGCAAAACACTCATCCCCCCCCCCCTATCCCCAGGGTATCACCATTTCTAATGGGCCGTTATAAATCCCACCGAGCGGCACAATCTGACACTAGGAGAAGGCAAATGAGGACGCCAGGTACCACCGGGTTATTTCCCCTTTAACAATAGCCTTCATTAGCCGCAATTCAGCTTCGCCGCTGGGCTCTGACACAAATTACAGTTCCAGTTAAAAAGACAGAATGACATAAATAAAATACATGATTAACTACACAAATGCTACTGCCTGAAGCTGTTATTTACTGGGGGCTCATTTTATACTCAGATTTGGTGTTTTTTGAGCTTCAACATAATAATTGACATTTCAGGGCTTTTTTCCCCTCTTCCTTTAGGGCAGAGACACGCGATCAGATTCGGGGAGATTAGTCGCCCGGCCACAAACCGCCTCTTCTTCGGGCGACTAATCTTCCCGCAATGCCTTCCCGCCGGCTACAATGTAAATGTAAAAATGCAGCTGGATGGCACTTGGAGCATTTCGTTTTCCGAAGTCGTCCAAATGTAAATCACCAGCGGGATGGCACTCAGAGTTTTCGTTTTCCGAAGCCGTCCGTAGCTTCCTCGTGAGGCAACTTCGGAAAACGAGAGGTGCTGAATAAAAAGCTAAATAACTCAAAAACCACAAATAATAAAAAATGAAAACCAATTGTCTCAGAATATCCCTCTATACATCATACTAAACATAAACTCAAAGGTGAACAACCCCTTTAATACCCATTACATGGGTATTAAATGGAGTTGTAATAAGAGACAGTGGTTCACCCCAGAGTGATTAAGTACAGGTATGGGACCTGTTATCCAGAATGCTGAGGACCTTGGGTTTTCTCTAATTTGGATTTTCATACCTTAAGTCTAATAGAAAATCATATAAACATGAAATAAAGCCAATAGGCTGGTTTTGCCTCCAATAAGGATTAATTATATCTTAGTTGGGATCAAGTACAAGCTACTATTTTATTATTACACAGAAAAAGGAAATTATTTTTAAAAAATTTGGATTATTTGGATAAAATGTAGTCTATGAGAGATGATCATTCCGTAATTTGGAGCTTTCTGGATAACGGGTATCCAGATAACGGATCCTAAGTTGTAGTGAGTAATGGTGAACGGGTGACTGTCAGATGATGTACAAGCAACTATTTATACAGCACATTTGTATAGCCTGCAATATCGTAACACACACAGAACAAAGAAATAAAGGCTAAGTTAATGCAAATGTAATGTCGCACACAGACCAAACCCAACTGTCACACTAAATGGTAGATTATTCTATTGAAGAGTCTTTTTTTTTTTTTTTCTGCAGAATTATTTTATCCCACAAAATAAAAATGAGTTCAGTCTGTTTGAAAGAATAATGAGAATGTTCTAAGCTGTACAATTAAACGATGACACCAAAATGTGGAGCAGTGCCCCTGCCATACACCGGCTCTCTATGTAAATGCAAAGGGAAGGAACAGGGAATAATAAAACATGTGCAGATGTTGGGGGTTCTTATAAGGCCCTTCTCTCTCTTCCAACCATGGAATCTGCTTCCCGTGTTGTTATCCCCATTGCCTACAAATGATACATTATTATAGAAGAGCGAGACAGTTCCCCTTTAAAAACCCACCAGGTTAGCAGAAGATAGCAACTGACTATAAACAGCATAGAAATGTCTTCCGGGGGGTATCGATCCTCATATGGAAAGATGGAGAATTATAATATAAAATTTGATACCCGAGTGCTCAGAGAAGAGCTCAGTTTGCACAAATCCATATTGTAGAATTATTCCAAATCTATAGATGATACAGATGAATGATTTCAGGGGAAGAGGGTTAGCGCTGGGTCAATGGGCAGGGGCAAGATGTCCTGCAAATCAATTGAATGACTCTCTTTTTCTTTGAGATTTAAAGAATAACTAAACAATCCTGGAATTGATATGGGATGTGGGAAAGAGACCAAGTAGGGGGGTCGTTGGAGTAAAACCTCTTTAAAAGGCACCTTAAGTAGAGCAATTATAGATTTAGAAAGCCAACAGTCTGCATGAACTTGAGTAAAAGAACGACTTTGATCAATATGGTTATTGGGTTATTGGATGGCACGGTTTGGGCTAAATAACCAGTTCCATGAAGGTGTCTGACTACAAGTCACCCTTTGAACCTGCATCTACCTCTCTAGTTGTCAGAGGATGTAGAAGACCTTGTCTTTCACCTCTACTGATTGTTCAGAGCTCAGAAGGACAATAGTTTGGTTCATTCTATGAGATATGGTAAAGCCCACTATGAGGAAGCTTCATTATGCATGATATTGAACAATCCTGCCTTGCAGGTCCATTCTTTGGTCAAGCCTCCCCTGGAGGTCTCTTCTTTGGTCAAGCCTCCCTTGGAGGTCAATTCTTTGGCTAGGGACCTCTATAGCCCAAGGTCACAAATATAGAAAATATTGGCTTATTAGTCATTCAGCCATCGTTTCAAGAATATCTAGGACAGTGGTCCCCAACCAGTGGCTCATGTTGCTCACTAACCCCTTGGATGTTGCCACCAATGACCTCAAAGCAAGTGCTTATTTTTTTAATTTCTGGCATTAAAGCAAGCTTAAGTTGCTTAAAAACCAGGTGTACGACCAAACAGAGCCTCCTGTAGACTGCAAGTCCACATAGAGGAGCTACCAATAGTCAATCTTAGCCCATAATTGCCATCCTCAGGAACTTTTTTGCATGCCTATGTTGCTCTCCGACTTTTTTTTACATTTGAATATGGCTAAAGGTTGGGGACCCCTGATCTAGGACAACAAGTTTCCATCCAAAGTTCTACCCACAAGTTGGGGCTTTCAAGTGCATTTAATGGAGAAAATAGGCACCGTCCCTAACTGAACATCAGGCTGTGTCCCTTTCTGTCACAGATCCAAGTTCTCCTATGAAGGCCAGTCCTACAGTTTCAAAAAGATTGAAATAAAGACATGACGACACATACATGCCTGGAGGTCCTACGGTGGCCCGCACAATGTTTCATGTTCTCGCTCTTTGTTCAGGGTATAAACAAAACTGAAACGGATATATCGGTCTCCCATTTACCATCACCTGTCCTTTCCATAATGGTTCTACCGAATGATTCCAGACCACTCCCAACTTATTGGTCCTCACCTCCTGTTACCAGAATCTACAGCAGGGATCCCCAACCTTTGGAAACCGTGAGGAACATTCAGAAGTAAAAGGAGTTGGGGAGCAACACTAGCATGAAAACTGTTCCTGGGGTGCCAAATAAGGGCTGTAATTGGCCATTTGGTAGTCCCTATGTGGATTGTCAGCCAACATTGAGGCTCTGTTTGGCAGTGCACCTGGTTTTTATACAACCAAAACTTGCCTCCAAGCCTGGAATTCAAAAATAAGCACCTGTTTTGAGGCCACTGGGAGCAACATCCAAGGGGTTGGAGAACAACATGTTACTCACAAGCTGCTGGTTTGGGAACAATGATCTAATCTAATCCCCTTCTAGGCCCTCCATTAACTACTCGTTCCCAGCAGCTACGGGATCATCTATTCTTATGCCCCCTGCTCCTTAATATCAGTTTATCCTTCTCTTACATTTTAGCCCACAGGATTATTCTACTGGGTATGTTTGAGAATAGAATATTGTGCAAGTCTAAGGGTAGAGACAGTCGAGAAGATTCAGGGAGATTTAGTCGCCCGGCGAAAAATCGACTCTTCTTCGGGCAACTAATCTCCCCCTGAACTGCCTTCCCCGTCGGCTAGAGTCTAAATCACCAATGAGATGGCACTCGGAGCGTTTCGTTTTCCGAAGTCGCCTCTAAATCGCTGGCGGGATGGCACTCGGATCAATTTGTTTTCCGAAGTCGTCTCGAAGTGTTCCGAGTGCCATGCTGCCGGCGATTTAGATTGTAGTAATCTCCCGGTGTGTCTCTGCCCAAACTATTCACAGGAACAGTCACTTTATATGAAAGAAAGAATCTGCTTATAAATTAATCATGATAATATATGCTTCCAAGTATCACCTTGAGTACATTGGTACCAATCATTGATTCTTATTCCAGTGGAAAAACACAAACCGCATGATAAATAAGACAAAAAAAAAAAAAAAAATTGGGTAAAGTTACCGCTGAGCGGAACAAGCTCTTTCTCTTCTGTATTTAACAGGCCTGTTTTCTTTTTGTTTTTTTAAAGGAGAAACCGAGGCCCCTAGTTGTCATGGTAACAGCCAGGAGGGGTTAATTAATGAAGAAAAGGCTGAATACTAAGTCTGCTGGTGGCCCTTGACTGTAACAATCCGACAGTGAAGATTCGATAGCTGCACCTGGCTTATCCAAGTG
This sequence comes from Xenopus petersii, assembly GCA_038501925.1. NCBI lineage: Eukaryota > Metazoa > Chordata > Amphibia > Anura > Pipidae > Xenopus > Xenopus petersii. Next base: position 129,777,747 of record CM076688.1, on the reverse strand, counting down.
GCACCGAGGTTGTATGTGTGTGGTTTTTTTTTGTTTTGTTTTTAACTCATTTCTCATTTGTTCGGCGCTATAAAACAGGAAAGTAAATTTGATGTGACTTTGTAGCTCATTGTAGAAACCTGAGAGCCTATGCAAATTTATATCTCACGAGAGACAGAAAGAATATTATATTATGGGAAAATAGGGCATTGGCGATGTGTCTTCAGGCAGGTGCTCCCCATATTCAGCATTTCACCAGATCAGCATTTTTGCAGTGCCTTAATAACCCCCATAGGCCTTGGAGGTGGATCTGCACACTTGCTGGGACACAATTAAAAAGAGTGGGTGCAGTTCTAAGCATAAAAAGCAGCATATATTTATTACAACATACAGGCCTGGGCCAAGCTCACCAATTTGCCCCCATCCCCATGTGTGACGATAGGTAGGCAAATGAAGGCTTGGTGGCCCACTTTGTTGCACCCTAGTGCCTACCCCTAGTTCCTGCCCTGCCACATACTACATAAAGCACACTACTACCCAACAACTACATCATTTTATGCCTATAAATGGCTACTAGAGTGCAAGGAACACCACTAAGGACTGACCAGGCACTACCATGACAAGGAACTTATAATTCACTGGGGGAGGTGCCAACATGTTATGTTTTATTCCCCAGGGTGGTGCTCCTGCTCGGGAATAAAAATGCCCCAGTCCAGGAATCTTTCTATGGCAGTGTCTTGCCACCATCTTACATTATTCTTCTCAGGGATTCCAAGGACAGACTTGTCGTCATTAAGGAAGACCTTGGGCCAGAGCACCCCAACCAGTAGCCTGCGAGCAACATGTTGCTCACCAAACCAACATCCAAGACCTCCTACAGGCTAGAGTCCTGCGACGAACCAATGTTTGAAACCCAACCCGACCCAGACCCGCATTCTAACACGTTTGGACCCGCACGTGCCTTGTCCGCAACCAGATTCCAGACCCGCTGACCATCAAGAAACAAGAAGTCCTGTCATTGTAAACTGGAGGTCACACCATTAGAAGTAGGTGTGATCAGAAAAAAAGTAGTAAAAACATACGTAAAAGTAGTAAAACTCGCCATTGAGAAGACCCGCAACCCAACCCGCGTCTATACCTGCACCAGAAAGTTCTACCCAAACCTGCAGGCTTTTTTGCAGGTAACCTACGGGTACCTGACCCGGTGCAGGACTTACTATAGGCTGCCAGTCCACATAGGGGTCACCTAATAGCCAACCACAACACTTATCTGGCACCCCTTGGAAGAATTTTCCAAAAGGGAAGAAAAAATAGCAGATTGCACACTTTTTTTTTTTGCACACCGCCTTTCTAGTCCTGAATTAACAATTTAGACTTGCATCTGGGCAATATACAGGTATGGGATCCGAAATCCAGAAACCCACTACCCAGAAAGCTCTGAATTACAGAAAAGTGGCCTCCCTTAGACTCCACTATAATCAAATAATCCAAAGTTTCTGAAACAGATTTCCTTTTTCTCTGTAATAATAAAACAGTGCCTTGTATTTGATCCAAACAAAGATACAATGAATCCTTATTGGAAGCAGAATCGGATTCCTGGGTTTATTTAATGTTTTCATGATTTTCTAGTAGACAAGGTACGGAGATCCAAATTACAAAAAGATCCGTTATCCGGAAAACCCCAGATCCCAAGCATTTTGTATAACTGGTCCCATACCTGCCCAGTCTATACCAGGGGCAGCCCTTTGTCTCAACAGAAAGAGGCTCCGGATACACACAGATTATTTCTTCATGAGATTAAACTGAAGCCGAGCAGATGCCTGAAGATGAAGACTGGCTGATTGCGAACGTCTCACCGGGCACGCTTACGAGCTTCGCTAAAGAGATTACAGAAGGAGTTAATTAAAGATACAGAGCGCCTTTCTGACGATCTCTGCTGGAACACCGGCTGAACAATCCCAGGACAAATCCCAGTTCAACAGCAGAGCAGGGAGATAAGCAGAAAGTATGCAAAAGCTCACTCCGGCATTCCTCGCCCCACGTGAAAAGAATGAAAGAAAGAGCCAGATGCTGGCGGCAGAACATTCATACCAAGGGGACGAGGCTACAAAAAAAGCGATATTTGCACTTCTTCCCGTCATTTTCTTGTTTCATTGAAGGCGGAGGAACTCGGCGAGGGCCCTTTCTTTAGTGGAACGCTTGTGTGCTTAAAGCTGTAATCCCTTCTAAGATCTAATCTCACAAGGAGAAAGGAAAATCTTTATTTGTGCTTTTAAAAACTGTGAGCTTGCATTTGTCATTGTAACACCTATATGGCCATGAAATTAATTCAAACGGCCAACAGCCCTAAATTACAGCCTCCATTTATCTCCCAGCTACTGCCTTCTTCTCCTACAAAGGAGTGTCTCCATAGAGAAAGTGTCCCAATAACCTACATCCCAGGGTGGAGCAATTCTTGAGACACCTTAAAGCAAATAAACAACACAAGTGAAAGCCCGAGGTCCCCTGTGTGTTCTACTGACTGCCAAGAGGCAGGACTTCTAATAAACAGAGAAAATGGCCACAGTCAGTGCATAAGTGGAAGTTCCATCCATCAACACTCTGAAGAACACAAAGAAGGCCAACAGCAGGCAAAATGGTAGAAAAGGATCTTGCAAAGACTCTTTCTAACGTACCAATTTGGGTCTATCGCATTTCTCACAACACTAATAATCCGCCAAAATTATTTCCATAGGCAAAGTGTATTTAGAAGTTATTTTGAAATCACCCATAATTCCTGAGCAATCCCCGAGTTTCAAGTCTCCAGAGAATTCCAGCTGCGAAGCCACTTGTATCTTGTGCCAGAAATCAGATCCTCCTCTTAGATTATTTGAACAAACAACGTTAAATATAAATACCAAATGTAACAAAACAACCAGGTCTCCACAGTGGGACAAAAGTGTTACTGCCCCCCCCCTTAGCTCATAACAAGGTTACAGATATATAGAAACATTGGGGTAACAGTCACTCTGCTATAGTTCCAGGGGTACCCAGAGCACAAATAAACACTCACCCCAAATCTCCCCCTAACTGACCTTCAGACTGGGTCCCCTTAGCTCATAACAAGGTTACAGATATATAGAAACATTGGGGTAACAGTCACCCTGCTATAGTTCCAGGGGTACCCAGGGCACAAATAAGCACTCACCCCAAATCTCCCCCTAACTGACCTTCAGGCTGGGCCCCCTTAGCTCATAACAAGGTTACAGATATATAGAAACATTGGGGTAACAGTCACCCTGCTATAATTCCAGGGGTACCCAGGACACAAATGAGCACTCACCCCAAATCTCCCCAAAACTGACCTTCAGACTGGGCCCCCTTAGCTCATAACAAGGTTACAGATATATAGAAACATTGGGGTAACAGTCACCCTGCTATAGTTCCAGGGGTACCCAGGGTACAAATAAGTACTCACCCCAAATCTCCCCCTAACTGGCCTTCAGACTGGGCCCCCGTAGCGCATAACAAGGTTACAGATATAGAAACATTGGGGTGTCACCCTCCTATAGTTCCAGGGGTACCCAGGGTACAAATAAGCACTCACCCCAAATCTCCCCCTAACTGACCTTCAGACTGGGCCCCCTTAGCTCATAACAAGGTTACAGATATATAGAAACATTGGGGTAACAGTCACCCTGCTATAGTTCTAGGGGTACCCAGGGTACAAATAAGCACTCACCCCAAATCTCCCCCTAACTGGCCTTCAGACTGGGCCCCCTTAGCTCATAACAAGGTTACAGATATATAGAAACATTGGGGTAACAGTCACCCTGCTATAGTTCCAGGGGTACCCAGGGTACAAATAAGCACTCACCCAAAATGTCACCCTAACTGACCTTCAGACTGGGCCCCCTTAGCTCATAAGATTACAGATATATAGAAACATTGGGGTAACAGTCACCTGCTATAGTTCCAGGGGTACCCAAGGTACAAATAAGCATTTGCCCAAATTTCACCATAACTGGACTTCAATAATACAAAGATACACACATATATATTTAAGCTGAAAGGTTGCTTTAGAAAATAATTACTACAATAAAAAAATAGTCCCAATATAGTAGTGAAATTACATAATTTCATATTATTTCTAATTTGCTTACAATGGGGATCAGATAGGATCTGTGTAGCCACTGGGACAGAATGCTCTGTTATACAGATAGCTAGAATCTCAGCCATAAAGCAGGGCAGGACTGCTGCTTACAATGGGGATCAGATAGGATCTGTGCAGCCACTGGGACAGAATGCTCTGTTATACAGATAGCTAGAATCTCAGCTGCCATAAAGCAGGGCAGGACTGCTGCTTACAATGGGGATCAGATAGGATCTGTGCAGCCACTGGGACAGAATGCTCTGTTATACAGATAGCTAGAATCTCAGCTGCCATAAAGCAGGGCAGGACTGCTGCTTACAATGGGGATCAGATAGGATCTGTGCAGCCACTGGGACAGAATGCTCTGTAATACAGATAGCTAGAATCTCAGCTGCCATAAAGCAGGACAGGACTGCTGCTTACAATGGGGATCAGATAGGATCTGTGCAGCCACTGGGACAGAATGCTCTGTTATACAGATAGCTAGAATCTCAGCTGCCATAAAGCAGGACAGGACTGCTGCTTACAATGGGGATCATTTCCTAAAGGTATTCTAATCTAAAACAGTAACTATAAGACACTAATGGATCATTTTTTGCTATATAACAACTTGCTATAAATCTACAGAGAGTTTGTGGATTCTTTATTTTCTCACCCACTGATCAATTAACCTTCTTGAAGAAGTCAAACCACACCATGAACCCCCCTCCAGTCTGAACATAAAGACCCCCATTCCAGCAGCCCCACAGATTCTGAAGCTGCCAAACGTATTTCTTGTCACTCACTGATTTTAATGAGCATTGTTGGAAGCAGGCAGAAGAGAAATACAGATGGAGAGACAGAGACAATGGCAGATAATATAATATTTATATGTCTGGTTTGTGGGTTATAATATCAGCGACCAGCTCAATGTCCCCGGCTCACCCGAGTGCAATTGTTTTAGTATGGATCCATCTGCAGTCTGCTTCAAGTACGAATGAGCAGCACTGGGTGGTGGATAGAGAAACCGGGGATATAGGAGGTATTTTTAGTTGCGTGTATTTCACTCCAAGAGACGCTTAACTGCCGGCAGCAGCCTCAGCAATCATAAAATAATCAATAATCTCCCTGTTATTATTTCAAGTGGATCCAATGTGAGCAGGGAGTGAGCCAATCACCCCAGGGAAGAGTCGCATTAGCCATCCGGCCACTCACTGGGGGGTCCCTAGATGTAAACACGGGGTTCTCTCTGAATTCATTATAAATGTATCATGGAGCAATAGCAAAAAAGCAACAGGGAGTAAATCATTTCTAAAGCATCAAACACCAGGTCAGTAAGTTTATATACAAGTCACTTTGACAAAAACATTCAGCTGGGCATATAGTAAACTGAGAACTTAGGGGTGACTGTCCCGTGTATGCAAAGGGAGGCTGGAAAACTAACTTTTTGACAGCCAGCGAACTGGGATAATAGTCTCTGGGAAGGGAGTGTGACTGTGGGATAACAGGTATAGCAGGGAGAGATGGTGTCTATAGTAACAGTGGATAATAGTCTCTGGGAAGGGAGTGTGACTGTGGGATAGCAGGTATAGTAGGGAGAGATGGTACCTATAGTAACAGTGGATAATAGTCTCTGTGAAGGGAGTGTGACTGTGGGATAACAGGTATAGTAGGGAGAGATGGTGTCTATAGTAACAGTGGATAATAGTCTCTGGGAAGGGAGTGTGACTGTGGGATAACAGGTATAGTAGGGAGAGATGGTGCCTATAGTAACAGTGGATAATAGTCTCTGGGAAGGGAGTGTGACTGTGGGATAGTAGGTATAGTAGGGAGAGATGGTACCTATAGTAACAGTGGATAATAGTCTCTGTGAAGGGAGTGTGACTGTGGGATAGCAGGTATAGTAGGGAGAGATGGTACCTATAGTAACAGTGGATAATAGTCTCTGGGAAGGGGGTGTGACTGTGGGATAGCAGGTATAGTAGGGAGAGATGGTACCTATAGTAACAGTGGATAATAGTCTCTGGGAAGGGAGTGTGACTGTGGGATAGCAGGTATAGTAGGGAGAGATGGTGCCTATAGTAACAGTGGGATAATAGTCTCTGGGAAGGGAGTGTGACTGTGGGATAGCAGGTATAGTAGGGAGAGATGGTACCTATAGTAACAGTGGATAATAGTCTCTGGGAAGGGAGTGTGACTGTGGGATAGCAGGTATAGTAGGGAGAGATGGTGCCTATAGTAACAGTGGATAATAGTCTCTGGGAAGGGAGTGTGACTGTGGGATAGCAGGTATAGTAGGGAGAGATGGTGCCTATAGTAACAGTGTGATAGGGTATAGTAGGATAATGGGAAGGAGTGAGGTGTAATTGTAGTAGGGAGGCTGGGTAGTAAGTAGAAAGGTGAAAGTAGGAAGTATAGCAGTAGTGCACTGATAAACAGACGACATGGAGCCTCAGAGCAGTTGCAAAAGGAAAGGTTGGCAACAATGAGTAGGTTCCAGGAAGAAGTTACGATGATCCCAGGATAATTGTATAATTGTAGGGGTAGCTATGAAGGTGTCACTATAATAACAGTGGGTTAAGATATTCGTTCTCAGGTCAGTTGCAAAAAAAATATGCTTTTTGGAAATACTGCAGTTCCAGTGGAGAGGGATGAAGACACCAGTATAGTTGCATAAAGTGCCAATTAAAGTGCCAGCGTAGTTACTTTCCATCTTTTCTTCTTTAGCTGCTATAATAACTCCATATTTCCATTTGGGTGAAGGTGCCAGCAGGAACGGCAGAGGATGAACAGTAACAAGAGAATATAAAGTTGCCAGTGAAATGAATGAAAGTGGCAGTTGCAATGAAGAGAGATGACAGCAGGAACATTAACATATAAAGATGGCAGTTTTGGCGTGAGTGGGTGGCGATGCTATTAGCAACCAGCTGGGGTGAAATTACCATTAATAATCAGTATTGCTAACTATGTGTCAGTACTATTGTGAATGGGTGCTATCGCCAATGCGAACGGGTGCTATCGCCAATGCGAACGGGTGCTCTTCGCCAATGCGAACGGGTGCTCTTCACATATGCGAATGGGTGCTCTTCGCATATGCGAATGGGTGCTATAGTCAATGCGAATGGGTGCTATAGTCAATGCGAATGGGTGCTCTTCGCCAATGCGAACGGGTGTTATCGCCAATGCAAAAGGGTGCTATCGCCAATGCGAACGGGTGCTATCGCTAATGCGAACGGGTGCTCTTCACCAATGCGAACGGGTGCTATCGCTAATGCGAACGGGTGCTCTTCACCAATGCGAACGGGTGCTCTTCGCCAATGCGAATGGGTGCCATCGCCAATGCGAATGGGTGCTATTGTCAATGCGAATGGGTGCTATATCCAATGTGAATGGGTGCTATATCCAATGTGAATGGGTGCTATATCCAATGTGAATGGGTGCTATATCCAATGTGAATGGGTGCTAGTGGGACAGAGGGCAGAGGTGGAAATGTCAGTGTTTTGGGCTGAGGTGTCAGTAACATCCAGTTAGGGAGACACTGGCAGTAAATTTGGGGAGGAGCTGAAGGGCTCCAGTATTAAAGAGAATGTCTGTTAGTGGGACAGAGGGTGAAGGAGTCAGTAATAGTTATGGACAATGATTAATTTGGGGGTGAAGGTGCCACTTTTACTGACCATATAATGAGGTGCCACCGCAAGTTCAATGGGACTCCCAGGAGAGGGGTCGGGAGGGTCGCCTGGAGGAGGAAGCGCAGACTCTCCGGGCAGAGGACTTACCTCTCCTTCCAGCAGAAACAGCTCAACGCACGGAGTTCCCGGAAGAAGCTACGCGACGCCGCCCCTGCAGCTCCCAGTCCAGGTGTAACGTCCCGTTCTCTCCCCGCCACTAATCACCTGCTCCAGCCGCTCACGCGCCGGGCCGGCCAGACTGTGTGTGTGTGAGAGATGCCTGGGCTCATACCGCCTCTGCTCCGCCCATTGGGGCGGGGTCTGCTGCTGCTGCGCTCATTGGGGCGGGATCTGCTGCTGCGCTGTCTGTACCAGGAGTAATAACGCACAGAAGCGCGTCTGATCGCTACTTTGTACGCAATTTCTGTGTGTTCTGCTTTGTGAGCCCAGGGGAAGGGGTGCAGTCCAAATACATTTGCACTTGGGGTTCACTTTTTATTATTTGCGTGGGTTTTCTTTTTAGCTAATTAACTTTATATTCAGCAGCTCTCTGATTTTCAATTTCTGCCATCTGGTTGCTAGGGTCCAAATTCCCCTAGTAACCATGCACTCATTTCTATAAAAGACTGGAATATGAATAGGAGAGGCCTGAATAAAAATATTAAAGAAGCAATACTAATACATTTGTAGCCTTATGGAGAGAGAATGTGTTTTAGATAGGGGTCAGTGACCCCCCACTAGAAAACTGGAAGGAGTTTAAAAGTGAACGAACCCGGTAACAGTAAACCAGCAGCTTGAATTGAATGTTCTTTAAAGGGGTGGTTCACCTTCAAACTAACTTTTAGTATGTTATAGAATGGTTAATTCTAAGCAGCCTTTCAATTGGTCTTCATTATTTATTTTCTATAGTTTTTTAATTATTTGCCTTTTTCTTCTGACTCTTTCCAGCTTTCAAATGGGGGTCACTGACCCCATCTAAAAAAAAACAAATGCTCTGTAAGGCTACACATGTATTGGTATTGCTACTTTTTATTACTCATTTTTCTATTCAGGCCTCTCCTATTCCTATTCCAGTCTCTTATTCACATAAATGCATGGTTGCTAGAATAACTTGGACCCAAGCAACCAGATTGCCGAAAAATATGGAGACTGGAGAGCTGCTGAATAAAAAGCTAAATAACTCAAAAAACACAAATAATAAAACATGAAAACCAATTGCAAATTGTCTCAGAATATCCCTCTCTACAGCATACTAACAGTTAATTTAAAGGTGAACAAGCAGTGGGATTCAATGTAATGCATGAAATTCCAAGTTTTAAATTCAATCCCTGGATTTAATAATCCCTTGTGTATTGGGCCCAGTTCGCTTGCAATTTTGAGCATTATATGTCCATTTCTTTTGGTTCCTAACATATAAGATTTAAGCAGTTGTTATACTGTTACAGTTCTAATGGTTGTTCTGAAGTCAGAATGGACAGTGCAGTTATGTAAGAGGAAAGTGACTCGTTACTGTAACTCTCCCTGTGATCACAGAGCAGCCAACAAAGGAGTCACACAAAGGTGAATTAGAGCCAAGGGCAATGAGAGCTAGCCGGCCCCAAGTCTATTACTGGCAGAGTTCTATTCAAGTAACCAAAGCTATTTTTGGACTTTTTGCCACTTCATTTTGTCCCTGTACCCGTTCCTTACCCAGCATGTACTTCTTGCATTAGTTCCCCAGAGGAGCCACAGTATAAAAACATGAAAGCTTGAGGTTGTATTGAGACAGAAGGTAAAGTGCAGCGAAGCTATGGGAAAATAAGCAGGTTGTCTAGAGGAATCTGTATACAGTTTTATGGGATCTCTCTGTACAGACTATGAGCAAACTTAGGGGGCTGTTCCTCCTGAATTATGCTTAGTACAGGGGAATACCTATGCTGCCATAGTTTTATGAGATCTCTCTGTACAGACTATGAGCAAACTTAGGGGACTGTTCCTGCTGAATTGTGCTTAGTACAGGGGAATACCTATGCTGCCATAGTTTTATGGGATCTCCCTGTGTGTCTCTGTGTGTGTACTCAGCAGTGGAATAGGGTTTTTTCTCTCTCCCTCTACTAAATGTGAATTTCCCTTTTAATAATGAATTCACATTAAAGTCATTTAATACATCTGTATCACTATAATTCCCCTTAAAAATGACCCAGTGAATGAGATGGGGATGAGTTTGGTTCACGTGACAGTTATCAGTCTGAATTGGAATGATACAAATTAAAAGAAACCATTGCGTTGGCAGAACAAATCACCAAAATGTGCAAAAATTCGAAATATTTCGGTTTAAAGGGACATCGCATGAGAAAGCGAGTGTCTGACCTGAGTGAGACAGCAGCACTTTCCCTGAATGATACACGGCTTTGCCCTCAGGCAGAACTGGGCCAGTGATTGGGAACTGTGTGGCTGCTTGCCAAAGTAAAGGGGAAGGAAGCCCAACCCTGCATACCTGGGCTCCTCACTCGCAAGAGTGTATTTCTTTTATAACAATATCACCTTGTTCTTTGCTATGGGAATAATACGGAAAGACGAAACCTACCATCTGAAAACAAGTGCTAAATTCTAATATATACAAAATATCAGATGGATAGAATAAAAAATAAATAAAAAAAATGACAAGATCAGACATAGATAGCTAGGGGCCTATGTATCAACTATATTTACCCTTTATAAATATTCCCCTTAAACAAATAGACTCTTCCCCTTGCCACCAGGGTAGTATTTACTATAGAGACACCCGAGGGTTTACCTAGGGCAGCGGCATCACAGGGGCAGCCTTTGGGTGATTATATTATATACAGGTATGGGATCTGTTACCCAGAATGTTTGGAACCTGGGGTTTTCCAGATAAGGGGTATTTCCATAATTTGGATCTTCATACCTTAAGGGGCATATTTATCAAGGGTTGAATTTCAAATTGAAAAAAACTTCGAAATCAAAAAGACATTTGGTTGCTAGGGTCCACATTACCTTAGCAACCATGCACGGAATTTGAATGAGAGACTGGAACATAAATAGGAGATGCCTGAATGGAAAGATGAGTAATAAAAAGTAGCAATAACAATAAATGTGTTGCCTTACAGAGCATTTGTTTTTTTACATGGGGTCAGAGACCCCCATTTGAGCTGGAAAGAGTGAGAAGAAGAAGCCAAATAATTAAAAAACTACAAAAAAGAAAAACAATTAAGACCAACTGGTAGTGACGGAACTACCGGGGTAGCAAGGGGGTGCGAGCGGGCCAGGGCCCGCACCCCCTCGGGGCCCCCCGTGCGCCACTGAAATATGTGCCGTATGGAGGGGGACGGGGGCCCGGCACGTCACGCACCAGGGCCGCCTCCCTCTAGTTACGTTGCTGCCAACTGGAAAGTTGCTTGGAATGAGTCATTCTATAACATACTACATTTTAACTTAATTGAAAACCCCTTTAAAGGGGTGGTTCACCTTTAACTTTTAGCATAATGTAGATATTGATATTCTGTGGTTTCCAGGGCTTTTTTAATTAAATTGCTTTTTTCAGTAGCTCTCCAGTATGGAATTTCAGCAGTTAATTGGTTTTTAGGGTCCAGTTTGCCCTAGCAACCAGGAAGTGCTATGAATAGGAAAATGGAAGAGGGCCTGAATAGAAAGGGACGCAATAAAAAGTAATAATAACAACAAAGTAGCCAATGGGACAGAATGCTCTGTTATACAGATAGCTAGAATCTCAGCTGCCATAAAGCAGGACAGGACTGCTGCTTACAATGGGGATCAGATAAGATCTCTGCAGCCACTGGGACAGAATGCTCTGTTATACAGATAGCTAGAATCTCAGCTGCCATAAAGCAGGACAGGACTGCTGCTTACAATGGGGATCAGATAGGAACTGTGCAGCCACTGGGACAGAATGTTCTGTTATACAGATAGCTAGAATCTCAGCCATAAAGCAGGGCAGGACTGCTGCTTACAATGGGGATCAGATAGGATCTGTGCAGCCACTGGGACAGAATGCTCTGTTATACAGATAGCTAAAATCTCAACTGCCATAAAGCAGGACAGGACTGCTGCTTACAATGGGGATCAGATAGGATCTGTGCAGCCACTGGGACAGAATGCTCTGTTATACAGATAGCTAGAATCTCAGCTGCCATAAAGCAGGACAGGACTGCTGCTTACAATGGGGATCAGATAGGATCTGTGCAGTCACTGGGACAGAATGCTCTGTTATACAGATAGCTAGAATCTCAGCTGCCATAAAGCAGCGCAGGACTGCTGCTTACAATGGGGATCAATATCTGCTGGTTTGTAAGAGGAAGGAATGAGACAAATATTGCACTTCCCTATGTAAGCAGAAAAGTTTCTATGCCTTTTTCAAAATGAACATATTTTTTCTTTCCTACTTTACCAAACACTATTCATTGTTTTCACGCCTTTACATGTCCCTTAACTAAAAAGCTGCAATTCCTGCTTTGTACGAACGTTTATTCTTTCCCAAAGGAAATTGTTAAATAAAAATACAAGAATTATGAAAAGCCCGAGCTCCACATTCTGCAGATGAAATGAAATTCATTGTAATGAGCCAGTTCATTTGCAGCATTTCGTTTCTTTCTGACTTTCCCCGGGCCCCTCTGTGAGACGGCACTCGATGCAGCGGATAATCGCAGAAATCACAGTAAAGCGCATGGCATTGTCTTTAAAGAACCCTGCAAATAAATTGCATTTCTCTATAGAACACAAATAAAATGGTAGGAAAGTGCCTGTAATTATTCGCCGCTGCTTTATGTCATACCTCCCAACTGTCCCTTTTTCGGAGGGACAGTCCCTCTTTTGACAGCTCAACCCGCAGTCCCTCATTTGTACTGGAAAGTCCCTCTTTTCTCTGCACTGAACAGCCAGAAAAAGAAACAAAGTTTCTCACTTAATTGGCTTTTAGCAGAGAGCCCAGAACACCTAACAGGTGCAAATAAGATACTTTGTAACAATTTTGAGACACAAAAACACAGTTTAGATAAGGAGAAATATTTTCAAACTTTCATAACCTGCCAAATTTTGTAAAACAAACATGGTAATTAGGGGGTGTGGCCACAGAAAGGGGTGTGGTCAAAAAATGGCTGCGCTATGTGCGGAAAAACAAATTTTTGTCCCTCTTTTTATTTCCAAAATGTTGGGAGGTATGTTATGTTTAATAGTGGAAAATTAAAATAGGTAAAATAGGTCCGTGCTTTCCTCCAGTCATTTTATAAATTCTGTTGCTTTTAGCTTCCACTAAGCTGTAAGGGGAACTTAAACTGCAAGTTTTGCCATTAAAGGGATTGTACACCTTTAAATTTACTGATGTAGAGCAGGGACTGGGGACCAGTGCAACAAATTTTTTTTTCTCAAGGACCAGGGGGTGGGGTCAGGTGGCAGGGGTCGGCAGCAAGTTTGGACGCGCTGGCGTCCAATTTGGGCCTCTTCGTTTTTGTGCGCTGGGCTCGTCGGCCTAGCGCGGGAGTGTCTGCAGCCCGGCATTTAGGGACCCCTGATGTAGAGAGGGATATTCTGAGATAATTTGCAATTGGTTTTCATTTTTTATTATTTGTGGTTTTTGAGTTATTTAGCTTTTTATTCAGCAGCTCTCCAGTTTGCAATCTGGTTGCTAGAGTCCATGTTCCCCTAGTAACCATGCATTGATTTGAATAAGAGACTGGAATATGAACAGGAGAGGCCTGAATAGAAAGAGAAGTAATAAAAAGTAGCAATAACAATACATTTGTAGCCTTACAGAGCATTTGTTTTTTTTAGATGGGGTCAGTGACCCCCATTTAAAAGCTGGAAAGTATCAGAAGAAGATAATTCAAAAACTATAAAAAAGGAAATAATGAAGACCAATTGAAGAGTTACTTAGAATTGGCCATTCTACAACATACTGAAAGTTAACTTAAAGGCGAACAACCCTTTTAAATTAACTGTTAGTCTGATGTAGAGAGGGATATTCTGAGATAATTTGCAATTGGTTTCAATTTGTTTTATCATTTGTGGTTTTTGAGTTATTTAGCTTTTTATTCAGCAGCTCTCCAGTTTAGCAAGTTTAGATAGAGTCAATGACCCCCATTGTAAAGCTGAAAAGAAGAAGGAGAAGGCAAATCATTTAAAAACTATTAAAAAAACATTATGACTACCAAATGAAAACTTGCTTAGAATTGGCCATTGGCCAACAGACTAAAAGTTGAACCATCCCTTTAATACAATGTTTACTTTTCTACTCATTCTACTCATTCTTCATATTGAGAGATAAGTGCCAGTGGCACAGACAGTTCTTGGTTAATTATCCGACATCTGTGGGTCAAAGGAAGTGGCACATGGGACTGGCTTTACTTGCCCTTTATCAGGTTTATACACGGCTATGTGGTTGCTAAGCTATCTACCCTGGCAACCATTCTTGGCTTACTAGGGAATCAGCTCATTTGCACCTGTGTCCCTTGTGTATACTGGTATAGAACCTTTTACCCAAAGTGCTCGGGACCTGGGGTATCCGGATAACGGATCTTTCTGTAATTTGGATCTTCATACCTTAAGTCTACTAGAAAATCATATAAACATTAAATAAAGCCAATAGGCTGGTTTTGCTTCCAATAAGGATTAGTTATATCTTAGTTGGGATCAAGTACAAGCGACTGTTTTATTATTACACAGAAAAAGGAAATCATTTTTAAAGAAGTGGATTATTTGGATAAAATGGGAGATGGACTTTCTGTAATTCAGAGCTTTCTGGATAACGGAAATCGGGATAATGGATCCCATACCTGTACTTTTTTAAAAAAATGCAAATTAATTGATTAAAATTGAGTCCTTGGGGAGGAAAAGCCTTCCTGTAATTTGGAGCTTTCTGGATAAAGGATCCCATGCCCGTATCTTTATGTCTAGGTTACTGAAACCTTTGAACAAACGTCTGTGATGCCAACTTCCGAAATCAAATAGCAGTTTGTTTTGGCACAAATAGCAGTAAGGGAAGTCTGATGGGGTATTTATAATAAGAAGGTAATGGGAGAGCTGTGCCTAATACAGGGGCCACAGGCTGTACGAAAGGAGGCGACTTTGAAGTCCTGAAGCCACGAGTTCAATTCTACTGAACACTAATGTGTGTTTTTTTATTTTTTTAATATTTAAAAAAATAAAATGGTGGGGATTAATATTTTTTTAATCCCCACCAGTGTATTATTTTAATACTCTATAGTGATGTGCGGGCTGGTCTGATACCCGGGGGACCCAAGGGTCGGTGGGTTTGGGCAGATCGCACACTCCTCTTCCCGTCCGCATCCGTCAAATGCTGGCTTCCGAATTCCGGGTTCGTCTTTAATAGACCCTTCGCCTGGTCGCTCCGCCCCTTTTATGATGTCATCTGCCGGGCGGAGCAGGTCTAAGGTAGGGCAGGTTAGGGCCTACAGGCGCCAGGGCCCACCCTTACAAGTAAGAAAAAGATTTGAGGCCCTAGAGAATATTTTTCAAAAAAACATTGGTGGCAGGGGCCTATAGTAGTGATATGCAGGTTTATTTAAAAAAAACTTTTATAGGGGGCCCTGGCACCAATGTTTGTTTTTTTTTTTAAATTATATGGGGGCCCTGGTCCCCAATTATTATTTTTTTAACTTGTAGGGAGGCCCTGACCACCAATTTTTTAAAAAACTTTTATGGGGGGGCCCTGGCGCCACAGTTTTTTTTTTACTTATAAGGGAACCCTGACCATCAATAGCTTTTTATAACTTGTGTGTGGGGGGGTTACCTTTTTAGCGCTGATGACTGTGTGGTCTTTTAACTGTGGTGTGGGCAGGATCTGGTGTTGGTGGGGATCTAGATTTTGTTGTACGCACTTTACACTCAGCGTTCTCTTAGTAAATAAAGATATTCACAAAATTAATATTAACCCTGCAGCTAAAAAGACCCTAACCCTTCCAAAATGATCTTACACAGGCGCATCATTGGGCGGGGCTGAAGGAGTGGTTGGGGGCGTGTCTGGGGTGTAACAAGGCGTGGCCAAAATGTTCCCAAAAGAAAGTTTAGCATCTCCGTAAATAAACTGCGACTTTCTGTCACAGGTGTAACATTTTTAATTCTAAGAGTTATGGCCATGGCAGCAGCTAAATGGAAAGAGAGTGTTTCATTGAGAGTGCGGTGGGGAAACGGCTCAATACGTCTCTCGCTGGGAGTTCATCAGCAACGCTGCAAAGTGCATTGTGATTCACGATAACATTAAGTGGAAATGGATCTGACAGGAACGTTGATGCGATTCACTAGCGCTGAGCAATTCTTTGCTGGATACGTTGGAACTGGCGTGGCATTTAGCAAAGGAGCAGAAATGGGAGATAAATGATCAGCTGAAAGTGACAGAAAAGCAAAAACCCATTTGAACTTGTCTTCTCCCCAGTGTATAAAATCTGGCACCCGGTAAACAAGGCAAAGGAGGCACGCTGGGAAATGTGCTGTTCCCATTACTGCATGAAACTGAACTGTTCCTGCTTAACTGAGCTTGAAGAGTTATACTGAAATAATGGCAATTCTCTGTACAGGGCGCTATGCGCAAACATAGGGGGCTGTTCCTGCTGAATTGTGCTTAGTACAGGGAATACCTATGCTGTCATAGTTTTATGGGATCTCTGTACAGACTATGAGCAAATTTAGGGGACTGTTCCTGCTGAATTGTGCTTAGTACAGGGGAATACCTATACTGCCATAGTTTTATGGGATCTCTCTGTACAGACTATGAGTAAACTTAGGGGACTGTTCCTGCTGAATTGTGCTTAGTACAGGGGATACCTATGCTGCCATAGTTTTATGGGATCTCTCTGTACAGACTATGAGTAAACTTAGGGGACTGTTCCTGCTGAATTGTGCTTAGTACAGGGAATACCTATGCTGCCATAGTTTTATGGGATCTCTCTGTACAGACTATGAGCAAACTTAGGGGACTGTTCCTGCTGAATTGTGCTTAGTACATGGGAATACCTATGCTGCCATAGTTTTATGGGATCTCTCTGTACAGACTATGAGCAAACTTAGGGGACTGTTCCTGCTGAATTGTGCTTAGTACAGATGAAAACTTGCCTCCCTGTGTAGGGTAGGAATAACTTCTAGGGGGCTCATACAGGGGAATATATATGCTGCCATAGTTGTATGGGGTACTTTACCCCTCCATGTGCAAATCACAAGACAATAAGCCCCTTTCAGCCCCCCAAAGCCAGCTGTCACAAGGGGTAATGTATAAACTCCATTGGATGTGATCAGTTGGCATATTTCCCGGTATCAACTGCTTATCTCAAACTGCCTTCCCTAGATTTATTTTTATGCACAACAGGCTGAATTATTTATTACCTTGGCTGCTCCCTCCTGTGAAACCCAATGAAAAGAAGAGCCAGGCATCTCTTTAGGAGAATAGGTGGCACGAGTAAATCCGAAAATAGCCCTGAAAGAATGTGTCATTCCTAGCTAGTGCTGCAGATAATGGGAGTTGCATTTGTTGGGAGAAAGTGGTTATGGAATAGAATCTATATACAGTATATTTTTATTTAATACTATTTGAAACAAACTCGCTCCTGGGAAAAGCATAGGGTAAGTCACTAATTTGTGGCTGATTTAAGCTGCCAATCATTTGGCCCCTGGGACAATAAGTGGATCATGTTGCAGGTGAAAATGTGAAAAAGGCTGGTGTTTCAAAGTGTTTCAAAGTGAAATGGCTGGTGTTTGAAAGTGAAAAAGGCTGGAGTTTCAAAGTGAAAAAGGCTGGTGTTTGAAAGTAAAAAAGGCTGGTGTTTTAGCCAAAACGTTAGTTGTGCCCTAGTGATGTGCGGGCCGACCCGATTCCCGCTGGTCGACCTTGCACTGCTCCTCGTGACCTCGCCGCCTTCAAATGCATCCGACTTCCGGGTTCCTGTTTTATAGTCTCGCGTCTGCTCACCCCGCCTCTTTTGTGAGGTCATCGTGACGTCATCTGCGGGGCAGGTCTATAAAAGGACCCTGGAACACGCAGATGCGGCCAGGCGGGTTAGGGTCGGGTGCGGGTCAGGAAAACCCTGACCCGCACATCACTATAGTGCCCACATTAAAAGAACTTTATTTCACTATAAGTTCTTCGAATGCGGCTTCTTCCAATGACTCCTTTCCATTTACACCCAGGCACAAGTAATTGCATTTATCAAGAGTATTGCTGTCAACAACCCCATATCTTACACTGCCTGAAATGTGTTCTGCACTCACTATGGGGTAAGTTTTCCAACAGGCTCCCAGGATCTGTATGTTTTTTGCAGTGAAATGTAGGACATACAATCCCTGGGTGTCAAATGAAATTCCGGCTGTTGAGTTGCTTAACCCCCCGTTACGCAGAAATACAGAAAAAGCCAATGTCAGGCTGATATTTCTGTAGCTGTCATACATACTCCCCCATTGTGCTTTAGGCCTCAGGCATAACCCTCAGAGGAGAACATTGACACATTTATTACTTAATTATGCAATTTTAACTAAGTGCCTAGTCTGTAATTCTCCAGCTAATGTACAGCCACCAGCAAATACTGCAATGCCATGGACTGGGCAGCACTGACATTAAAGGGCAGATTTACCAAAATAAGAGAAAAACTCACCCACATTCTATTCATTCCTAAAGGATTTTTGGGAGCGTATTCATCAAATGGTGAGTACTGACTTTCACCCATTGCACCCATTCACCCATTGTCACACTCCCTTCCCAGAGACTATTATCCCACTGTTACTATAGGCATCATCTCTCCCTACTATACCTGCTATCCCACAGTCACATTCCCTTCCCAGAGACTATTATCCACTGTTACTATAGGCACCATCTCTCCCTACTATACCTGCTATCCCACAGTCACACTCCCTTCCCAGAGACTACTATCCACTGTTACTATAGGCACCATCTCTCCCTACTATACCTGCTATCCCACAGTCACACTCCCTTCCCAGAGACTATTATCCCACTGTTACTATAGGCACCATCTCTCCCTACTATACCTGCTATCCCACAGTCACACTCCCTTCCCAGAGACTATTATCCCACTGTTACTATAGACACCATCTCTCCCTACTATACCTGCTATCCCACAGTCACACTCCCTTCCCAGAGACTATTATCCACTGTTACTATAGACACTATCTCTCCCTACTATACCTGCTATCCCACAGTCACACTCCCTTCCCAGAGACTATTATCACACTGTTACTATAGATACCATCTCTCCCTACTATACCTGCTATCCCACAGTCACACTCCCTTCCCAGAGACTATTATCCACTGTTACTATAGGCACCATCTCTCCCTACTATACCTGCTATCCCACAGTCACAGCTCCTTCCCATTGACTATTATCCCACTGTTACTATAGACACCATCTCTCCCTACTATACCTGCTATCCCACAGTCACACTCCCTTCCCAGAGACTATTATCCACTGTTACTATAGACACCATCTCTCCCTACTATACCTGCTATCCCACAGTCACACGCCCTTCCCAGAGACTATTATCCACTGTTACTATAGACACCATCTCTCCCTACTATACCTGCTATCCCACAGTCACACTCCCTTCCCAGAGACTATTATCCACTGTTACTATAGACACCATCTCTCCCTACTATACCTGCTATCCCTCCGTCACACTCCCTTCCCAGAGACTATTATCCACTGTTACTATAGGCACCATCTCTCCCTACTATACCTGCTATCCCACAGTCACAGCTCCTTCCCATTGACTATTATCCCACTGTTACTATAGACACCATCTCTCCCTACTATACCTGCTATCCCACAGTCACACTCCCTTCCCAGAGACTATTATCCACTGTTACTATAGACACCATCTCTCCCTACTATACCTGCTATCCCACAGTCACACGCCCTTCCCAGAGACTATTATCCACTGTTACTATAGACACCATCTCTCCCTACTATACCTGCTATCCCACAGTCACACTCCCTTCCCAGAGACTATTATCCACTGTTACTATAGACACCATCTCTCCCTACTATACCTGCTATCCCACAGTCACACTCCCTTCCCAGAGACTATTATCCACTGTTACTATAGACACCATCTCTCCCTACTAAACCTGCTATCCCTCCGTCACACTCCCTTCCCAGAGACTATTATCCACTGTTACTATAGACACCATCTCTCCCTACTATACCTGCTATCCCACAGTCACACTCCCTTCCCAGAGACTATTATCCACTGTTACTATAGACACCATCTCTCCCTACTATACCTGCTATCCCTCCGTCACACTCCCTTCCCAGAGACTATTATCCACTGTTACTATAGACACCATCTCTCCCTACTATACCTGCTATCCCACAGTCACACTCCCTTCCCAGAGACTATTATCCACTGTTACTATAGACACCATCTCTCCCTACTATACCTGATATCCCAAAGTCACACTCCCTTCCCAGAGACTATTATCCCACTGTTACTATAGGCACCATCTCTCCCTACTATACCTGCTATCCCACAGTCACACTCCCTTCCCAGAGACTATTATCCCTACTGCAGCTGCCAATGAATGAGGTGTAACAGTTAATGACAAATAGAAATGACTGATGTATTACGCAAGGTAATGAAAATGTAATTTTTAACAAGTATTATACTCTTCAGTGGAATAAAACAAAAGAACCACTTAGATGTACAAGGGTGAATGTTGGATATTAAAAGCTCATTTGTAGTTGCAATCACAGGTTTATTAGACAAATCATCTAAACTGTGATGCTATTCTCTCTGCTCTGTACATCATGCTAATCAGGGACCCGTTAAATGTTGCAGATTTATTCTTTATTTCATCACTTTCAATTGCCATAGCAGCAGTTCAGGGACTAGGAAAAGGGGTCGCTGTTCTGGCTATTGAGGAGAACACATTGCTTTCTCCTACTAACTTCAAAAGTCCCCTAATTATTTCACGCACTGACAGCAATGAAGCCTGGATAGTTGGTTACATAGACTTTAGACACGGCTAATACATTTAATACTATCATAGTTGCAGGGTAACAGGGAAAATATATTTTTGGACTGCTGTAAACGGGATTGTACCAACAAAATATAAAGGTATATTTGCATTGAGAAACAATGGATGGGGATGCACCGAATCCACTTTTTGGGATTAGGCAGTATCCCTGAATCCTTCATGAAAGATTCGGCCGAATACCGAACCAAATCCTTATTTTCATATGCAAATTAGGGGACCGGAAGGAAGAGGTGGGAAAAACGTTTTTTACTTCCTTGTTTTGTGACCAAAAAGTCATGTGATTTCCCTTCCCACACCCAATTGACATATGCAGATTTGGATTTGGTTTGGCCATCCCGGGTTCGGTGCATCCCTAGTAAAAATGTTCAGGAATTTAGAAAAGGGATTTTTAACCTTTAAATTAACTTTTAGTATAATTTAGATATTCTGAGACAGTTTGCAGTTGGTTTTAATTTTCTATTATTCATGCTTTTTGAGTTAGTTCGCTTTTTATCCAGTTTCCAAATTCAGCAATCTGGTTTCTAAGGTCCATATTACCTTGGAACCATGCCTTGATTTGAATAAGGGACTGGAGAATCCTGAACACAAAGGCGAGTAATAAAAAGCAGCAATAACAATACATTTGTAGCCTTTAGAGAGCATTTGTTTTTAAGATGGGGTCAGTGACCCCCCCCATCTGAAAGCTGTAAAAAGTCAAAAGAAAAATAACTTATTAAAAAAAAATTAAGACCAATTGTAAAGTTGCTTAAATTGGCCAAACTAGCTAAAAAACAGGAATCACTTGCAATATCCCAGGCAATGTTACCAGACTGGGCTCTCTCATGGGAAATAACCGTGCAGCATATAAATATCCCTCTACATTAAATAATATGCTTTTAATGTGCTTTCTGTTTTATTACAAAAACGGCAGAATTTAGTCTCCATAAACCTTGCCACATAGGGTCTCTCTAATCAAGCAGTTACTTACCCTTCCCGTGTAATCAGAGCTACGGTGTATGAAATATTTATACGGCTCGGCTATTAATATAATACACTTTATGTTGCTTATTATAAGCAGCAGTCAGGTTGGAAATGAAGTGCCCCCCTGGCAGTATTCGCATACGGGAAAAGCTGATTCAACTTGTTTTTCATTAGTGAAACAATTCATAATACAATCAGGGCTGTTTGATGGGCACAAGGCAAAATACACTATTATAGACATTCAGCCGCTTCTCCAGGCACAGAACTGCGGCAGCAACCCCAGACTAGAGTCCTGCAGCGGGTCGGGTACCCACAAAAACCTGCAGTACCCTGCGGCTATAGACACAGGTCGGCGGTTCTGCGGGCTTGCGTGTCGAAGGTCAGGCTGTGGGTCTTCGCAATAGCGATTTTTACTCCTTTTTTCTGATAATGCCTAAGTCCGATGATGTCACTTCCGGTTTACAATGACAGCACTTCCTGTTTTACTCCTTTTTTTCTCATCACGCCTACTTTCGATGATGTCACCGGTTTACAATGACAGCACTTCCTGATCATTGATGTCAGTGGGTCTCGGGTTCGGGTTGTGGATAAGGTACTTGTAGGTCGGGTAGCGGGTAAAAATGGGGGTTGCGGGTCCAGGTTGCAGGTACGGGTTCCAAAAAATGGACCTGCACAGGACTCTACCCCAGACTGTATACTCTTTCTTTTGCACCTAGCTCATGTGGCCCCTATACTACTAATGGGGCCCTTGTTGGGATTCTTATACAGGTATGTGATCCCTCATCCAGAAACCCATTATCCAGAAAGCTCTGAAGGACATATCCTTTAGACTTCCATTTTAAGCAAATAATTATATTTACATATTATATTTATGTTTTCCTTTTTCTGCGCCCTGTATTAACCAAATCACACTCCCTATTCTACCGCCATTATTAGTGGTTTTTGAGTTATTTCGCTTTTTATGCAGTGTACAATTTCAGCCATCTGGTTGCTAGGGCCCACTTTACCCTAGCAACCATGCATTGATTTGAATCAGAGACTGGAATATGAACAGGAGAGGCCCAAATAGAAAGACGAGTAAGAAAAAGTGTTAATACCAATAAATGTGTATTCTTACAGAGTAGTGATGTGCGGGCCGGCCCAAAAACAGCAGGACCAGCGGGTCGGGTTCGGTTCAGCTGCCGCATCAAATCTTCGTGGACTGGTTGTGGTTGAGTGGTTTCTATCACTCTCCCCGCCCACGACATAACACTTCTGGCTCCTCCATTTATAGATTCACACTTACCCCGCCCCTTTTGTCATGTCACTGAGGGGCGGGCGCAGGTTTTTAAACTGATGAGCTGAGCCAGGTCAGGGCCAGGTGCAGGTCTTAAAAATGTGGACCCACACATCACTATTACAGAGCGTTTGTTATTTGGGGTCAGTTCGAAAGCTGGAAAGAGTGAGAAGAAAAAGGCAAATAATGCAAAACTATTAAAAAAAAACCCCAAAAACCAATGAAGACCAATGAAAAAGTTGCTTAGAATTAGCAATTCTATAACAACCTATAAGTTAACTTAAAGGTGAAGCATACCTTTAGGGTCAGAGCACACGCTCAGATTCGGGGAGATTAGTCGCCCTGAACTGCCTTCCCCTACCTTCCCGCCGGCTATAATGAAAAATCACCAGTGGGATGGCATTTGCAGCTCTTCGTTTTCCGAAGTTGCCCAAAGTTTCTTTGTGAGGGTCAGGGTACACAGGCAGATTCGGGGAGATTAGTCGCCTGGCGACAAATCTCCTCTTCTTCAGTGCGACTAATCTCCCCAAACTGTCTCCCGCCAGCTAGAATGTAAATCGCCGGTGGGGTGGCACTCGTTTCCCGAAGTTGCAACTTCAGAAAACGAAGTGCACCGATTGCCACCCCGTCTGCGATTTACACTCTAGCTGGCGGGAGACAGTTTGGGGAGATTAGTCGCCCCGAAGAAGAGGAGATTTGTCACGGGGCGACTAATCTCCCAGAATCTGAGCGTGTGCCCTGACCCTTAAATGGATTTGGTGGAACCGTCTGAAAACGGGAAATGAAAGAGCTGCCATCTCTGTAGGAAGTGTTGCATTCATTGGAAATTCTGTGCCGTCAGCTCCAATCTATATTTCACAAGCCGCCTCCGTAACGCGGTAAACATCTAATTCATCGCCTGCGGCTAATGTTGCATTAATTACAAACAAAGCTGCGAGGATCTCCCCCCCGTGCAATCCGAAGTTCAGCCAGGCCGCAATTAGAAATGCATTGCCACGTGCAGCTGGTGCATGAGGAGATTTAGCAAGTAGCCCGCAGGATATATCAGATAGGGGCCCGTGCAATGAATGCAGAAATGTTCTCTCACCTTGGGGAGCACAGAATAAATTATCCCTGAGCCCAAGTAGTCGACATTTTTCCCAGTTCAGCAGTCACACTCATGTGCCACTCAAGTTGCCACTTTAAGAAAAGCTACAGGGCTAGCCGAAACGTTAGCAGTTTTTTGCTGAATAAACACCATTTTTTAACCTTTGATAAGACCTGTGAGTGCATGCCTTATTTGGGACATATATATATAACCCCAGGTCACAAACATTCTGGATAGCAGGTACCATACATATAGGTATGGGACCTGTCATCCAGAATGCTCGGGATCTGGGGCTTTCCGCATAGTGGATCTTTTCCAAAAACATGGCTTATTTGGATAAAATGGTGTCTATGGGAGACCTTCTTTCCGTAACTTTCTGGATAACGTGTTTGCGGATAAAGGATCCTATACCTGTTCCAGCTTAGCATAAATCAATTCTATGTTCTGCCACAGAGTCACTGCGAAAAACTGGTATTTGTATCATATCGACTGATAAATATTTTCAAAATGAAAGTATTTTTTCCTGCTTAACCAAACACTGTACAAAATATCAGATGGAAAGAATAAAAAATAGAAAATAATCACAAGGTATGGGACCTGTTATCCAGAATTCTCGGGACTTGGGGTTTTCTGGATAATAGATCTTTCCATAATTTGGATCTTCATACCTTAATTCTACTAGAAAATCATGTAAACATGAAATAAACCCAATAGGCTGGTTTTGCCACCAATAAGGATTAATTATATCTTAGTTGGGATCAAGCACAAGCGACTGTTTTACTATTACTGAGAAAAAGGAAATCAGTTTTAAAAATATGGATTATTTGGATAAAATGCACTCTATGGGAGACCGCCTGTCTGTAATGCGGAGCTTTCTGGATAACAAGTTTCCGTATATCGGATCCTGTATTGCTGTTGCCATCTTGCCTGAATTCTCGTCTAATTACACATCCCACCCCATTGCATAACATGGGGACTTTGCTCAGGGGCAGAGAACAATGTGCTCATATATTTTATTTTTATATCATTTATATTTAGTTTCTTGAATGCCTGTTTAGGGGATGCCATAAGCTTCTATTTAAAGGGGTGGCTCACCTTCAGGTTCACTGTTAGTAGGTTATAGAATCGCCGCCACTTCTAAGAATTTCATTATTTATTTTTCATTTGCCCTTTTCTTCTGACTTCTTTCCAGCTATCAAATGGGGGGGGCACAGACCCCATCTAAAAAAACAAATGCTCTGTTAACAAATGCTCTGTAAGGCTACAAATGTATTGTTGTTGCTACTTTTTATTATTCCTCTTTCAATTCCTATTCTAGTCTCTCATTCAGATCAGTACATGGTTGCTAGTGTAATTTGGACCCTAGCAACCAGATTGCTGAATTTGCAATAAATATATATCAAAAAAGCTAAATAACTCAAAAACCACAAATAATAAAAAATGAAAACCAATTGCAAGTTGTCTCAGAATATCCCTCTCTACATCATACTAAAAGTTAATTTAAAGGGGAACAAACCCTTTACATGAACACTTTCTATCCCCACTCCTTAGCAGAACGACAGTTAAGAGCCCAGGGCTGTCTGTCCCACTATAGTGAGCTCTGCTTATATTGCTTGGAGCAAACTCATTTTACTCTGGGTATGCAAATGATCTCGGCTGGGGCTGTGTTTTTGTGCAGAAGCGGATACAAAAATAACCTGTATGAATATTTTATTATTACAATGCCAACAGTAGGGCTAGTGGGAAACATTGTCTGTGCATCTTTCCATAATTTGGATCTTCATACTTTAAGGGCAGAGACACATGGTCAGATTTGGGGAGATTAGTCGCCTGGCGCGACTTCGGGGCGACTAATCTCCCCTAACTGAATCCCCGCCAGGTAGAATATAAATCGCCGGCGGGATGGCTTAGTTTTCCGAAGTTGCCTCACGAGGAAACTTCGGGCGACTTAGGACAACTAAGTGCTCCAACTGCCATCCTGCCGGCAATTTAGATGCGAAACTCCGCATTCTAGTGAATCAGCGTTGTCTGATCGAATTTAGCGATGGCTGCAAAGCGGTCACTGGCGAATTTTCACCCTTGATTAAATCTGCCCCAAAGGCATTGCTTGTGTGCGGCCTCATTTTATGGCAGTGGAAATAGTTGCCATTCACGTTTGCTGTTGAAGAGGTTAATAAGACAGGATAATGTAAAATAACATTTCTGGCTCAGAAAGCAAAAAGAGAAATGTGTAGCTTTGATACAGGCCAAGAGAAAGTCATTTGTAGCAGCTCAGGAGATGATGGCGTGTCAAGCACTGCGTCCGTTATCTGTCTCTCATTTGCACGGAAAGGTTTTAAATGTGTCTGAACAGCTCCGGAACAAATTTCCTGGGTGCCACATTTATGTGTTCCAACGGGCCCCACACAACAGCACATGTATCACTTTCACCCTAGGGTTCCTGGTAGAATTCCAATCAGACCATATACAGTGTGGGGCTTGTACTGTCCATTCCCTGGTATGGGACCTGTTATCCAGAAGGCTCGGGACCTGGCATTTTCCAGATGACGGATGTTTCCGTAATTTGCATCTTCATACCGTAAGTCTACTAGATAATCATATAAACATGAAATAAACCCAATAGGCTGGTTTTGCTTCCAATAAGGATTAATTATATCTTAGTTGGGATCAAGTACAAGCTACTGTTTTATTATTACACAGAAAAAAGAAATCATTTTTAAACATTATTTGGATAAAATGGAGTCTATGGGGCAAATTCACTAACCTCCGTAAATTCGCAAGTGACGGCTTCGCTCATATCGCAACACTTCGCCAGGCGTAGATTCGCCAGGACAGCGCTAATTCATTAAAATCCGAAGTTGCGTCCAGGGTGCCGAACTCTGGCGAAGATGCACTAGCGTTGGCTAATTTAAGTTAAAGTTGAATGGACGTATCTGTTGCAGCAAATACATTACATTACACAAGCCCAGGGAACCTTAATAAAATAAAATAAAGTTGTTATATTGCCCTACACATGAGCCCAGTGTATAGTTTATGTGCCATATGTTAGGAAATGTATGGGGGAGCCCGGGTACCCAAAAAATATTTTATGAACTTTTGCAGCCTATCACCCTGAAAAAACTAAAAGGCGCCAGCATTTTTTGGGACTTAGAAAAATTTTCAACTTAAAATTGAAGAAGCCCTATACACTCCATTGCACTTCGCCTGGTCTGAGCTGGCGAAGGCAAGTCTGGCGGAACAGGTAACGTTCAGTAAAATGCGCATCTAAGTGAATTTGCGGAGTAACACTCTTTCACCAGAGCGAAACTGTCATAAGAGTGCGATGTAGCGCTACAGTTTATCTCCTTTGCTAGCGAAGTTACTTTTCGCTACCGTTAGTCTGTTTGTTCTTTAGTAAATTTGTCCCTATGGGAGAAGGCCTTCGAAGCTTTCTGAATAACAGGTTTCCGGATAACAGATCCCATACTTGATTCAAATTCTTGAAATTTGGGGTTTCCTGACCCGCACCCGACACTGCTCCAGCCCGCCCTGTGCTTCCGGGGTCCTTTTATAGACCCGCGCCAACGACGTCACAAAAGGGGCGGGGCGAGCAGAACTCAGCATTTGAAGGTGGTGGGCGGGGAGAGCAGGAGAAGAGCTGAACCCTGACCCGCGGCTATCGGGTCGCCTGTACATCACTAATAGACAACCCCCAGCCTAGCTGCCCCCCCAAGCAAATGCCCCTCCATCTTTACTTACCCCTCTGTGCAGATTCTGTCCAGCGGAGTTCACGGGCACCATCTTCAGCCGCTTCGGTAATCTTCGGAATGAGACAGAAAATTGCACCAACTGCACATACGCCGCTTTGAAGGTCTCATTCCGAAGATTTAAAGATGGCGCCTGTGAATTCCATTGGACAGAATCTGCATGGAGGGGTAAGTACAGAGTTAGGGGCATTTGCCAGGGGGGGCCGCTAGGCTGGGAGGGGGTCTATGTAGGGTAGGGTTTTTTTTTTATTAAGGGTTTGTTTCTCCTTTAACGATTATATTCAGTGGGAGTGAACCCCAATGAATTGCGATTCCCAGTCCCAGCTATTGAAGGAGGTACTGGGGGATTTTTGTTGTGCTCTGCACAAATGCTCAAAATCATCTTGAGCAGCTTTAGAAATTTCATTTTTTATCAGTTTTAATCTCACATGCCTACCAGAGTCTACATTTAGCGTTTTGCCAGTGTCGGGTCAGGAAAAAAAACAACCCAAAGCAATCTAGAAGCATTTGGGTTATTCAGTTGCCCAGACAATGGCTTCATTATGGACGAGTAACTGGATCAGGAAACAGAACGGCTTGGTTTTCTGGGTTTCACTTGAGCAAATTTGGACAATGCCCGGCTTTAATTTAAATTTACAGCACCGATCGGTAGCATTGAGCGAAGAAGAAACAAACAAGCCTTCCACGTTTTTCATTTGTAGCAACACGACAACAAAGGGAGTGATTTAGTGTTATTGATAGTAAACTCAATGCTGCCAGCTGGGGATTCCAATTCCAGTGATAAAATACATATATTTTGTTTTTTTTAATGAAGAGGTGGAACGACCCCTCCCCTGTCTTATGCAAATCACCCCCAAATTGCATCTGTCAGGGGGTGGGTATAAATCTTGGTAATAAGGAACCAATCCGTTGCGCAGTTTTACATTTGGCCCATCCGGAATGTATATTCTGTATGTACATAATATTGGCACTGGCCTTATTTATACTGTTAAGGTGGCCATACATGGAGAGATCCGCTCGTTTGGAGATGACGCCAAACGAACGGATCTCTCCCCGATATGCCCACTATCGGGCTGATCCGATCGTGGGCTTTAGGGCCCAACAATCAGATCCTAACAGTGGCTTTACGTGCAGTCGGATCACGGGACCGCATCAACGAACAGATGCGGCCACAATCCGATGGGATTTTTAGTCCCATCTGATCGAGATCTGGCCGACTTTCTGGATAACGAATCCCATACCTGTATTAACGCTTAGGCTTGGGTCTCTAAAGCTAGGGAGAATAATGGCATCATTTTCTGGAAGGTTCAATATATTACATTTTCCATAATACATAAAAAGGGATCAACAGATTCCAAAAACAACTGAACGTGTGCAGAATTCAGGGTTGGAGGCACTTGTACTCTAGAAAGGTCATTAACTTTAGGATAAAGGCTCCCTCTGTTCCCTCGGAGCTGCTATGCGGTCCATATGTGATAAGAATGTGTATCAGGAGGTTTTGCATTGAAGCTCGCTGCCATAGCCAAAAGGAAAGCAGATGGGGCAAACATTAATATTTATAGTATATAGGCTGAATCCCTCAGCAGCCGAGTTGCAAGGGAATATTTCATTCTCTGTAACCGGAGACTGAATACAATAAATGGAGCGGCGAGGATCTCTGCCTTGAGGCTTCTTCTCTTGCTTATACCTCTATGTGGCTTTGTATCGGCTACTAAATAAGGGGGAGCTTTCTTTGTTGGCACCCTCAAATACACCCTCCATCTGTATTTGAGGGTGCCAACAAAGAAAGCTCCCCCTTATTTAGTAGCCGATACAAAGCCACATAGAGGTATAAGCAAGAGAAGAAGCCTCAAGGCAGAGATCCTTGCCGCTCCATTTATTGTATTCAATACGGCCTTCAACCTTGATTAAAAGGAACCTGTATAGAGTGTTAGTCGACGGTAATGTTTCAAATAACACAAATTATTTTTGTACAGTATCTGGTCCTTTGAGAACTTGAAGAAAGCTGGCGAAAATTAAAAAAGGCGACTAATACCGAATAACAGCTCGTGTTCTGTTCCTTAACTTTTAGCTGTTTCTGCTGCATTCAGGAGAACTATGAGCAAGGAGACCCATTAGAAGTCAGCTTTCATGCTGCCCATTGTTGCTCCATGCTGCTTTGGTTACTCAGAATAATGAACATAAAAGGCCATTGTACAAAACATTCTGAAGCCTCTCACCCCACCACCTTCTTGAGCTACAGATGTCGCAGCAAACAAATGCCGATTTCTCACTGTATGTGTGGGGTTTTTTTTGTTTTTAAATTTCCAGAAATTAAAATGAAGTTCTCATCAGAAGTTCATCAGAATCTCTTCCCCTTTCCTTGCTCAGAAGAGTAGTGTTTGTGTTTCTATAATATCCGCTAGACATTGGCCCCCATTTCAACGCCTGCGCTTGGCCGACGCTCTGCCATGTCCTGCGCTTCCGCAGCTTTAGTGGATCTCAGTCTCTCCCTCTCGTTTTGTTGGTCTGAAACCATTTATCCAAACTGGGCGAGTGAGGAGTTGCATAAATGAGGGCCGTCTTTGGGAGTCTTTGGGAGTGAATGGCCTGGGCCTGTAGGGTTACATTATGTCGATAAGTAGGAATGTCTTTGGAAATGTACTTTAAGGCATACCATCATGGGAAAACATGTTTTTTTCAAAACACATCAGTTAATAGTGCTGCTCCAGCAGAATTCTGCCCTGAAATTCATTTCTCAAAAGAGCAAACAGATTTTTTTTTATATTTCATTTTGAAATCTGACAAGGGGGCTAGACATATTGACAGTTTCCCCAGCTGCCCCCAGTCATGTGACTTGTGCTCTGATAAATTCCATTCACTCTTTACTGCTGTACTGCAAGTTGGAGTGATACCCTTTTCCCCCCCAGCAGCCAAACAAAAGAACAATGGGAAGGTAACCAGATGACAGCTCCCTAACACAAGATAACAGCTGCCTGGTAGATCTAAGAACAGCACTTAATAGTAAAATCCAGGTCCCACTGAGACACATTCAGTTACATTGAGTAGGAGAAACAACAGCCTGCCAGAAAGCAGTTCCATCCTAAAGTGCTGGCTCTTTCTGAAAGCACATGACCAGGCAAAATGACCTGAGATGCACCTACACACCAATATTACAACTAAATACACTTGCTGGTTCAGGAATGACATTTATATTGTACAGTGAATTATTTGCAGTGTAAGTGTAATTTAAAAATAAAAATGACCCGATAAAAATCATGACAGACATCTGCTGAAGGGTAATAGGCTGATTAGTGCTTAGGCATTTTTTATCTACTGTGTACATCTTGTTCTACTATCAGCATGTAACCCTGCTATTAATACTCTCTTCCCCCCCCCCCAAAAGCTGGCCATAGATGTAAAGATTTTTAAAAGATCTTTTCGTTGTCGTTATCATGAGACCACGGTTATCTCGAAACCATCGTGTAAATGTACGATTTGTCCATCAACTAAAAAGACCATTTCAGGCGATATTGCCAGGAAAACCGAGGGGAGGTGCCTGCTTGGCCCTGCAAACGTAGATAGATTGCACTGGGACTGATTGAAATTTTTTAACCTGGCCGATCAATTTACTGACTGATGTTGGACGAAAAATCATAAGATGTACCATTGTTCGATTCCTACTAATTTCACGTATTGGTCGGATTTCGCTAAAATCAGTCGTTCACCAAAGAAAAATCTTTGCGTCTATGGGGACCTTTACTGTGACCATGTTGCCCTAATATCTTACCATACTATCTATTTGCTTACGGCATCCTCTAAATAAGTATTCAACAGACTTGACTTAATATAAAAATAAAATATAAGAGAACATATTGCCAGCGGCATTCCTCTTCATTTTGTCACCTGAGGCAGCCTTCATTCTGCCAACCCCCACCCCTCGGCACCCACAGCACTCAACTTCCAGCGCCAGAGGGGGTCGCGTGGTCCACGTCACGCCAGAGGGGGTCGTGGGCGGTCCAGTCGCTAGTGGAGAGATCGCAATTGTGCTCTCTGCACTAGAAGAGCCGAATTTCCTGGTTAAAAAACAGAAATTCGGCTCTTAGTTACAAGGAGCGTTAGTTACCATTTCTGCTGCCCCTGGCAACCAGAGGGGGCGCTGCTGACTGAGGCGTGTGTCTCAACTCACCTCACTGGTGGAGCAGTTCAGTTTGTTCTTGGCCCCTGGGCATAGTCCCCTCGTTATGTAGAGGGGTGTGTAATGGGACGAGATGGTGGAATTCAGGCAAGATATACTCCAGGCAGTGCTGTCTAATAAAGAACAAAGTGGCAGGCCATGAGGGTGCCAGGAGCCTCTACTAAGGGTGCTAGGAGCCTGTACTGAGGGTGCCAGGAGCCTGTACTGAGGGTGCCAGGAGCCTGCACTCTCAACTCTGGGCAGTTTGTACTTTGCTACATCTATACTCGTGTTTGTCAAGGATCTAAATTATTTCACAGTTCCTGTATATTATCCTCAGAGTTGGGGGCACTGGGAGGAATCCTGGTGGGCACACTGGTGGGTGGGGGTGCATTTGTGGTGCAGTATGGGGGGGCAGAATGTAATCTAATTCCCATTTCCACTCTTTACAACTTGGATTAAAGGGGACAACTCTATTCTAATGTAACGTTCTACATAAAGTTACTGCACAGGATAGTAGTAAGTAGAAGTAGTAGTAGGAAGTATTCTCATTTTTTAGTTTTTCAAGCAGAACAGAAGACACATAATTCCACCCATCCCAGCATGTTATGGATTATATTGCTTTCTCACCGAGATCTTCACACCATACTCTGATTTCTGAACTTGACACCCACCTCAATGCAAGTGCATTAAGCGTTGTCTGTCGTCATTATCTAATCTCTCTTGTGATCTTAATTGTTAGGGGCAAATTCACTAAAGGGTGAAGTGACTAACGCGGCAAAAATGTGGTATTTCGCCGATTTACTAACGGACGCTGGCGTAACTTTGCTGTCGAAGGAGATAGACTCTAGCAATACTTTGCTCCTATAAGCCTGGCGCAGTTGCGCTCTGGCGAATGGACGTAACTATGCAAATTCACTAACATGCGGAATTTACTGAACGTTCCCTCTTGCACCAGACTTGCCTTCGCTACCTCAAACCAGGCGAAGTGCAATAGAATAGATTGGACTTCCTAAAAATAATAGTTGAACATTTTGCCAAAAATCGCGTGTCTTTTCCTTTTACAGGGTGATAGGCTGAAAAAGAGCGTGATTTTTTGAGGGGTAACCGGCTTCCCCCCTACATTTCCTAACATATGGCACATAACTTATACACTGGGATCATGTGTAGGGCAATATAACAACTTAATTTTATTAAGGTTTCCCAGGCTTGTGTAAAGGCAAGTGGGGTCCCCCTGTGTCCTGCAGCCATTACCCCAGGCAGAAGTGCTGTCTAAATGAGCATTAACGAGTGCAATTCTGCCAAGGGTAATCGGACATGGCCCCTGAAATGTATTGTTTTGGAACAGTTAGGGGCATATTTATCAAGGGTCGAAATTCAAAATTGAAAAACTTAAAAATTTGAATTCAAAAAGACCAACTGAAATTAAGTTGAAGGTTTTTTGGCTGAAAAGGTCCCTATTTGGCTGATTTTGAAATCTACGTTTTCCCACAAAAAACTTTCTTTTTCCAATTTCCTGCAATTGACTCCAAATAGGTTCTAGAAGGTCATCCATAGGCTAAAACAGCAATTCAGCAGGTTTTAGATGGAAAATAGCTCGAAATTCAAATTTTTTGAGTTTGAAAATTCACCTTTGATAAATCTGCCCCTTAGTGTATCTTTTTAAATGTCATGGTATAAGAAATTCAAACAAATCCATCGTCGATACCCCCAAGACTCCACATTAGTCACTAATAATAAAAGCTGAAATAAAAACAACTTTATTCCAAAAATCTTTTTGTTATATGATAAATTTATTTATTCTGAAAATATATCCGCTGAAGCTGATTAAACATTTCAAGTCTTCTTAGTCACTTTCATCCGTCTAACCGAGTTTCTCACTTGATTCCTCTTCTGAACTCGTTTCGCTTTCATATTCTGAGGCGGATTTATAAGTCTCCCAATCAAAGGATTTATCAGACTCCGATTCAGCGGACGTAATATTTGCTTCCTTCTTTTCCTTCTCACTGTCAGTCGTTGTCTCATCCTCAATATGGACACTATCCTTCATAGATTTCTCTTCCTCCTTTTCGCTCTCACTGTCAGTCGTAATTTGTAATACCATTTACAAAAGCCCTTGCCCGCCGGTGAAAATGTACATTTTCTTCGGCTTCTTTTTCCATCACGGCACGCCCCTTTAGTTCCCACCCACACCACTGGCCGGCCATTTCTTTTTCTTTTTTAAAAGGTGGTAACCCTAGTAATCGGACATGGCCCCTGAAATGTATTGTTTTGAAACTGTTAGGGGCATATTTATCAAGGGTCGAATTTCAAAATTGAAAAACTTCAAAATTTGAATTCAAAAAGACCAACTGAAATTAAGTCGAAGGTTTTTTGGCTGAAAAGGTCCCTATTTGGCCGATTTCGAAATCTACGTTTTCCCCCAAAAAAACTTCAAATTCAAACAAATGCATCATTGATACCCCCAAGACTCCACATTAGTCACTAATAGTAAAAGCTGAAATAAAAATGACTGTATTCCACAAATCTTTTTGGTATATAAATTTATTTATTCTGAAAATATATCCGCTGAAGCTGATTAAACATGTCAAGTCTTCTTAGTCACTTTCATCCGCCTAACCGAGTTTCTCACTTGATTCCTCTTCTCGTTTCGCTTTCATATTCTAAGGCGGATTTTTCGGATTTATAAGACTCCCAATCATCGGAATTATCAGACTCTGAATCATCGGATTTATCAGACTCCGATTCAGCGGACGTAAATTTCTCTTCCTCCTTTTCCTTCGTTTTCTCATCCTCAATATGGACACTATCCGTCATAGATTTCTCTTCCTCCTTTTCGCTCTCACTGTCAGTCGTTGTCTCATCCTCAATATGGACACTGTCCTTCATAGATTTCTCTTCCTCCTTTTCGCTCTCACTGTCAGTCGTTGTCTCATACTCAATATGGACACTATCCTTCATAGATTTCTCTTCCTCCTTTTCGCTCTCACTGTCAGTCGTTGTCTCATCCTCAATTTGGACACTATCCTTCCTGCAAACAAAATAAGGACAATACATTCTAATACTCTTCAGAATAAGAGGGACTTTTATCAGACAAATAACCCAATAAAGCAACTCGCTTTAATTCTATAGAAAATTCCCAATCATCTTCTTTACTGAAATAATAAGAGCAAACTTGTATGTTGCTAAATAGTTTGTAATAAATGAATTCTTTAAAGGCCTGTGTTAGACTATTCCACCCCACACACATTCCCCTATTTTTATTTCTGTTAGATACAAATGTATAGAATCAAAAGTTTTAGGGAATAAAGCAAATATTCTGCACATTACAAACCATTGAGCTGCTTTGGAGTTGTCCTCCTTTGGGGCTTCAGCATCCGTGCTTTCATCATCATCATCATCATCATCATCATCATCATCATCATCAAGAAAATAGATACAACTGTAGAAAGAAAAGAAACTGTAAGGTTGCTGAACACTTCCTTAATAGGACACTGTAACTAAATATTTATAATTCTAAGCTGCTGGAAAAGAAATTTCTTTAAATGGGTAGTTTATCTTTAAGTTAACTTTTACTTATACAATGCTTATTTCTAAGCAATGTTTCAATTGGTCTTCATTATTTATTTTTTATATTTTTTGCTTTATTTTTATGCTTTTAGGCCTTCAAATAGGGGTCACTGACCCCATCTAATAACAAATGCTCTGTAAGGCCTCAAAGCTACTTTGTATTACTCATATTTCTATTCAAGTCCTCTCCTATTCATATTCCAGTCTCAATGCATGGTTGCTAGGGTAGTTTGGACCCTAGCAACCAGATGGCTGAAACCGCAAACTGGAGAGGTGCTGACTAAAAAGATAACTCAAAAACCACAAATAAAAAAAAATGAAAACCGATTGCAAATTGTCTCAGAATATCACTCTGTACATCATAGTAAACGTTAATTTAAAGGTGAACAACTCATTTAAAACTCCAGTCACTTGTCTGACTTACCACATAATGGTTGTTATCAGTGCCGCTACGGACAGGAATGATAGTACTGCTATCACTACAATAATCGTAGTCCTCCCGTGTTTCTTATCAAGTAGCATAACAAAAAAATCGGTTTGGTTTGAGGCCGTCTCAGCAGTTGTACTCATTATGGATGTCGCCATTACAGTCGGTTTAACGTTGGCACGGGAGGCACCTATATAAAAAGAAAGACGGGTAAGTGACGGCTGATATTTACAACACCACAACTATATAAGAAATATTATCACTTCCATATTATAAAGAATAGAAATAATATAAAGTGATGCATGTAGAGCTCACCTGAGGCTTTCTTTTGGTCTGAAATGGTAATTGTGGTTTTGGGATAGGCTTCGTGCAACCTGCCATCTAGTGCCATCCATACTTCATAAACGCCCGTGTCTTTGGCGTCGACGGGATCGATAATCAAGGTGCAGTTGCCTTTCTTTACAAGAGGTACAAAGAGCCCAAATCTGTGGCCGATCTCTGGGTTCCTTCTGATTCCCTCGCTATTCAGTTGGATGATAGGGGTGTATTTTCCTTCCTCTAAAGAGAGTTTACCCCATTCCAGTTTTACTTTAGTCATGTCTAGCGGATGGACTGGTAGAAATTTACAGGGTACCAGGTGCCGGGTACCTGGCTTCAGAGTCAGGTGTGTTTGCAAAACTTTGAAATTTCGGATTTGCATAGCTGAAAGAGAGTAAAAAGCAGTGTACAGTTACAGTCGCTAAACATTCTCTATAGTCACACACAAGCGGTTCGGCATTGAACAGCCGAGTAGCTTACTAGTGGCCAATAAAGGGGTATATGTGGCTTTAAACACATTTGTGTCACTCGAGGGAAATCCGTTAGAATGCGACATTTACCTGGTGCACAATTACACGACTGTATGAACATTCCAATGATTATTAAAATATAGATGAAATAATTGTATCTGGGAGCCATCACTGCTGCACAGATCTCGCGCTTCTTCTGCTGTACGGAAGAAAAGGGTTTATTATTAATATCATGTAAATAAATGGTAGAACATAATGAAAGGCCTGCACAGGCGAGACCCAAGGGTAAACCCAACCTATGAATATCTAACTCCCACTAATCGAAATCACCAACTTGTCGCCACTTTCCTAAAGTTGTTGTTCACCTTTGCGATAACTTTTAGTATGATGGAGAGAGGGAATGGTTTTTTTATTATTTGTAGCTTTTGAGTTATTTTGCTTTTTATTATATATATATGTATTGCAATTTCAGCAATCTGGTTGCTAAGGTTCAAATTACTCTAGCAACCATGCATTAATTGGCATAAGAGACTGAAATATTAATAGGAGAGATGAATAATAATAAAAAGTTGGAAAGAGTCAGAAGAAGGTGGCAAATAAATCAAAAGGGATGAACAAAATAAATCATGAAATCCAATTGAAAAGTTGCTTAGATTGGGGCCGTTTAATACCGTACTAAAAGTTAACTGAAAAGGCTGAGCCACACTGGCTATTTAAAAAGGCAGTTTTTTCCTACATTGTGCCCATTGGACCACTAAGATCTTAGGGGGTCTTATCATTTGAAGTTTCTTCCCCTCTGTATTTATTTAGTGTTATTCTATGTATCAGTGAATGTCTATGATAAAGCAGTTTCTCATCTGTCCCAATCTTACTTTGGAATATAGAGTTAAAGTCAATTATTATCTTGTATACTCACAGTTCTCCTCGTTATAGAGCCAGAAAAATGGTCTAATCGACGAATCTTATCAAGTTTACTTCTCTGTAGTCTGTAAATGTTTCTTTTTAAATCTTCTTGCATTTGAAAAATTTTGATTGAATAAAAAATTAAGGTATATTTGAAATATTGATTTAAGAATAAAATAAGGTGTTGTGGTCTTGTGAATATCTAAAGACACACTGAGCTCAGAACTGGTAAATACCAGTATTAAGCCAGCTGTTGATGATGTCATAATGTTACTTGCTATCACCTGTTGATGATGTCATAATGGGATAATGGCTTTCACCTGTTGATGTCATAATGTCCAGGTAGTTACCATAGTAACTTTGATGTCATAATGGCTATATTTGTAACCATAGCAACAGCTCTGTTGATGCCAACAGAGCACAACAACAACAACTGCAATTTCAGGAGAATAGGAGAGGCCTGAATAGAATGATCAGTAATAAAAAGTAGCAATAACAATACATGTTTAGCCTCACAGAGCATTTGTTTTTTTTAGATGGGGGTCAGTGACCTCCATTTAAATCTGGAAAGAGACAGAAAAAGAAGAAGGCAAATAATTCAAAAACTATAAAAAAGAAAAAGTGAAGGCCAATTGAAACATTGCTTAGAATTGACCATTCTATCACATACTAAAAGTTAACTTCAATGTTAACCACCTTTTTAACAGTGCAATAAACCCCTGATTAATTAATTTGATCAGCCCTATCTAGCAAGTTGATCACCATAATCACCACTATACACCGATATAACTTTGCTCTGCAGAGGCAAATACCACACGGCACTGCAAAAGCCTATAGTAAACTTTTAGTATCTTTGTCCCCTACATTCATTTGGCAATTAACAAGTATATCTTTCTGATGTTCAAGTCTTGTAAAAGAGACGGCCCTTGCAGCCGGATCATTGTGAGAAAGGCTATATGTTTTATAAATCATTTGTCATCTGCTATCGGCTCCAGAGAGGAGTTCATTCTTTATTAATCACTTTATTTGGTGTCCGGCCAGCAGGGCCGGGCCAAGGTAGTTTGGCACCCTAGGCAAGGGTTCAGTTCCGGACTGAGAATTAAAATAGGTCCTGGCATTTCAGGTACACAGAGGCTCAATCAGCCCCCACCAGCCCACTAAATACTGACTTTCTACTGGACTTTATAGCAGCCCCTTTGGCATTTGCCAGAACCCACAGATTGCCAGTCCGGGTCTGCAAGGATTCCAATCAGCGCCCTCCTGCATTAGTATTTCCTACCTTACCATTATGGTTTTTTTATTATTGAATGAAACTTTTCATTTACATAAATATCAATCTGAAAAAAGCACTTACTGACACCCGTTAATTGTCATGTTATGGTGTCATGTACCTGTGCCAGCAGCCATCACTTTGCCCCAATGCAACATTGCCAGCAGCCATCACACTGCCCCCATGTACCTGTGCCAGTAGCCATTATCCATCAATATTGCCCAAGGCCCAAGTCCCCCATCTGTACCTGTGCCATGTCAGCAGCTATTATGCATCAATATTGACACCAAGGCCCAAGCTCCCCCCATCTGTACCTGTGCCAGCAGCCAATATGATAGCCATCAATATTGCCCCCATGACTGTGCCAGCAGCCATTAGCCATCAATGTTGCCTCAAGCCCCCATCAGTACCTGTGCCTGCAGCCATTATGTATCAATAATTAATTGTCCCCAAGTCCCCCCATCTGTACATGTGCCAGCAGCCAATGAGGCTTGAGCCCATATCAATCAATACTGACAAAGCCCTACCTGTACCTATGCCGCCCAACAGCCATTTACCAGCAATGCAGCTGCCGGTAATTTGTAATACCATTTACAAAAGCCCTTGCCCGCCGGTGAAAATGTACATTTTCTTCGGCTTCTTTTTCCATCACGGCACGCCCCTTTAGTTCCCACCCACACCACTGGCCGGCCATTTCTTTTTTAAAAGGTGGCAACCCTAGTAATCGGACATGGCCCCTGAAATGTATTGTTTTGAAACTGTTAGGGGCATATTTATCAAGGGTCGAATTTCAAAATTGAAAAACTTCAAAATTTGGATTCAAAAAGACCAACTGAAATTAAGTCGAAGGTTTTTTGGCTGAAAAGGTCCCTATTTGGCCGATTTTGAAATCTACGTTTTCCCCCAAAAAAACTTCAAATTCAAACAAATGCATCATCGATACCCCCAAGACTCCACATTAGTCACTAATAGTAAAAGCTGAAATAAAAACGACTGTATTCCACAAATCTTTTTGGTATATGACAAATTTATTTATTCTGAAAATATATCCGCTGAAGCTGATTAAACATGTCAAGTCTTCTTAGTCACTTTCATCCGCCTAACCGAGTTTCTCACTTGATTCCTCTTCTCGTTTCGCTTTCATATTCTAAGGCGGATTTTTCGGATTTATAAGACTCCCAATCATCGGAATTATCAGACTCTGAATCATCGGATTTATCAGACTCCGATTCAGCGGACGTAAATTTCGCTTCCTCTTTTTCCTTTGTTGTCTCATTCTCAATATGGACACTATCCTTCATAGATTTCTCTTCCTCCTTTTCGCTCTCACTGTCAGTCGTTGTCTCATCCTCAATATGGACACTGTCCTTCATAGATTTCTCTTCCTCCTTTTCGCTCTCACTGTCAGTCGTTGTCTCATACTCAATATGGACACTATCCTTCATAGATTTCTCTTCCTCCTTTTCGCTCTCACTGTCAGTCGTTGTCTCATCCTCAATTTGGACACTATCCTTCCTGCAAACAAAATAAGGACAATACATTCTAATACTCTTCAGAATAAGAGGGACTTTTATCAGAGAAATAACCCAATAAAGCAACTCGCTTTAATTCTATAGAAAATTCCCAATCATCTTCTTTACTGAAATAATGAGAGCAAACTTGTATGTTGCTAAATAGTTTGTAATAAATGAATTCTTTAAAGGCCTGTGTTAGACTATTCCACCCCACACACATTCCCCTGTTTTTATTTCTGTTAGATACAAATGTATAGAATCAAAAGTTTTAGGGAATAAAGCAAATATTCTGCACATTACAAACCATTGAGCTGCTTTGGAGTTGTCCTCCTTTGGGGCTTCAGCATCCGTGCTTTCATCATCATCATCATCATCATCATCATCATCAAGAAAATAGATACAACTGTAGAAAGAAAAGAAACTGTAAGGTTGCTGAACGCTTCCTTAATAGGACACTGTAACTAAATATTTATAATTCTAAGCTGCTGGAAAAGAAATTTCTTTAAATGGGTAGTTTATCTTTAAGTTAACTTTTACTTATACAATGCTTATTTCTAAGCAATGTTTCAATTGGTCTTCATTATTTATTTTTTATATGTTTTGCTTTATTTTTATGCTTTTAGGCCTTCAAATAGGGGTCACTGACCCCATCTAATAACAAATGCTCTGTAAGGCCTCAAAGCTACTTTGTATTACTCATATTTCTATTCAAGTCCTCTCCTATTCATATTCCAGTCTCAATGCGTGGTTGCTAGGGTAGTTTGGACTCTAGCAACCAGATGGCTGAAACCGCAAACAGAAGAGTTGCTGACTAAAAAGATAACTCAAAAACCACAAATAAAAAAAAATGAAAACCGATTGCAAATTGTCTCAGAATATCACTCTGTACATCATAGTAAACGTTAATTTAAAGGTGAACAACTCATTTAAAACTCCAGTCACTTGTCTGACTTACCACATAATGGTTGTTATCAGTGCCGCTACGGACAGGAATGATAGTACTGCTATCACTACAATAATCGTAGTCCTCCCGTGTTTCTTATCAAGTAGCATAACAAAAAAATCGGTTTGGTTTGAGGCCGTCTCAGCAGTTGTACTCATTATGGATGTCGCCATTACAGTCGGTTTAACGTTGGCACGGGAGGCACCTATATAAAAAGAAAGACGGGTAAGTGACGGCTGATATTTACAACACCACAACTATATAAGAAATATTATCACTTCCATATTATAAAGAATAGAAATAGTATAAAGTGATGCATGTAGAGCTCACCTGAGGCTTTCTTTTGGTCTGAAATGGTAATTGTGGTTTTGGGATAGGCTTCGTGCAACCTGCCATCTAGTGCCATCCATACTTCATAAACGCCCGTGTCTTTGGCGTCGACGGGATCGATAATCAAGGTGCAGTTGCCTTTCTTTACAAGAGGTACAAAGAGCCCAAATCTGTGGCCGATCTCTGGGTTCCTTCTGATTCCCTCGCTATTCAGTTGGATGATAGGGGTGTATTTTCCTTCCTCTAAAGAGAGTTTACCCCATTCCAGTTTTACTTTAGTCATGTCTAGCGGATGGACTGGTAGAAATTTACAGGGTACCAGGTGCCGGGTACCTGGCTTCAGAGTCAGGTGTGTTTGCAAAACTTTGAAATTTCGGATTTGCATAGCTGAAAG
This sequence comes from Xenopus petersii, assembly GCA_038501925.1. NCBI lineage: Eukaryota > Metazoa > Chordata > Amphibia > Anura > Pipidae > Xenopus > Xenopus petersii. Next base: position 129,735,616 of record CM076688.1, on the reverse strand, counting down.
AGAGTAAAAAGCAGTGTACAGTTACAGTCGCTAAACATTCTCTATAGTCACACGCAAGCGGTTCGGCATTGAACAGCCGCGTAGCTTACTAGTGGCCAATAAAGGGGTATATGTGGCTTTAAACACATTTGTGTCACTAGAGGGAAATCCGTTAGAATGCGACATTTACCTGGTGCACAATTACACGACTGTATGAACATTCCAATGATTATTAAAATGTAGATGAAATAATTGTATCTGGGAGCCATCACTGCTGCACAGATCTCGCGCTTCTTCGGCTGTACGGAAGAAAAGGGTTTATTATTAATATCATGTAAATAAATGGTAGAACATAATGAAATGCCTGCACAGGCGAGACCCAAGGGTAAACCCAACCTATGAATATCTAACTCCCACTAATCGAAATCACCAACTTGTCGCCACTTTCCTAAAGTTGTTGTTCACCTTTGCGATAACTTTTAGTATGATGGAGAGAGGGAATGGTTTTTTTATTATTTGTAGCTTTTGAGTTATTTTGCTTTTTATTATATATATATGTATTGCAATTTCAGCAATCTGGTTGCTAAGGTTCAAATTACTCTAGCAACCATGCATTAATTGGCATAAGAGACTGAAATATTAATAGGAGAGATGAATAATAATAAAAAGTAGAATTAACTATATATTTGTAGCCTTGCACTTGTTTTTAGATGGGGTCAGTGACCCCCCATTTGAAAGTTGGAAAGAGTCAGAAGAAGGTGGCAAATAAATCAAAAGGGATGAACAAAATAAATCATGAAATCCAATTGAAAAGTTGCTTAGATTGGGGCCGTTTAATACCGTACTAAAAGTTAACTGAAAAGGCTGAGCCACACTGGCTATTTAAAAAGGTAGTTTTTTCCTACATTGTGCCCATTGGACCACTAAGATCTTAGGGGGTCTTATCATTTGAAGTTTCTTCCCCTCTCTATTTATTTAGTGTTATTCTATGTATCAGTGAATGTCTATGATAAAGCAGTTGCTCATCTGTCCCAATCTAACTTTGGAATATAGAGTTAAAGTCAATTATTATCTTGTATACTCACAGTTCTCCTCGTTATAGAGCCAGAAAAATGGTCTAATCGACGAATCTTATCAAGTTTACTTCTCTGTAGTCTGTAAATGTTTCTTTTTAAATCTTCTTGCATTTGAAAAATTTTGATTAAATAAAAAATTAAGGTATATTTGAAATATTGATTTAAGAATAAAATAAGGTGTTGTGGTCTTGTGAATATCTAAAGACACACTGAGCTCAGAACTGGTAAATACCAGTATTAAGCCAGCTGTTGATGATGTCATAATGTTACTTGCTATCACCTGTTGATGATGTCATAATGGGATAATGGCTTTCACCTGTTGATGTCATAATGTCCAGGTAGTTACCATAGTAACTTTGATGTCATAATGGCTATATTTGTAACCATAGCAACAGCTCTGTTGATGCCAACAGAGCACAACAACAACAACTGCAATTTCAGGAGAATAGGAGAGGCCTGAATAGAATGATCAGTAATAAAAAGTAGCAATAACAATACATGTTTAGCCTCACAGAGCATTTGTTTTTTTTTAGATGGGGGTCAGTGACCTCCATTTAAATCTGGAAAGAGACAGAAAAAGAAGAAGGCAAATAATTCAAAAACTATAAAAAAGAAAAAGTGAAGGCCAATTGAAACATTGCTTAGAATTGACCATTCTATCACATACTAAAAGTTAACTTCAATGTTAACCACCTTTTTAACAGTGCAATAAACCCCTGATTAATTAATTTGATCAGCCCTATCTAGCAAGTTGATCACCATAATCACCACTATACACCGATATAACTTTGCTCTGCAGAGGCAAATACCACACGGCACTGCAAAAGCCTATAGTAAACTTTTAGTATCTTTGTCCCCTACATTCCTTTGGCAATTAACAAGTATATCTTTCTGATGTTCAAGTCTTGTAAAAGAGACGGCCCTTGCAGCCGGATCATTGTGAGAAAGGCTATATGTTTTATAAATCATTTGTCATCTGCTATCGGCTCCAGAGAGGAGTTCATTCTTTATTAATCACTTTATTTGGTGTCCGGCCAGCAGGGCCGGGCCAAGGTAGTTTGGCACCCTAGGCAAGGGTTCAGTTCCGGACTGAGAATTAAAATAGGTCCTGGCATTTCAGGTACACAGAGGCTCAATCAGCCCCCACCAGCCCACTAAATACTGACTTTCTACTGGACTTTATAGCAGCCCCTTTGGCATTTGCCAGAACCCACAGATTGCCAGTCCGGGTCTGCAAGGATTCCAATCAGCGCCCTCCTGCATTAGTATTTCCTACCTTACCATTATGGTTTTTTTATTATTGAATGAAACTTTTCATTTACATAAATATCAATCTGAAAAAAGCACTTACTGACACCCGTTAATTGTCATGTTATGGTGTCATGTACCTGTGCCAGCAGCCATCACTTTGCCCCAATGCAACATTGCCAGCAGCCATCACACTGCCCCCATGTACCTGTGCCAGTAGCCATTATCCATCAATATTGCCCAAGGCCCAAGTCCCCCATCTGTACCTGTGCCATGTCAGCAGCTATTATGCATCAATATTGACACCAAGGCCCAAGCTCCCCCCATCTGTACCTGTGCCAGCAGCCAATATGATAGCCATCAATATTGCCCCCATGACTGTGCCAGCAGCCATTAGCCATCAATGTTGCCTCAAGCCCCCATCAGTACCTGTGCCTGCAGCCATTATGTATCAATAATTAATTGTCCCCAAGTCCCCCCATCGGTACATGTGCCAGCAGCCAATGAGGCTTGAGCCCATATCAATCAATACTGACAAAGCCCTACCTGTACCTATGCCGCCCAACAGCCATTTACCAGCAATGCAGCTGCCGGTAATTTGTAATACCATTTACAAAAGCCCTTGCCCGCCGGTGAAAATGTACATTTTCTTCGGCTTCTTTTTCCATCACGGCACGCCCCTTTAGTTCCCACCCACACCACTGGCCGGCCATTTCTTTTTTAAAAGGTGGCAACCCTAGTAATCGGACATGGCCCCTGAAATGTATTGTTTTGAAACTGTTAGGGGCATATTTATCAAGGGTCGAATTTCAAAATTGAAAAACTTCAAAATTTGGATTCAAAAAGACCAACTGAAATTAAGTCGAAGGTTTTTTGGCTGAAAAGGTCCCTATTTGGCCGATTTCGAAATCTACGTTTTCCCCCAAAAAAACTTCAAATTCAAACAAATGCATCATCGATACCCCCAAGACTCCACATTAGTCACTAATAGTAAAAGCTGAAATAAAAACGACTGTATTCCACAAATCTTTTTGGTATATGACAAATTTATTTATTCTGAAAATATATCCGCTGAAGCTGATTAAACATGTCAAGTCTTCTTAGTCACTTTCATCCGCCTAACCGAGTTTCTCACTTGATTCCTCTTCTCGTTTCGCTTTCATATTCTAAGGCGGATTTTTCGGATTTATAAGACTCCCAATCATCGGAATTATCAGACTCTGAATCATCGGATTTATCAGACTCCGATTCAGCGGACGTAAATTTCGCTTCCTCTTTTTCCTTTGTTGTCTCATTCTCAATATGGACACTATCCTTCATAGATTTCTCTTCCTCCTTTTCGCTCTCACTGTCAGTCGTTGTCTCATCCTCAATATGGACACTGTCCTTCATAGATTTCTCTTCCTCCTTTTCGCTCTCACTGTCAGTCGTTGTCTCATACTCAATATGGACACTATCCTTCATAGATTTCTCTTCCTCCTTTTCGCTCTCACTGTCAGTCGTTGTCTCATCCTCAATTTGGACACTATCCTTCCTGCAAACAAAATAAGGACAATACATTCTAATACTCTTCAGAATAAGAGGGACTTTTATCAGAGAAATAACCCAATAAAGCAACTCGCTTTAATTCTATAGAAAATTCCCAATCATCTTCTTTACTGAAATAATGAGAGCAAACTTGTATGTTGCTAAATAGTTTGTAATAAATGAATTCTTTAAAGGCCTGTGTTAGACTATTCCACCCCACACACATTCCCCTGTTTTTATTTCTGTTAGATACAAATGTATAGAATCAAAAGTTTTAGGGAATAAAGCAAATATTCTGCACATTACAAACCATTGAGCTGCTTTGGAGTTGTCCTCCTTTGGGGCTTCAGCATCCGTGCTTTCATCATCATCATCATCATCATCATCATCATCATCAAGAAAATAGATACAACTGTAGAAAGAAAAGAAACTGTAAGGTTGCTGAACGCTTCCTTAATAGGACACTGTAACTAAATATTTATAATTCTAAGCTGCTGGAAAAGAAATTTCTTTAAATGGGTAGTTTATCTTTAAGTTAACTTTTACTTATACAATGCTTATTTCTAAGCAATGTTTCAATTGGTCTTCATTATTTATTTTTTATATTTTTTGCTTTATTTTTATGCTTTTAGGCCTTCAAATAGGGGTCACTGACCCCATCTAATAACAAATGCTCTGTAAGGCCTCAAAGCTACTTTGTATTACTCATATTTCTATTCAAGTCCTCTCCTATTCATATTCCAGTCTCAATGCGTGGTTGCTAGGGTAGTTTGGACTCTAGCAACCAGATGGCTGAAACCGCAAACAGAAGAGTTGCTGACTAAAAAGATAACTCAAAAACCACAAATAAAAAAAAATGAAAACCGATTGCAAATTGTCTCAGAATATCACTCTGTACATCATAGTAAACGTTAATTTAAAGGTGAACAACTCATTTAAAACTCCAGTCACTTGTCTGACTTACCACATAATGGTTGTTATCAGTGCCGCTACGGACAGGAATGATAGTACTGCTATCACTACAATAATCGTAGTCCTCCCGTGTTTCTTATCAAGTAGCATAACAAAAAAATCGGTTTGGTTTGAGGCCGTCTCAGCAGTTGTACTCATTATGGATGTCGCCATTACAGTCGGTTTAACGTTGGCACGGGAGGCACCTATATAAAAAGAAAGACGGGTAAGTGACGGCTGATATTTACAACACCACAACTATATAAGAAATATTATCACTTCCATATTATAAAGAATATAAATAGTATAAAGTGATGCATGTAGAGCTCACCTGAGGCTTTCTTTTGGTCTGAAATGGTAATTGTGGTTTTGGGATAGGCTTCGTGCAACCTGCCATCTAGTGCCATCCATACTTCATAAACGCCCGTGTCTTTGGCGTCGACGGGATCGATAATCAAGGTGCAGTTGCCTTTCTTTACAAGAGGTACAAAGAGCCCAAATCTGTGGCCGATCTCTGGGTTCCTTCTGATTCCCTCGCTATTCAGTTGGATGATAGGGGTGTATTTTCCTTCCTCTAAAGAGAGTTTACCCCATTCCAGTTTTACTTTAGTCATGTCTAGCGGATGGACTGGTAGAAATTTACAGGGTACCAGGTGCCGGGTACCTGGCTTCAGAGTCAGGTGTGTTTGCAAAACTTTGAAATTTCGGATTTGCATAGCTGAAAGAGAGTAAAAAGCAGTGTACAGTTACAGTCGCTAAACATTCTCTATAGTCACACGCAAGCGGTTCGGCATTGAACAGCCGCGTAGCTTACTAGTGGCCAATAAAGGGGTATATGTGGCTTTAAACACATTTGTGTCACTAGAGGGAAATCCGTTAGAATGCGACATTTACCTGGTGCACAATTACACGACTGTATGAACATTCCAATGATTATTAAAATGTAGATGAAATAATTGTATCTGGGAGCCATCACTGCTGCACAGATCTCGCGCTTCTTCGGCTGTACGGAAGAAAAGGGTTTATTATTAATATCATGTAAATAAATGGTAGAACATAATGAAATGCCTGCACAGGCGAGACCCAAGGGTAAACCCAACCTATGAATATCTAACTCCCACTAATCGAAATCACCAACTTGTCGCCACTTTCCTAAAGTTGTTGTTCACCTTTGCGATAACTTTTAGTATGATGGAGAGAGGGAATGGTTTTTTTATTATTTGTAGCTTTTGAGTTATTTTGCTTTTTATTATATATATATGTATTGCAATTTCAGCAATCTGGTTGCTAAGGTTCAAATTACTCTAGCAACCATGCATTAATTGGCATAAGAGACTGAAATATTAATAGGAGAGATGAATAATAATAAAAAGTAGAATTAACTATATATTTGTAGCCTTGCACTTGTTTTTAGATGGGGTCAGTGACCCCCCATTTGAAAGTTGGAAAGAGTCAGAAGAAGGTGGCAAATAAATCAAAAGGGATGAACAAAATAAATCATGAAATCCAATTGAAAAGTTGCTTAGATTGGGGCCGTTTAATACCGTACTAAAAGTTAACTGAAAAGGCTGAGCCACACTGGCTATTTAAAAAGGTAGTTTTTTCCTACATTGTGCCCATTGGACCACTAAGATCTTAGGGGGTCTTATCATTTGAAGTTTCTTCCCCTCTCTATTTATTTAGTGTTATTCTATGTATCAGTGAATGTCTATGATAAAGCAGTTGCTCATCTGTCCCAATCTAACTTTGGAATATAGAGTTAAAGTCAATTATTATCTTGTATACTCACAGTTCTCCTCGTTATAGAGCCAGAAAAATGGTCTAATCGACGAATCTTATCAAGTTTACTTCTCTGTAGTCTGTAAATGTTTCTTTTTAAATCTTCTTGCATTTGAAAAATTTTGATTAAATAAAAAATTAAGGTATATTTGAAATATTGATTTAAGAATAAAATAAGGTGTTGTGGTCTTGTGAATATCTAAAGACACACTGAGCTCAGAACTGGTAAATACCAGTATTAAGCCAGCTGTTGATGATGTCATAATGTTACTTGCTATCACCTGTTGATGATGTCATAATGGGATAATGGCTTTCACCTGTTGATGTCATAATGTCCAGGTAGTTACCATAGTAACTTTGATGTCATAATGGCTATATTTGTAACCATAGCAACAGCTCTGTTGATGCCAACAGAGCACAACAACAACAACTGCAATTTCAGGAGAATAGGAGAGGCCTGAATAGAATGATCAGTAATAAAAAGTAGCAATAACAATACATGTTTAGCCTCACAGAGCATTTGTTTTTTTTTAGATGGGGGTCAGTGACCTCCATTTAAATCTGGAAAGAGACAGAAAAAGAAGAAGGCAAATAATTCAAAAACTATAAAAAAGAAAAAGTGAAGGCCAATTGAAACATTGCTTAGAATTGACCATTCTATCACATACTAAAAGTTAACTTCAATGTTAACCACCTTTTTAACAGTGCAATAAACCCCTGATTAATTAATTTGATCAGCCCTATCTAGCAAGTTGATCACCATAATCACCACTATACACCGATATAACTTTGCTCTGCAGAGGCAAATACCACACGGCACTGCAAAAGCCTATAGTAAACTTTTAGTATCTTTGTCCCCTACATTCCTTTGGCAATTAACAAGTATATCTTTCTGATGTTCAAGTCTTGTAAAAGAGACGGCCCTTGCAGCCGGATCATTGTGAGAAAGGCTATATGTTTTATAAATCATTTGTCATCTGCTATCGGCTCCAGAGAGGAGTTCATTCTTTATTAATCACTTTATTTGGTGTCCGGCCAGCAGGGCCGGGCCAAGGTAGTTTGGCACCCTAGGCAAGGGTTCAGTTCCGGACTGAGAATTAAAATAGGTCCTGGCATTTCAGGTACACAGAGGCTCAATCAGCCCCCACCAGCCCACTAAATACTGACTTTCTACTGGACTTTATAGCAGCCCCTTTGGCATTTGCCAGAACCCACAGATTGCCAGTCCGGGTCTGCAAGGATTCCAATCAGCGCCCTCCTGCATTAGTATTTCCTACCTTACCATTATGGTTTTTTTATTATTGAATGAAACTTTTCATTTACATAAATATCAATCTGAAAAAAGCACTTACTGACACCCGTTAATTGTCATGTTATGGTGTCATGTACCTGTGCCAGCAGCCATCACTTTGCCCCAATGCAACATTGCCAGCAGCCATCACACTGCCCCCATGTACCTGTGCCAGTAGCCATTATCCATCAATATTGCCCAAGGCCCAAGTCCCCCATCTGTACCTGTGCCATGTCAGCAGCTATTATGCATCAATATTGACACCAAGGCCCAAGCTCCCCCCATCTGTACCTGTGCCAGCAGCCAATATGATAGCCATCAATATTGCCCCCATGACTGTGCCAGCAGCCATTAGCCATCAATGTTGCCTCAAGCCCCCATCAGTACCTGTGCCTGCAGCCATTATGTATCAATAATTAATTGTCCCCAAGTCCCCCCATCTGTACATGTGCCAGCAGCCAATGAGGCTTGAGCCCATATCAATCAATACTGACAAAGCCCTACCTGTACATATGCCGCCCAACAGCCATTTACCAGCAATGCAGCTGCCGGTAATTTGTAATACCATTTACAAAAGCCCTTGCCCGCCGGTGAAAATGTACATTTTCTTCGGCTTCTTTTTCCATCACGGCACGCCCCTTTAGTTCCCACCCACACCACTGGCCGGCCATTTCTTTTTTAAAAGGTGGCAACCCTAGTAATCGGACATGGCCCCTGAAATGTATTGTTTTGAAACTGTTAGGGGCATATTTATCAAGGGTCGCATTTCAAAATTGAAAAACTTCAAAATTTGGATTCAAAAAGACCAACTGAAATTAAGTCGAAGGTTTTTTGGCTGAAAAGGTCCCTATTTGGCCGATTTCGAAATCTACGTTTTCCCCCAAAAAAACTTCAAATTCAAACAAATGCATCATCGATACCCCCAAGACTCCACATTAGTCACTAATAGTAAAAGCTGAAATAAAAACGACTGTATTCCACAAATCTTTTTGGTATATGACAAATTTATTTATTCTGAAAATATATCCGCTGAAGCTGATTAAACATGTCAAGTCTTCTTAGTCACTTTCATCCGCCTAACCGAGTTTCTCACTTGATTCCTCTTCTCGTTTCGCTTTCATATTCTAAGGCGGATTTTTCGGATTTATAAGACTCCCAATCATCGGAATTATCAGACTCTGAATCATCGGATTTATCAGACTCCGATTCAGCGGACGTAAATTTCGCTTCCTCTTTTTCCTTTGTTGTCTCATTCTCAATATGGACGCTATCCTTCATAGATTTCTCTTCCTCCTTTTCGCTCTCACTGTCAGTCGTTGTCTCATCCTCAATATGGACACTGTCCTTCATAGATTTCTCTTCCTCCTTTTCGCTCTCACTGTCAGTCGTTGTCTCATCCTCAATTCGGACACTATCCTTCATAGATTTCTCTTCCTCCTTTTCGCTCTCACTGTCAGTCGTTGTCTCATACTCAATATGGACACTATCCTTCATAGATTTCTCTTCCTCCTTTTCGCTCTCACTGTCAGTCGTTGTCTCATCCTCAATTTGGACACTATCCTTCCTGCAAACAAAATAAGGACAATACATTCTAATACTCTTCAGAATAAGAGGGACTTTTATCAGAGAAATAACCCAATAAAGCAACTCGCTTTAATTCTATAGAAAATTCCCAATCATCTTCTTTACTGAAATAATAAGAGCAAACTTGTATGTTGCTAAATAGTTTGTAATAAATGAATTCTTTAAAGGCCTGTGTTAGACTATTCCACCCCACACACATTCCCCTGTTTTTATTTCTGTTAGATACAAATGTATAGAATCAAAAGTTTTAGGGAATAAAGCAAATATTCTGCACATTACAAACCATTGAGCTGCTTTGGAGTTGTCCTCCTTTGGGGCTTCAGCATCCGTGCTTTCATCATTATCATCATCATCATCATCATCATCAAGAAAATAGATACAACTGTAGAAAGAAAAGAAACTGTAAGGTTGCTGAACGCTTCCTTAATAGGACACTGTAACTAAATATTTATAATTCTAAGCTGCTGGAAAAGAAATTTCTTTAAATGGGTAGTTTATCTTTAAGTTAACTTTTACTTATACAATGCTTATTTCTAAGCAATGTTTCAATTGGTCTTCATTATTTATTTTTTATATTTTTTGCTTTATTTTTATGCTTTTAGGCCTTCAAATAGGGGTCACTGACCCCATCTAATAACAAATGCTCTGTAAGGCCTCAAAGCTACTTTGTATTACTCATATTTCTATTCAAGTCCTCTCCTATTCATATTCCAGTCTCAATGCGTGGTTGCTAGGGTAGTTTGGACTCTAGCAACCAGATGGCTGAAACCGCAAACAGAAGAGTTGCTGACTAAAAAGATAACTCAAAAACCACAAATAAAAAAAAATGAAAACCGATTGCAAATTGTCTCAGAATATCACTCTGTACATCATAGTAAACGTTAATTTAAAGGTGAACAACTCATTTAAAACTCCAGTCACTTGTCTGACTTACCACATAATGGTTGTTATCAGTGCCGCTACGGACAGGAATGATAGTACTGCTATCACTACAATAATCGTAGTCCTCCCGTGTTTCTTATCAAGTAGCATAACAAAAAAATCGGTTTGGTTTGAGGCCGTCTCAGCAGTTGTACTCATTATGGATGTCGCCATTACAGTCGGTTTAACGTTGGCACGGGAGGCACCTATATAAAAAGAAAGACGGGTAAGTGACGGCTGATATTTACAACACCACAACTATATAAGAAATATTATCACTTCCATATTATAAAGAATAGAAATAATATAAAGTGATGCATGTAGAGCTCACCTGAGGCTTTCTTTTGGTCTGAAATGGTAATTGTGGTTTTGGGATAGGCTTCGTGCAACCTGCCATCTAGTGCCATCCATACTTCATAAACGCCCGTGTCTTTGGCGTCGACGGGATCGATAATCAAGGTGCAGTTGCCTTTCTTTACAAGAGGTACAAAGAGCCCAAATCTGTGGCCGATCTCTGGGTTCCTTCTGATTCCCTCGCTATTCAGTTGGATGATAGGGGTGTATTTTCCTTCCTCTAAAGAGAGTTTACCCCATTCCAGTTTTACTTTAGTCATGTCTAGCGGATGGACTGGTAGAAATTTACAGGGTACCAGGTGCCGGGTACCTGGCTTCAGAGTCAGGTGTGTTTGCAAAACTTTGAAATTTCGGATTTGCATAGCTGAAAGAGAGTAAAAAGCAGTGTACAGTTACAGTCGCTAAACATTCTCTATAGTCACACGCAAGCGGTTCGGCATTGAACAGCCGCGTAGCTTACTAGTGGCCAATAAAGGGGTATATGTGGCTTTAAACACATTTGTGTCACTAGAGGGAAATCCGTTAGAATGCGACATTTACCTGGTGCACAATTACACGACTGTATGAACATTCCAATGATTATTAAAATGTAGATGAAATAATTGTATCTGGGAGCCATCACTGCTGCACAGATCTCGCGCTTCTTCGGCTGTACGGAAGAAAAGGGTTTATTATTAATATCATGTAAATAAATGGTAGAACATAATGAAATGCCTGCACAGGCGAGACCCAAGGGTAAACCCAACCTATGAATATCTAACTCCCACTAATCGAAATCACCAACTTGTCGCCACTTTCCTAAAGTTGTTGTTCACCTTTGCGATAACTTTTAGTATGATGGAGAGAGGGAATGGTTTTTTTATTATTTGTAGCTTTTGAGTTATTTTGCTTTTTATTATATATATATGTATTGCAATTTCAGCAATCTGGTTGCTAAGGTTCAAATTACTCTAGCAACCATGCATTAATTGGCATAAGAGACTGAAATATTAATAGGAGAGATGAATAATAATAAAAAGTAGAATTAACTATATATTTGTAGCCTTGCACTTGTTTTTAGATGGGGTCAGTGACCCCCCATTTGAAAGTTGGAAAGAGTCAGAAGAAGGTGGCAAATAAATCAAAAGGCATGAACAAAATAAATCATGAAATCCAATTGAAAAGTTGCTTAGATTGGGGCCGTTTAATACCGTACTAAAAGTTAACTGAAAAGGCTGAGCCACACTGGCTATTTAAAAAGGTAGTTTTTTCCTACATTGTGCCCATTGGACCACTAAGATCTTAGGGGGTCTTATCATTTGAAGTTTCTTCCCCTCTCTATTTATTTAGTGTTATTCTATGTATCAGTGAATGTCTATGATAAAGCAGTTGCTCATCTGTCCCAATCTAACTTTGGAATATAGAGTTAAAGTCAATTATTATCTTGTATACTCACAGTTCTCCTCGTTATAGAGCCAGAAAAATGGTCTAATCGACGAATCTTATCAAGTTTACTTCTCTGTAGTCTGTAAATGTTTCTTTTTAAATCTTCTTGCATTTGAAAAATTTTGATTAAATAAAAAATTAAGGTATATTTGAAATATTGATTTAAGAATAAAATAAGGTGTTGTGGTCTTGTGAATATCTAAAGACACACTGAGCTCAGAACTGGTAAATACCAGTATTAAGCCAGCTGTTGATGATGTCATAATGTTACTTGCTATCACCTGTTGATGATGTCATAATGGGATAATGGCTTTCACCTGTTGATGTCATAATGTCCAGGTAGTTACCATAGTAACTTTGATGTCATAATGGCTATATTTGTAACCATAGCAACAGCTCTGTTGATGCCAACAGAGCACAACAACAACAACTGCAATTTCAGGAGAATAGGAGAGGCCTGAATAGAATGATCAGTAATAAAAAGTAGCAATAACAATACATGTTTAGCCTCACAGAGCATTTGTTTTTTTTTAGATGGGGGTCAGTGACCTCCATTTAAATCTGGAAAGAGACAGAAAAAGAAGAAGGCAAATAATTCAAAAACTATAAAAAAGAAAAAGTGAAGGCCAATTGAAACATTGCTTAGGATTGACTATCACATACTAAAAGTTAACTTCAATGTTAACCACCATTTTAACAGTGCAATAAACCCCTGATTAATTAATTTGATCAGCCCTATCTAGCAAGTTGATCACCATAATCACCACTATACACCGATATAACTTTGCTCTGCAGAGGCAAATACCACACGGCACTGCAAAAGCCTATAGTAAACTTTTAGTATCTTTGTCCCCTACATTCATTTGGCAATTAACAAGTATATCTTTCTGATGTTCAAGTCTTGTAAAAGAGACGGCCCTTGCAGCCGGATCATTGTGAGAAAGGCTATATGTTTTATAAATCATTTGTCATCTGCTATCGGCTCCAGAGAGGAGTTCATTCTTTATTAATCACTTTATTTGGTGTCCGGCCAGCAGGGCCGGGCCAAGGTAGTTTGGCACCCTAGGCAAGGGTTCAGTTCCGGACTGAGAATTAAAATAGGTCCTGGCATTTCAGGTACACAGAGGCTCAATCAGCCCCCACCAGCCCACTAAATACTGACTTTCTACTGGACTTTATAGCAGCCCCTTTGGCATTTGCCAGAACCCACAGATTGCCAGTCCGGGTCTGCAAGGATTCCAATCAGCGCCCTCCTGCATTAGTATTTCCTACCTTACCATTATGGTTTTTTTATTATTGAATGAAACTTTTCATTTACATAAATATCAATCTGAAAAAAGCACTTACTGACACCCGTTAATTGTCATGTTATGGTGTCATGTACCTGTGCCAGCAGCCATCACTTTGCCCCAATGCAACATTGCCAGCAGCCATCACACTGCCCCCATGTACCTGTGCCAGTAGCCATTATCCATCAATATTGCCCAAGGCCCAAGTCCCCCATCTGTACCTGTGCCATGTCAGCAGCTATTATGCATCAATATTGACACCAAGGCCCAAGCTCCCCCCATCTGTACCTGTGCCAGCAGCCAATATGATAGCCATCAATATTGCCCCCATGACTGTGCCAGCAGCCATTAGCCATCAATGTTGCCTCAAGCCCCCATCAGTACCTGTGCCTGCAGCCATTATGTATCAATAATTAATTGTCCCCAAGTCCCCCCATCTGTACATGTGCCAGCAGCCAATGAGGCTTGAGCCCATATCAATCAATACTGACAAAGCCCTACCTGTACATATGCCGCCCAACAGCCATTTACCAGCAATGCAGCTGCCGGTAATTTGTAATACCATTTACAAAAGCCCTTGCCCGCCGGTGAAAATGTACATTTTCTTCGGCTTCTTTTTCCATCACGGCACGCCCCTTTAGTTCCCACCCACACCACTGGCCGGCCATTTCTTTTTTAAAAGGTGGCAACCCTAGTAATCGGACATGGCCCCTGAAATGTATTGTTTTGAAACTGTTAGGGGCATATTTATCAAGGGTCGCATTTCAAAATTGAAAAACTTCAAAATTTGGATTCAAAAAGACCAACTGAAATTAAGTCGAAGGTTTTTTGGCTGAAAAGGTCCCTATTTGGCCGATTTCGAAATCTACGTTTTCCCCCAAAAAAACTTCAAATTCAAACAAATGCATCATCGATACCCCCAAGACTCCACATTAGTCACTAATAGTAAAAGCTGAAATAAAAACGACTGTATTCCACAAATCTTTTTGGTATATGACAAATTTATTTATTCTGAAAATATATCCGCTGAAGCTGATTAAACATGTCAAGTCTTCTTAGTCACTTTCATCCGCCTAACCGAGTTTCTCACTTGATTCCTCTTCTCGTTTCGCTTTCATATTCTAAGGCGGATTTTTCGGATTTATAAGACTCCCAATCATCGGAATTATCAGACTCTGAATCATCGGATTTATCAGACTCCGATTCAGCGGACGTAAATTTCGCTTCCTCTTTTTCCTTTGTTGTCTCATTCTCAATATGGACGCTATCCTTCATAGATTTCTCTTCCTCCTTTTCGCTCTCACTGTCAGTCGTTGTCTCATCCTCAATATGGACACTGTCCTTCATAGATTTCTCTTCCTCCTTTTCGCTCTCACTGTCAGTCGTTGTCTCATACTCAATATGGACACTATCCTTCATAGATTTCTCTTCCTCCTTTTCGCTCTCACTGTCAGTCGTTGTCTCATCCTCAATTTGGACACTATCCTTCCTGCAAACAAAATAAGGACAATACATTCTAATACTCTTCAGAATAAGAGGGACTTTTATCAGAGAAATAACCCAATAAAGCAACTCGCTTTAATTCTATAGAAAATTCCCAATCATCTTCTTTACTGAAATAATAAGAGCAAACTTGTATGTTGCTAAATAGTTTGTAATAAATGAATTCTTTAAAGGCCTGTGTTAGACTATTCCACCCCACACACATTCCCCTGTTTTTATTTCTGTTAGATACAAATGTATAGAATCAAAAGTTTTAGGGAATAAAGCAAATATTCTGCACATTACAAACCATTGAGCTGCTTTGGAGTTGTCCTCCTTTGGGGCTTCAGCATCCGTGCTTTCATCATCATCATCATCATCATCATCATCATCATCATCAAGAAAATAGATACAACTGTAGAAAGAAAAGAAACTGTAAGGTTGCTGAACGCTTCCTTAATAGGACACTGTAACTAAATATTTATAATTCTAAGCTGCTGGAAAAGAAATTTCTTTAAATGGGTAGTTTATCTTTAAGTTAACTTTTACTTATACAATGCTTATTTCTAAGCAATGTTTCAATTGGTCTTCATTATTTATTTTTTATATTTTTTGCTTTATTTTTATGCTTTTAGGCCTTCAAATAGGGGTCACTGACCCCATCTAATAACAAATGCTCTGTAAGGCCTCAAAGCTACTTTGTATTACTCATATTTCTATTCAAGTCCTCTCCTATTCATATTCCAGTCTCAATGCGTGGTTGCTAGGGTAGTTTGGACTCTAGCAACCAGATGGCTGAAACCGCAAACAGAAGAGTTGCTGACTAAAAAGATAACTCAAAAACCACAAATAAAAAAAAATGAAAACCGATTGCAAATTGTCTCAGAATATCACTCTGTACATCATAGTAAACGTTAATTTAAAGGTGAACAACTCATTTAAAACTCCAGTCACTTGTCTGACTTACCACATAATGGTTGTTATCAGTGCCGCTACGGACAGGAATGATAGTACTGCTATCACTACAATAATCGTAGTCCTCCCGTGTTTCTTATCAAGTAGCATAACAAAAAAATCGGTTTGGTTTGAGGCCGTCTCAGCAGTTGTACTCATTATGGATGTCGCCATTACAGTCGGTTTAACGTTGGCACGGGAGGCACCTATATAAAAAGAAAGACGGGTAAGTGACGGCTGATATTTACAACACCACAACTATATAAGAAATATTATCACTTCCATATTATAAAGAATAGAAATAATATAAAGTGATGCATGTAGAGCTCACCTGAGGCTTTCTTTTGGTCTGAAATGGTAATTGTGGTTTTGGGATAGGCTTCGTGCAACCTGCCATCTAGTGCCATCCATACTTCATAAACGCCCGTGTCTTTGGCGTCGACGGGATCGATAATCAAGGTGCAGTTGCCTTTCTTTACAAGAGGTACAAAGAGCCCAAATCTGTGGCCGATCTCTGGGTTCCTTCTGATTCCCTCGCTATTCAGTTGGATGATAGGGGTGTATTTTCCTTCCTCTAAAGAGAGTTTACCCCATTCCAGTTTTACTTTAGTCATGTCTAGCGGATGGACTGGTAGAAATTTACAGGGTACCAGGTGCCGGGTACCTGGCTTCAGAGTCAGGTGTGTTTGCAAAACTTTGAAATTTCGGATTTGCATAGCTGAAAGAGAGTAAAAAGCAGTGTACAGTTACAGTCGCTAAACATTCTCTATAGTCACACGCAGTTCGGCATTGAACAGCCGCGTAGCTTACTAGTGGCCAATAAAGGGGTATATGTGGCTTTAAACACATTTTTGTCACTAGAGGGAAATCCGTTAGAATGCGACATTTACCTGGTGCACAATTACACGACTGTATGAACATTCCAATGATTATTAAAATGTAGATGAAATAATTGTATCTGGGAGCCATCACTGCTGCACAGATCTCGCGCTTCTTCTGCTGTACGGAAGAAAAGGGTTTATTATTAATATCATGTAAATAAATGGTAGAACATAATGAAATGCCTGCACAGGCGAGACCCAAGGGTAAACCCAACCTATGAATATCTAACTCCCACTAATCGAAATCACCAACTTGTCGCCACTTTCCTAAAGTTGTTGTTCACCTTTGCGATAACTTTTAGTATGATGGAGAGAGGGAATGATTTTTTTATTATTTGTAGCTTTTGAGTTATTTTGCTTTTTATTATATATATATGTATTGCAATTTCAGCAATCTGGTTGCTAAGGTTCAAATTACTCTAGCAACCATGCATTAATTGGCATAAGAGACTGAAATATTAATAGGAGAGATGAATAATAATAAAAAGTAGAATTAACTATATATTTGTAGCCTTGCACTTGTTTTTAGATGGGGTCAGTGACCCCCCATTTGAAAGTTGGAAAGAGTCAGAAGAAGGTGGCAAATAAATCAAAAGGGATGAACAAAATAAATCATGAAATCCAATTGAAAAGTTGCTTAGATTGGGGCCGTTTAATACCGTACTAAAAGTTAACTGAAAAGGCTGAGCCACACTGGCTATTTAAAAAGGTAGTTTTTTCCTACATTGTGCCCATTGGACCACTAAGATCTTAGGGGGTCTTATCATTTGAAGTTTCTTCCCCTCTCTATTTATTTAGTGTTATTCTATGTATCAGTGAATGTCTATGATAAAGCAGTTGCTCATCTGTCCCAATCTAACTTTGGAATATAGAGTTAAAGTCAATTATTATCTTGTATACTCACAGTTCTCCTCGTTATAGAGCCAGAAAAATGGTCTAATCGACGAATCTTATCAAGTTTACTTCTCTGTAGTCTGTAAATGTTTCTTTTTAAATCTTCTTGCATTTGAAAAATTTTGATTAAATAAAAAATTAAGGTATATTTGAAATATTGATTTAAGAATAAAATAAGGTGTTGTGGTCTTGTGAATATCTAAAGACACACTGAGCTCAGAACTGGTAAATACCAGTATTAAGCCAGCTGTTGATGATGTCATAATGTTACTTGCTATCACCTGTTGATGATGTCATAATGGGATAATGGCTTTCACCTGTTGATGTCATAATGTCCAGGTAGTTACCATAGTAACTTTGATGTCATAATGGCTATATTTGTAACCATAGCAACAGCTCTGTTGATGCCAACAGAGCACAACAACAACAACTGCAATTTCAGGAGAATAGGAGAGGCCTGAATAGAATGATCAGTAATAAAAAGTAGCAATAACAATACATGTTTAGCCTCACAGAGCATTTGTTTTTTTTTAGATGGGGGTCAGTGACCTCCATTTAAATCTGGAAAAAGACAGAAAAAGAAGAAGGCAAATAATTCAAAAACTATAAAAAAGAAAAAGTGAAGGCCAATTGAAACATTGCTTAGAATTGACCATTCTATCACATACTAAAAGTTAACTTCAATGTTAACCACCTTTTTAACAGTGCAATAAACCCCTGATTAATTAATTTGATCAGCCCTATCTAGCAAGTTGATCACCATAATCACCACTATACACCGATATAACTTTGCTCTGCAGAGGCAAATACCACACGGCACTGCAAAAGCCTATAGTAAACTTTTAGTATCTTTGTCCCCTACATTCATTTGGCAATTAACAAGTATATCTTTCTGATGTTCAAGTCTTGTAAAAGAGACGGCCCTTGCAGCCGGATCATTGTGAGAAAGGCTATATGTTTTATAAATCATTTGTCATCTGCTATCGGCTCCAGAGAGGAGTTCATTCTTTATTAATCACTTTATTTGGTGTCCGGCCAGCAGGGCCGGGCCAAGGTAGTTTGGCACCCTAGGCAAGGGTTCAGTTCCGGACTGAGAATTAAAATAGGTCCTGGCATTTCAGGTACACAGAGGCTCAATCAGCCCCCACCAGCCCACTAAATACTGACTTTCTACTGGACTTTATAGCAGCCCCTTTGGCATTTGCCAGAACCCACAGATTGCCAGTCCGGGTCTGCAAGGATTCCAATCAGCGCCCTCCTGCATTAGTATTTCCTACCTTACCATTATGGTTTTTTTATTATTGAATGAAACTTTTCATTTACATAAATATCAATCTGAAAAAAGCACTTACTGACACCCGTTAATTGTCATGTTATGGTGTCATGTACCTGTGCCAGCAGCCATCACTTTGCCCCAATGCAACATTGCCAGCAGCCATCACACTGCCCCCATGTACCTGTGCCAGTAGCCATTATCCATCAATATTGCCCAAGGCCCAAGTCCCCCATCTGTACCTGTGCCATGTCAGCAGCTATTATGCATCAATATTGACACCAAGGCCCAAGCTCCCCCCATCTGTACCTGTGCCAGCAGCCAATATGATAGCCATCAATATTGCCCCCATGACTGTGCCAGCAGCCATTAGCCATCAATGTTGCCTCAAGCCCCCATCAGTACCTGTGCCTGCAGCCATTATGTATCAATAATTAATTGTCCCCAAGTCCCCCCATCGGTACATGTGCCAGCAGCCAATGAGGCTTGAGCCCATATCAATCAATACTGACAAAGCCCTACCTGTACCTATGCCGCCCAACAGCCATTTACCAGCAATGCAGCTGCCGGTAATTTGTAATACCATTTACAAAAGCCCTTGCCCGCCGGTGAAAATGTACATTTTCTTCGGCTTCTTTTTCCATCACGGCACGCCCCTTTAGTTCCCACCCACACCACTGGCCGGCCATTTCTTTTTTAAAAGGTGGCAACCCTAGTAATCGGACATGGCCCCTGAAATGTATTGTTTTGAAACTGTTAGGGGCATATTTATCAAGGGTCGAATTTCAAAATTGAAAAACTTCAAAATTTGGATTCAAAAAGACCAACTGAAATTAAGTCGAAGGTTTTTTGGCTGAAAAGGTCCCTATTTGGCCGATTTCGAAATCTACGTTTTCCCCCAAAAAAACTTCAAATTCAAACAAATGCATCATCGATACCCCCAAGACTCCACATTAGTCACTAATAGTAAAAGCTGAAATAAAAACGACTGTATTTCACAAATCTTTTTGGTATATGACAAATTTATTTATTCTGAAAATATATCCGCTGAAGCTGATTAAACATGTCAAGTCTTCTTAGTCACTTTCATCCGCCTAACCGAGTTTCTCACTTGATTCCTCTTCTCGTTTCGCTTTCATATTCTAAGGCGGATTTTTCGGATTTATAAGACTCCCAATCATCGGAATTATCAGACTCTGAATCATCGGATTGATCAGACTCCGATTCAGCGGACGTAAATTTTGCTTCCTCCTTTTCCTTCGTTGTCTCATCCTCAATATGGACACTATCCTTCATAGATTTCTCTTCCTCCTTTTCGCTCTCACTGTCAGTCGTTGTCTCATCCTCAATATGGACACTGTCCTTCATAGATTTCTCTTCCTCCTTTTCGCTCTCACTGTCAGTCGTTGTCTCATCCTCAATTCGGACACTATCCTTCATAGATTTCTCTTCCTCCTTTTCGCTCTCACTGTCAGTCGTTGTCTCATACTCAATATGGACACTATCCTTCATAGATTTCTCTTCCTCCTTTTCGCTCTCACTGTCAGTCGTTGTCTCATCCTCAATTTGGACACTATCCTTCCTGCAAACAAAATAAGGACAATACATTCTAATACTCTTCAGAATAAGAGGGACTTTTATCAGAGAAATAACCCAATAAAGCAACTCGCTTTAATTCTATAGAAAATTCCCAATCATCTTCTTTACTGAAATAATAAGAGCAAACTTGTATGTTGCTAAATAGTTTGTAATAAATGAATTCTTTAAAGGCCTGTGTTAGACTATTCCACCCCACACACATTCCCCTGTTTTTATTTCTGTTAGATACAAATGTATAGAATCAAAAGTTTTAGGGAATAAAGCAAATATTCTGCACATTACAAACCATTGAGCTGCTTTGGAGTTGTCCTCCTTTGGGGCTTCAGCATCCGTGCTTTCATCATTATCATCATCATCATCATCATCATCAAGAAAATAGATACAACTGTAGAAAGAAAAGAAACTGTAAGGTTGCTGAACGCTTCCTTAATAGGACACTGTAACTAAATATTTATAATTCTAAGCTGCTGGAAAAGAAATTTCTTTAAATGGGTAGTTTATCTTTAAGTTAACTTTTACTTATACAATGCTTATTTCTAAGCAATGTTTCAATTGGTCTTCATTATTTATTTTTTATATTTTTTGCTTTATTTTTATGCTTTTAGGCCTTCAAATAGGGGTCACTGACCCCATCTAATAACAAATGCTCTGTAAGGCCTCAAAGCTACTTTGTATTACTCATATTTCTATTCAAGTCCTCTCCTATTCATATTCCAGTCTCAATGCGTGGTTGCTAGGGTAGTTTGGACTCTAGCAACCAGATGGCTGAAACCGCAAACAGAAGAGTTGCTGACTAAAAAGATAACTCAAAAACCACAAATAAAAAAAAATGAAAACCGATTGCAAATTGTCTCAGAATATCACTCTGTACATCATAGTAAACGTTAATTTAAAGGTGAACAACTCATTTAAAACTCCAGTCACTTGTCTGACTTACCACATAATGGTTGTTATCAGTGCCGCTACGGACAGGAATGATAGTACTGCTATCACTACAATAATCGTAGTCCTCCCGTGTTTCTTATCAAGTAGCATAACAAAAAAATCGGTTTGGTTTGAGGCCGTCTCAGCAGTTGTACTCATTATGGATGTCGCCATTACAGTCGGTTTAACGTTGGCACGGGAGGCACCTATATAAAAAGAAAGACGGGTAAGTGACGGCTGATATTTACAACACCACAACTATATAAGAAATATTATCACTTCCATATTATAAAGAATATAAATAATATAAAGTGATGCATGTAGAGCTCACCTGAGGCTTTCTTTTGGTCTGAAATGGTAATTGTGGTTTTGGGATAGGCTTCGTGCAACCTGCCATCTAGTGCCATCCATACTTCATAAACGCCCGTGTCTTTGGCGTCGACGGGATCGATAATCAAGGTGCAGTTGCCTTTCTTTACAAGAGGTACAAAGAGCCCAAATCTGTGGCCGATCTCTGGGTTCCTTCTGATTCCCTCGCTATTCAGTTGGATGATAGGGGTGTATTTTCCTTCCTCTAAAGAGAGTTTACCCCATTCCAGTTTTACTTTAGTCATGTCTAGCGGATGGACTGGTAGAAATTTACAGGGTACCAGGTGCCGGGTACCTGGCTTCAGAGTCAGGTGTGTTTGCAAAACTTTGAAATTTCGGATTTGCATAGCTGAAAGAGAGTAAAAAGCAGTGTACAGTTACAGTCGCTAAACATTCTCTATAGTCACACGCAAGCGGTTCGGCATTGAACAGCCGCGTAGCTTACTAGTGGCCAATAAAGGGGTATATGTGGCTTTAAACACATTTGTGTCACTAGAGGGAAATCCGTTAGAATGCGACATTTACCTGGTGCACAATTACACGACTGTATGAACATTCCAATGATTATTAAAATGTAGATGAAATAATTGTATCTGGGAGCCATCACTGCTGCACAGATCTCGCGCTTCTTCGGCTGTACGGAAGAAAAGGGTTTATTATTAATATCATGTAAATAAATGGTAGAACATAATGAAATGCCTGCACAGGCGAGACCCAAGGGTAAACCCAACCTATGAATATCTAACTCCCACTAATCGAAATCACCAACTTGTCGCCACTTTCCTAAAGTTGTTGTTCACCTTTGCGATAACTTTTAGTATGATGGAGAGAGGGAATGGTTTTTTTATTATTTGTAGCTTTTGAGTTATTTTGCTTTTTATTATATATATATGTATTGCAATTTCAGCAATCTGGTTGCTAAGGTTCAAATTACTCTAGCAACCATGCATTAATTGGCATAAGAGACTGAAATATTAATAGGAGAGATGAATAATAATAAAAAGTAGAATTAACTATATATTTGTAGCCTTGCACTTGTTTTTAGATGGGGTCAGTGACCCCCCATTTGAAAGTTGAAAAGAGTCAGAAGAAGGTGGCAAATAAATCAAAAGGGATGAACAAAATAAATCATGAAATCCAATTGAAAAGTTGCTTAGATTGGGGCCGTTTAATACCGTACTAAAAGTTAACTGAAAAGGCTGAGCCACACTGGCTATTTAAAAAGGTAGTTTTTTCCTACATTGTGCCCATTGGACCACTAAGATCTTAGGGGGTCTTATCATTTGAAGTTTCTTCCCCTCTCTATTTATTTAGTGTTATTCTATGTATCAGTGAATGTCTATGATAAAGCAGTTGCTCATCTGTCCCAATCTAACTTTGGAATATAGAGTTAAAGTCAATTATTATCTTGTATACTCACAGTTCTCCTCGTTATAGAGCCAGAAAAATGGTCTAATCGACGAATCTTATCAAGTTTACTTCTCTGTAGTCTGTAAATGTTTCTTTTTAAATCTTCTTGCATTTGAAAAATTTTGATTAAATAAAAAATTAAGGTATATTTGAAATATTGATTTAAGAATAAAATAAGGTGTTGTGGTCTTGTGAATATCTAAAGACACACTGAGCTCAGAACTGGTAAATACCAGTATTAAGCCAGCTGTTGATGATGTCATAATGTTACTTGCTATCACCTGTTGATGATGTCATAATGGGATAATGGCTTTCACCTGTTGATGTCATAATGTCCAGGTAGTTACCATAGTAACTTTGATGTCATAATGGCTATATTTGTAACCATAGCAACAGCTCTGTTGATGCCAACAGAGCACAACAACAACAACTGCAATTTCAGGAGAATAGGAGAGGCCTGAATAGAATGATCAGTAATAAAAAGTAGCAATAACAATACATGTTTAGCCTCACAGAGCATTTGTTTTTTTTTAGATGGGGGTCAGTGACCTCCATTTAAATCTGGAAAGAGACAGAAAAAGAAGAAGGCAAATAATTCAAAAACTATAAAAAAGAAAAAGTGAAGGCCAATTGAAACATTGCTTAGAATTGACCATTCTATCACATACTAAAAGTTAACTTCAATGTTAACCACCTTTTTAACAGTGCAATAAACCCCTGATTAATTAATTTGATCAGCCCTATCTAGCAAGTTGATCACCATAATCACCACTATACACCGATATAACTTTGCTCTGCAGAGGCAAATACCACACGGCACTGCAAAAGCCTATAGTAAACTTTTAGTATCTTTGTCCCCTACATTCATTTGGCAATTAACAAGTATATCTTTCTGATGTTCAAGTCTTGTAAAAGAGACGGCCCTTGCAGCCGGATCATTGTGAGAAAGGCTATATGTTTTATAAATCATTTGTCATCTGCTATCGGCTCCAGAGAGGAGTTCATTCTTTATTAATCACTTTATTTGGTGTCCGGCCAGCAGGGCCGGGCCAAGGTAGTTTGGCACCCTAGGCAAGGGTTCAGTTCCGGACTGAGAATTAAAATAGGTCCTGGCATTTCAGGTACACAGAGGCTCAATCAGCCCCCACCAGCCCACTAAATACTGACTTTCTACTGGACTTTATAGCAGCCCCTTTGGCATTTGCCAGAACCCACAGATTGCCAGTCCGGGCCTGCAAGGATTCCAATCAGCGCCCTCCTGCATTAGTATTTCCTACCTTACCATTATGGTTTTTTTATTATTGAATGAAACTTTTCATTTACATAAATATCAATCTGAAAAAAGCACTTACTGACACCCGTTAATTGTCATGTTATGGTGTCATGTACCTGTGCCAGCAGCCATCACTTTGCCCCAATGCAACATTGCCAGCAGCCATCACACTGCCCCCATGTACCTGTGCCAGTAGCCATTATCCATCAATATTGCCCAAGGCCCAAGTCCCCCATCTGTACCTGTGCCATGTCAGCAGCTATTATGCATCAATATTGACACCAAGGCCCAAGCTCCCCCCATCTGTACCTGTGCCAGCAGCCAATATGATAGCCATCAATATTGCCCCCATGACTGTGCCAGCAGCCATTAGCCATCAATGTTGCCTCAAGCCCCCATCAGTACCTGTGCCTGCAGCCATTATGTATCAATAATTAATTGTCCCCAAGTCCCCCCATCGGTACATGTGCCAGCAGCCAATGAGGCTTGAGCCCATATCAATCAATACTGACAAAGCCCTACCTGTACCTATGCCGCCCAACAGCCATTTACCAGCAATGCAGCTGCCGGTAATTTGTAATACCATTTACAAAAGCCCTTGCCCGCCGGTGAAAATGTACATTTTCTTCGGCTTCTTTTTCCATCACGGCACGCCCCTTTAGTTCCCACCCACACCACTGGCCGGCCATTTCTTTTTTAAAAGGTGGCAACCCTAGTAATCGGACATGGCCCCTGAAATGTATTGTTTTGAAACTGTTAGGGGCATATTTATCAAGGGTCGAATTTCAAAATTGAAAAACTTCAAAATTTGGATTCAAAAAGACCAACTGAAATTAAGTCGAAGGTTTTTTGGCTGAAAAGGTCCCTATTTGGCCGATTTCGAAATCTACGTTTTCCCCCAAAAAAACTTCAAATTCAAACAAATGCATCATCGATACCCCCAAGACTCCACATTAGTCACTAATAGTAAAAGCTGAAATAAAAACGACTGTATTTCACAAATCTTTTTGGTATATGACAAATTTATTTATTCTGAAAATATATCCGCTGAAGCTGATTAAACATGTCAAGTCTTCTTAGTCACTTTCATCCGCCTAACCGAGTTTCTCACTTGATTCCTCTTCTCGTTTCGCTTTCATATTCTAAGGCGGATTTTTCGGATTTATAAGACTCCCAATCATCGGAATTATCAGACTCTGAATCATCGGATTTATCAGACTCCGATTCAGCGGACGTAAATTTCGCTTCCTCCTTTTCCTTCGTTGTCTCATCCTCAATATGGACACTATCCTTCATAGATTTCTCTTCCTCCTTTTCGCTCTCACTGTCAGTCGTTGTCTCATCCTCAATATGGACACTGTCCTTCATAGATTTCTCTTCCTCCTTTTCGCTCTCACTGTCAGTCGTTGTCTCATCCTCAATTCGGACACTATCCTTCATAGATTTCTCTTCCTCCTTTTCGCTCTCACTGTCAGTCGTTGTCTCATACTCAATATGGACACTATCCTTCATAGATTTCTCTTCCTCCTTTTCGCTCTCACTGTCAGTCGTTGTCTCATCCTCAATTTGGACACTATCCTTCCTGCAAACAAAATAAGGACAATACATTCTAATACTCTTCAGAATAAGAGGGACTTTTATCAGAGAAATAACCCAATAAAGCAACTCGCTTTAATTCTATAGAAAATTCCCAATCATCTTCTTTACTGAAATAATAAGAGCAAACTTGTATGTTGCTAAATAGTTTGTAATAAATGAATTCTTTAAAGGCCTGTGTTAGACTATTCCACCCCACACACATTCCCCTGTTTTTATTTCTGTTAGATACAAATGTATAGAATCAAAAGTTTTAGGGAATAAAGCAAATATTCTGCACATTACAAACCATTGAGCTGCTTTGGAGTTGTCCTCCTTTGGGGCTTCAGCATCCGTGCTTTCATCATTATCATCATCATCATCATCATCATCAAGAAAATAGATACAACTGTAGAAAGAAAAGAAACTGTAAGGTTGCTGAACGCTTCCTTAATAGGACACTGTAACTAAATATTTATAATTCTAAGCTGCTGGAAAAGAAATTTCTTTAAATGGGTAGTTTATCTTTAAGTTAACTTTTACTTATACAATGCTTATTTCTAAGCAATGTTTCAATTGGTCTTCATTATTTATTTTTTATATTTTTTGCTTTATTTTTATGCTTTTAGGCCTTCAAATAGGGGTCACTGACCCCATCTAATAACAAATGCTCTGTAAGGCCTCAAAGCTACTTTGTATTACTCATATTTCTATTCAAGTCCTCTCCTATTCATATTCCAGTCTCAATGCGTGGTTGCTAGGGTAGTTTGGACTCTAGCAACCAGATGGCTGAAACCGCAAACAGAAGAGTTGCTGACTAAAAAGATAACTCAAAAACCACAAATAAAAAAAAATGAAAACCGATTGCAAATTGTCTCAGAATATCACTCTGTACATCATAGTAAACGTTAATTTAAAGGTGAACAACTCATTTAAAACTCCAGTCACTTGTCTGACTTACCACATAATGGTTGTTATCAGTGCCGCTACGGACAGGAATGATAGTACTGCTATCACTACAATAATCGTAGTCCTCCCGTGTTTCTTATCAAGTAGCATAACAAAAAAATCGGTTTGGTTTGAGGCCGTCTCAGCAGTTGTACTCATTATGGATGTCGCCATTACAGTCGGTTTAACGTTGGCACGGGAGGCACCTATATAAAAAGAAAGACGGGTAAGTGACGGCTGATATTTACAACACCACAACTATATAAGAAATATTATCACTTCCATATTATAAAGAATAGAAATAATATAAAGTGATGCATGTAGAGCTCACCTGAGGCTTTCTTTTGGTCTGAAATGGTAATTGTGGTTTTGGGATAGGCTTCGTGCAACCTGCCATCTAGTGCCATCCATACTTCATAAACGCCCGTGTCTTTGGCGTCGACGGGATCGATAATCAAGGTGCAGTTGCCTTTCTTTACAAGAGGTACAAAGAGCCCAAATCTGTGGCCGATCTCTGGGTTCCTTCTGATTCCCTCGCTATTCAGTTGGATGATAGGGGTGTATTTTCCTTCCTCTAAAGAGAGTTTACCCCATTCCAGTTTTACTTTAGTCATGTCTAGCGGATGGACTGGTAGAAATTTACAGGGTACCAGGTGCCGGGTACCTGGCTTCAGAGTCAGGTGTGTTTGCAAAACTTTGAAATTTCGGATTTGCATAGCTGAAAGAGAGTAAAAAGCAGTGTACAGTTACAGTCGCTAAACATTCTCTATAGTCACACGCAAGCGGTTCGGCATTGAACAGCCGCGTAGCTTACTAGTGGCCAATAAAGGGGTATATGTGGCTTTAAACACATTTGTGTCACTAGAGGGAAATCCGTTAGAATGCGACATTTACCTGGTGCACAATTACACGACTGTATGAACATTCCAATGATTATTAAAATGTAGATGAAATAATTGTATCTGGGAGCCATCACTGCTGCACAGATCTCGCGCTTCTTCGGCTGTACGGAAGAAAAGGGTTTATTATTAATATCATGTAAATAAATGGTAGAACATAATGAAATGCCTGCACAGGCGAGACCCAAGGGTAAACCCAACCTATGAATATCTAACTCCCACTAATCGAAATCACCAACTTGTCGCCACTTTCCTAAAGTTGTTGTTCACCTTTGCGATAACTTTTAGTATGATGGAGAGAGGGAATGGTTTTTTTATTATTTGTAGCTTTTGAGTTATTTTGCTTTTTATTATATATATATGTATTGCAATTTCAGCAATCTGGTTGCTAAGGTTCAAATTACTCTAGCAACCATGCATTAATTGGCATAAGAGACTGAAATATTAATAGGAGAGATGAATAATAATAAAAAGTAGAATTAACTATATATTTGTAGCCTTGCACTTGTTTTTAGATGGGGTCAGTGACCCCCCATTTGAAAGTTGGAAAGAGTCAGAAGAAGGTGGCAAATAAATCAAAAGGGATGAACAAAATAAATCATGAAATCTAATTGAAAAGTTGCTTAGATTGGGGCCGTTTAATACCGTACTAAAAGTTAACTGAAAAGGCTGAGCCACACTGGCTATTTAAAAAGGCAGTTTTTTCCTACATTGTGCCCATTGGACCACTAAGATCTTAGGGGGTCTTATCATTTGAAGTTTCTTCCCCTCTGTATTTATTTAGTGTTATTCTATGTATCAGTGAATGTCTATGATAAAGCAGTTTCTCATCTGTCCCAATCTAACTTTGGAATATAGAGTTAAAGTCAATTATTATCTTGTATACTCACAGTTCTCCTCGTTATAGAGCCAGAAAAATGGTCTAATCGACGAATCTTATCAAGTTTACTTCTCTGTAGTCTGTAAATGTTTCTTTTTAAATCTTCTTGCATTTGAAAAATTTTGATTAAATAAAAAATTAAGGTATATTTGAAATATTGATTTAAGAATAAAATAAGGTGTTGTGGTCTTGTGAATATCTAAAGACACACTGAGCTCAGAACTGGTAAATACCAGTATTAAGCCAGCTGTTGATGATGTCATAATGTTACTTGCTATCACATGTTGATGATGTCATAATGGGATAATGGCTTTCACCTGTTGATGTCATAATGTCCAGGTAGTTACCATAGTAACTTTGATGTCATAATGGCTGTTTGTTACCATAGCAACAGCTCTGTTGATGCCAACAGAGCACAACAACAACTGCAATTTCAGGAGAATAGGAGAGGCCTGAATAGAATGATCAGTAATAAAAAGTAGCAATAACAATACATGTTTAGCCTTACAGAGCATTTGTTTTTTTTAGATGGGGGTCAGTGACCTCCATTTAAATCTGGAAAGAGACAGAAAAAGAAGAAGGCAAATAATTCAAAAACTATAAAAAAGAAAAAGTGAAAGCCAATTGAAACATTGTTTGGAATTGACCATTCTATCACATACTAAAAGTTAACTTCAATGTTAACCACCTTTTTAACAGTGCAATAAACCCCTGATTAATTAATTTGATCAGCCCTATCTAGCAAGTTGATCACCATAATCACCACTATACACCGATATAACTTTGCTCTGCAGAGGCAAATACCACACGGCACTGCAAAAGCCTATAGTAAACTTTTAGTATCTTTGTCCCCTACATTCATTTGGCAATTAACAAGTATATCTTTCTGATGTTCAAGTCTTGTAAAAGAGACGGCCCTTGCAGCCGGATCATTGTGAGAAAGGCTATATGTTTTATAAATCATTAAAGGGGTTGTTTCCCTTTCAATTAACTTTTAGTATGACATAGAGAGTGATATTCTTAGACATTTTTTTTGTTATTTCACTTTTTATTCAGCAGCTCTCCAGTTTGCAATTTCAGCTATTTGGTTGCTAGGGTCCAAATGACCCTAGCAACCATGCACTGATTGTAATAAGAGGCTGGAATATGAATAGGAGAGGCCTGAATAGAAGGATAAGTAATAAAAAGTGATAACAACACATTTGTAGCCTTACAGAACTTTTGTTTTTAGATGGGGTCAGTTACCCCAATTTGAAACATGGAATTAGTCAGATCAGGGGTGTAACTAATGGTGGAGCTATAGCACCCGGGCCCTCCAGACGCTTGCGCAGATGCAAACTGCAACCTGAGGGGGCTAGGCCTGACCCTGCTTAGTTATGTTACAGAGTCAGAAGAAGGCAAATAATTATATATACGTACTATATAAAATAAATATGTTGAAAAAAATAAAGACAAAGACCAATTGAAAAGTTGCTTATAATAAGCTATTCTATAACATACTAAAAGATAACCTGAAGATGACTCACTGCTTTAATATTCTACTCCAGTGACTACAATTTGCTTAACCTACACCCAGGGAAGATACATCTCCTCTTTAGAAAAACAAATGAGCCCAGATGACTTTTTCTACAGACATGTCATGTCTTTGCTACATCCAGAGATCCATTCTACCTCCCTGTTATGGCCACATATGCAGTAAAGTAGCCTACAAAGTACTATCTAGGTGTCCAACTTAAACCTGCTGATGGAACGTTTCTGAGCTGCAAAGTTTTTTTTTATTATGAAACCACATAACGAATTGCTGTAATTAATGACGCCCTTTGGTGTTATGAACAGTGGTTCAAGTAAAGGGGAACAGGGAAGGGTTTTTTATATATTTGTTAGAACTGCTGTTGTCCCAGAATTTGTTGAACACTACCCCTTTCACTTAAAGGAGAACTAAAACCTAACTAAAGAAGTAGCTACAAATGTTGTACATTATGTTTTGTGCTTCTGTACCAGCCCAGCCCTTTAGCAGTAATGATCTGTGTCTCCAAAGATGCCCCAGTAGCTTCCCGTCTTCTTTTCTGCTGATTCACTTAGGGACCCACTCACAATATACAATACACACAGAATAGAAATGTCACAATATAAGGCTGATTAGTAATTAATACAGATAATTACTACATGGCAGCACAGAAACCAGTGCAATTAGCATCAGAAATTAATAATCAGCAAACCTGTAGTATCAACTTATATTACAGGGGAAGCTCATTTTCTGCTGGATAATTAGTGACGAGCCCTAAGCTTAGCTTCTCAACAGCCAATCAGAGCCCACTGAGCATGTGAGTGTCACAGACACTTTCCAAAATGGTGACCCCCTGTGACAAGTTTGAAGTCCTGGATCATTGCTGCTATTGACAAGCTGAAACTTTAGGCTGGTGCAATAAGTTCAGTATATAATATATGGCATTTTTAGCCGTATTAATTTTTAGGGTTTAGTTATCCTTTAAACAACTGCATCTAAAACTGGATAGAGAATGATGTATAGTCTCTGTACAGCACTGCTAAATATGTAATATATAAATAACAGAAAACAGTGTCAGCCTGGGACACCAGGGGCCAGGGCAGACATCAGGGGGGGACAGGGGGGAGAGCTGTAGGGGGCCCCGAGGGTACGGGGGGCCCTGGCCACCAATAGTATTATAATGTGGGTGGGGGGGCCCGGGGGGGCCCTGGCCACTACTTTTTTTTTCTCATGTGGGGTCCTAGCCACCAATATTTTTTAATGGGGGGGCCCTGGCCACAAATGTTTTTTTATGGGGGGCCCTGACCACCAATATATTTTTATGTTTTTTTAACATGTGGGAACCCTAGCCACCAATATTTTTTTGTTTTTTTACTGTGTGGTGGGGGGTGGACCTGTGTGGTGGGGAGGGCAGACTTGTAGGTGGGGCTTATGGTGGGCGCAGCCCAGGGGGCCCAGGAAATTTTGTCGTACGGGGCCCTGCGATTTCTGATGGCGGTCCTGCCAGGGGCCCACCAATTAATCTTAGACCAGGGGCCCACTCTTAGTAATATTTTTCTTCATCTCATTACTTACCTCTATTCTCCTAGTCTCTTTTCTTTACATACTATACTCTTATTTTAACATCTATTTAGCCTCTTTGTTCTCCTGGGACCACCGGGACTTTGGTATCCTGGTGGGCCAGTCCAACACTGACGGAAAATAAGAATTAGCAAGGAGAAAGGCAATAGTATTTATACAGTCTTTATTTTGGGAGCTGTCCAGTTGACTATAGTGCTGAATATTTTCTATATGATCAACCCAGTGCAGGTCTTTCTGCTGCCTGGCTGGACACTATATCATAGACCAGTGATCCCAACAAGTGGCTTGTGAGTAACATGTTGTTCTCCAGCCCCTTGGATGTTGCTCCCAGTGGCCTCAAAACAGGAGCTTATTTTTGAATTCCAGGCTTGGAGGCAAGTTTTATTTGTATAAAAACCAGGTGTGCTGCCAAACAGAGTCTCAATGTAGGTTGACACCTCACATAGGGCCCTAAATGGCCAATCACAGCAGCCCAAGAGTATCTTTTATGCTAGTGTTCCCTATCTCCATTTACTTCTGAATGTTGCTCATGGGTTCAAAAGGTTGGGAATCCCTGTCATAGACTATACGTAGAAAATCATTTATAAAGCCACTGTTTATACAGTTTCCCATGCATAGATGTTTTTTTAAAGAAGAAATAAAATTGTCTATTTCTGGCAATAGATTTTCCTCGAGATTCCCATCATCAATGATTGTCTGGGGACTATAACTTCTTCAGAATTAAAGTTGAACAAAACCCAACACTGTACTACTGCGTTAGACAATATTACACACTGCTTTCAGGAGCAAATAGCTACTTTTGGCGGTGTCGGTTTAATAACAATCCTTTCCCTAATCGCAGCAGGTTAATACCAGTAATGTTCAGACATGCACTGCAGCGAAGAAGAAAAGCACAATAGGATGCAGAAATGTTGAAAAGGGAAAACAGTTAAGGTAGGCGGAAAGGCATAATCCTCTGTGGCAGCCGGGCTTCCAACTGCCGCCTTGGGAGTCGTTTTATAGCCCCCCGTCAAAATAATGCGTGAGTTCTAAAGATGACAGATCAGGGCTAAATAGTCCAGGCCATCCCTGTGATTGCAGTATATTGCTCACCAGGTCGAAACCCCCCCTCGGTGGGAATATTTCGGGGGCATTTTATATCCCATCAACAATCCCTCTAATGGGACTGTACTGTAAATGGGCACTTAATGGCAGATGCACACGGAACACGACTCCCGCTGAAAGCTGCCAAAGCAATAAAGAAATATTGCTAGCGGCAGCGGCTGTCAAAATAAAGAGAAAACATTACTAGATAAATGGTTAATACGATTGCATGGAAGATTTGTGTCACACGGGAAGATTAGAAGCCGCTACTTGTAGCTGGCCAGTGGTGGTTTCTTTCTAGGAAATTAGAATACTCGTCCTATGGATATGAGGAGCCCTTCTCTTAGTAGTGATGTGCTGGCCGACCCGATACCCGCAGGTTGGGTGGGTTCGGCCGACCTCACCCTCTTCTCTACGTCAAATGCCGGCTTCCGACTTCTGGGTCCTACTTTTATAGACGCTGTGCCTGCTCGCCCCGCCCCTTTTGTGACATCATCGACGGGGCGACACAGGGAAATCCTGACCCGCACATCACTATCTCATAGGATCCAGCTGTTCCCCACTGCAACCATAAAAGTGTTTGTGGCTATTATGGATTAAGGTGTGACCAATATGGACTGGGGGCATGCGAAGGGCAGCGTCCTTTCCCAGAATTCCAGTGTTGCTGGCATGAGATGGAGATGGATCCAATGCAATTGCACTTCAAAATGAATTGGATGTAATGGTGCTGAGAGCTGAGATTGTGTCATTTCTTAAAGGTATACTGTCATGGGAAAACATGTTTTTTCCAAAAAGCATCAGTTAATAGTGCTGAACTGAACTGCACTGAAATCCAATTCTCAAAAGAGCAAACAGATTTTTTTTTTATATTCAATTTTGAAATATGACATGGGGCTAGACATATTGTCAAGTTTCCCAGCTGCCCCAGTCATATAACTTGTGCCTGCAATTGGCAGGCTGTTATTTCTCCTACCTAATGTAAATGAATGTTTCTCAGTGGGACCTGGATTTTACTGTTGAGTGTTGTTCTTAGATCTATGAGGCAGCTGTTATCTTGTGTTAGGGAGCTGTTATCTGGTTATCTTCCCATTGTTCTGTTGTTAGGCTGCTGGAGGGGGTGATATCAATGCAACTTGCAGTACAGCAGTAAAGTGTCTAAAGTTTATCAGAGCATAAGTCACATGACTGGGGGCAGCTGGGAAACTGACAATATGTCTAGCCCCATGTCAGGTTTCAAAATTAAATATAAAAAAATGTGTTTGCTCTTTTGAAAAATGGATTTGTGGAAAGGCCACCAAGGCCAGGGCCATGTAAGGCCACTCACCACTGTACAGATGGGATGTCTGGTTCTGTGCGTCCCTGCAGGCAAGTCCCCTGCAGTCGGCGGCGGAGATGCGCCTGTGCGCATCGTGCGTCGCCATGCATCTCTGCGCATGCGAGTTGACGATGGGCCTATATTAACACAGCTGACACACAAACAAGTTGCTAGGTTATCTTAGTTTATATCCAAGAGACCCCAGCATTGTTTATACTTGATTTCCTGTTGTTGACCCGGCTATTCCTGACTTGCTTAAACGCTGCCTGCACCTGACCTCAGCCTGATTTACTACGAACCTGAGCTGCCTGCCTTTGACCCGGATCTGCTTGACCTCGTCCATCTTTACCCCTATTACTTCGTTCGGACTCTCCGGCCTCTTTTCACGGCGCATTCTACCTGTCTCATGTTCAGGTTAGTCTGTTGCTGGTGAAAGCTGCTTGTGAGCCTTCCTCTACAACTTGATCCGTATAAAGCCTAACAGGTGGCATGCTGCTCAATCACACCCACATTTTTTCAGAAACACTGGGTATGCACAGGAGATATTAGTTTTTATATATTTACCATGCACCAATACCCCTTGCTCCAGTCCCAATAAATAAAATTTGCAGCGGCAATAGGCCCAGGGGTGCCCACTATGTTAATCTGGCCCTGCATACATGGGCAGGCTTAAGCCGTGTTTTGGGACTGATTCGGCAGCTTATCTGCACATGTATTGGGCCCTTCAACAGGCCTCCCCGATCAATATTTGGCCAAAAATTGGTCAGATCTTGATCAGGGGAGGCTTGGTTTTTTTGCCAGATCTAGGACAGCATCGGCTAATTGATGTGATCTGACTTTTCATATTCCCTTCATTGTAATGCAATCGTTCGGCCCTAGGGCCAAGTGATCGCATTACCATGAGGAGGGTCTGTCGGAGGGAAGATTTGCTCGTTTGGTGACCCAGCGGAAAGAGTGAATCTTACAGTGTATGGCCACCTTTAGGTGCAAGTAAGCAATATGCAGGTCATTGTGGCATCTCTGGAGCTAGCAGGTTTCCCCAGCATCAGTAGGTGCACATGTGCACAATTTGGAACAGGGGGTTTGGCAGCTGCAATGAGTAGCTCTGGATGCAGTTACTGGGGAGAGTGGGTTTGTACTGTGGAACTAATAAAGCCTCCATATTTTTTTTTTTTTTTTTTTAAACATTGAAAAAGCTAAAATGTTTAGTTCCCCTTTAACTGGGAGGTACAACTACAGAATATAAAATACAACATCATATACCGACTACAACATATAAAAGACAACAAAATCAGTGAATTAAAACTGCGTCTACATTAAACAAAAAATTTAATTTTCTTTTACCATATGAGTCTGCTGGTTTGACCTGCGGTGCCATTTGTTGAACGAGAGATGGAAGATAAGGGAACAAAAAGGAGAACCATAACTCGATATAAGAATTCCCAACTTCCGCATCACTTTTATTATTGTCTAAGGCTTCCAACTGAAAAAGGTCCGCTGAGAAGCTTTGAATGAAACACGGAGGCTCATAAATTATTTCCTCTCTTCCGTGGGACATTGGGGTTTTATTATTTATTATTGTGACATAAAAAGTGCTGAAATGCAACCAGGATTACTAATAACATATTTGGCTGCTACAATGTAGTATTTCCTACCCATGGGCAGCATGATAAAGAAGGCTTGGGGAGGCTGAGATATTCGAAAGCTGGCAAAAATAAAGTTGTATGATTCTTCATTTTGAACGATTTTCTGACTGTGTGTGGAGTGTCCCGACATTTTTCATGCCCCGGCGATCTGTAGTTTAGTCGATCAGACAGGTGAGAAGATTTCTGTCAGCTAATGATAATATCTCTGGGTTTAATGACGATATCAGTGGGAGATTGTCACTACCTTTTGTCTGACAAAATGGTCATACGTTTGCCGTCTGTCGATGAATGGGCAGAACATCGTCTGATTTGCCTTTTTGCTACTTTATTTAGTCGGAATGGTTTACGGTAGGTCGGAAGATTACAACAAACGATCATTCGTCAGACATAAGGATGTATCTGCACGTCTATGGCCAGCTTAATCCAACACCAAAAAATATTCCCCAACAAACTCAACATAAAGTTGTATCCGCCATGTGTTCTGGGGTAATTATACATCAACGGAACTGTATTTATGACACTATGCATTCCAAGGGGTATTATACATGAAACTTGACTGTATGTATCCTGCCTGGTGCCTGGGGTGTTTTTATACATGAACGGCACTTTATTTATGACCCTATGCATTTCGCTGAGAAATGCATAGTGTCATATCCTGCCAGGTGTTCTGGGGTATTCTACATAAAACTTGACTGTATTTATCCTGCCAGGTGTTCTGGGGTATTCTACATAAAACTTGACTGTATTTATCCTGCCAGGTGTTCTGGGGTATTCTACATAAAACTTGACTGTATTTATCCTGCCAGGTGTTCTGGGGTATTCTACAAAAAACTTGACTGTATTTATCCTGCCAGGTGTTCTGGGGTATTCTACAAAAAACTTGACTGTATTTATCCTGCCAGGTGTTCTGGGGTATTCTACAAAAAACTTGACTGTATTTATCCTGCCAGGTGTTCTGGGGTATTCTACATAAAACTTGACTGTATTTATCCTGCCAGGTGTTCTGGGGTATTTTTATACATGAACGGCACTTTATTTATGATACTATGCATTTTGAGGAGTGTTATACATGAAACTTGACTGTATGTATCCTGCCTGGTGTTCTGGGGTATTTTTATACATGAACGGCACTGTATTTATGACACTATGCATTTCAAGGGGTATTATACATGAAACTTGACTGTATTTATCCTGCCAGGTTTTCTGGGCTATCATACATGAAACTTGACTATATTTATGCCACATTTATCCCACAACCCTCTTTGTGAAACCATGTGGGCCCCCCCCCACGTGTTCCGATATGTACCTCCTCTTTCCACATGGGCCCATGGCTCTCGGCGAACTCTCTCCACCTGGGACCATTGGTATAAGCCAGCGAGGTGGGTGGGTCCATAGACCCGAACGCAGATCTCGGCCAGCAATTGTGCCCACAGAAGGGGTTTGGGACCCTGCAAACCCTGTCCATCAGGGAGGGAGGAAGGTCCTGGGTTGGTGGGACCCATTGGGTATTTTCCTCGCTGGCCCAGTCTGACCCTGGCAACCATGCAGAAGTGCAGGGATCAGTACTGTTGTATGTCAGAACCTTCACCCAAGCTATCTGAAGTACCTATGGGATTGTCCAGGAACCAAACTAGTCAGGCACATCTGTATTTTGGAGAGGCTATAATTCAGTGAATGATCAAACTAAGTGCCAGTCCCTTGAAATGATGTCCTGGGGCTGGCACTCCTGCATTCACTAGAAACCCAACACTGCCTTGTCGGGAAGAGACATCCAACCTTTACGCTAAGTTGTTGGATAACAGAACGACTTATTGATTATGTACCTCTGAAATGTCTCCCTGCACCCCAAGAGCTTTTTTTTGCATTTGTTGTTTGCAAAGCCACTTGCAAGCAGCCAATCCCCTTCCCATAAAAATCATTTTTCCTCACCTGCAATGCTTCATGCCTGCCAGGAACACCCATAGGGATAGTAACATATGCTGACATCCCCCCCAAAAAAATCAGATATGAAGCTTTCACTCCCAGATATAAATATCATTGCCATCAAGTGACTGTAGTGAGAGTGCTTTCTTGCCTCACATGAGTAATTA
The DNA here is from genome assembly GCA_038501925.1 of Xenopus petersii. Classification (NCBI taxonomy): domain Eukaryota; kingdom Metazoa; phylum Chordata; class Amphibia; order Anura; family Pipidae; genus Xenopus; species Xenopus petersii. The sequence continues at coordinate 129,697,609 of CM076688.1, read as the reverse complement.
AAGAAGGAGGAAAGGCTAATATTAAAGGGGTTGTTCACCTTCAGGTTAACTTTTAGTATGTTATAGAATGGGCAATTCTAAGCAACTTTTCAATTGGTCTTCATTATTTATTTATCAATTATGTTAAATGTTATGTTATAATTATTTGCCTTCTTCTCCTAACTCTTTCCAGCTTTCAAAAGGGGGTCACTGACCCCATCTAAAAACAAATGCTCTGTAAGGCTACAAATGTATTGTTATTGCTACTTTTTATTACTCATGTTTATCTTCCGACCCTCCCCTATTAATATTTCATATTCTCATTTCAATCAATGCATGGTTGCTAAGGTAATTTGGACCCTAGAAATCAGATTGCTGACACTGCAAACAGGAGAGCTACTGAAAAAACGAAATAACTTAAAAACAACAGATAAAAAATGAAAACCAATTGCAAATGGTTTCAGAATATCACTCTCACATCATATTAACACTTTACTCAAAAGGTGAACAACCCCTTTAAGTAAGCCTTATCAAAAAGGTCTATATAAATATACAGTAAACCCTCAAAGTAATACTGCTCTGAGTCCTCTGTAAAAAGAAACACAGCATTTCTTTCCTTCTATTGTGTACTCATGGGCTTCTGTATCAGACTTCCTGTTTTCAGCTTAAACCTCCAGGGCTAGGGCTTGAGCATGCTCAGTTTGCTCTTCTCTTCTCCCTCCCTCCCTGCTGTAATCTGAGCCCAGAGCTATGAATGAGCAGGGAGAGACTCAGACAGGAAGTGATGTCACACCAAGCTAATATGACAGCTGCTATCCTAAACAAACAGAGAGCTTCTAGAGCTGTTTACTCAAGTATGGTAAAGCATTCTGCAGAATAAATAAAGTGTTATAGCTTGTGCTATTGTGGCTAATCTATTGACAATCATCTGCTTCAGTAGCTTTCCTTCTCCTTTAAATCACCTTTTTGTTCTTGCACTAGAAAACAACAACCCTGCAGACACATCTCTAATCCATAAGAAATCTTCGGTTCCTGCTGTTTGTTCTCCACACGGTTTATTTCCTTTAGTATTACCCAACTTCTTTAGCTCCGGATTAGAAAATAAAAAGAATGGCTAAAGCTTCTCCCAGGAGCGATTTGTTTTGTTCGAGACGTTGTATTGATCTCATAGTAATTTAGAGCATTGATACTTTTTCTCCAATTTGATAAATATACCCTTAATTTGATTTGTGTTGAAAAAGAAACTCTGATTGTGCTAATGAGATTTTCTTTTTATCAGTTAACCTGCTTAATTAGATTTTTTTTTTAATGCGTCTTTATGGTTAATACATTTTTTTTTTAAACTGAATAACTGGAAATAGAAGTTTATGGCAAATGTTGATAAGGAAGTTGTGTAATGTTGTTAAAGGTTCCTTTTCCTTCCTATTGTAACAGAATTGCTTCCTTCATTTACTTTGCCATTCTGAGTGTAAAGTGATCCTTTAAAGGGGTGGTTCCCCATTGAAATTCATTTTGGCATGCTTAGACTGGCGAATTCTAAGCTTAGTTTTTTAATGATTTGCTTTCTTCTTCTTCTGACTCTTTCCAGCTTTCAAATGGGGGTCATTAACCCCATCTAAAATGACAAATGTTCTGTAAGACTACAAGGGGCCGATTCACTAAGGGTCGAATATCGAGGGTTAATTAACCCTCGATATTCGACTGGGAATTAAAATCCTTCGACTTCGAATATCGAAGTCGAATGATTTAGCGCAGATAGTTTGATCGAACGATCGAAGGATAATTCCTTTAATCGAACGATAAAATCGATTTTAATCCAACGATGAGGAACATCATTTGATCAAAAAAAGTTAGCCAAGCCTATGGGGACCTTCCCCATAGGCTAACATTGACTTCGGTAGCTTTTAGAACTAGGGGGTCGAAGTTTTTTTTAAAGAGACAGTACTTTGACTATCGAATGGTCGAATAGTCGAACGATTTTTACTACGAATCCTTTGATTCGAAGTCGTAGTCCGAAGTAGCCCATTCGATGGTCGAAGTAGCCCAAAAAAAACTTCGAAATTCAAAGTTTTTTACCTTCGAATCCTTCACTCGAAGTTAGTGAATCGGCTCCCAAATGTATTAATTATTGCTACTATTTTTAACTTGTTTATCTATTCAGGCCTCTCCTATTCATATTCTGGTCTCTTATTTAAATCAGTGCATGGTTGCTGGGGTAATTAGGACCCTAGCAACCAGATGGCTGAAACTGCAAACTGGAGAGCTGCTGAATAAAAATCTAAATAAACTCAAAAACCACAAATGATAAAAAATGAAAACCAATTGCAAATGGTCTCAGAATATCACTCTCTACATCATACCAAGAGTAAGTTGAATTTCCCTTTAAAATCTGCCTACCCCTCCCTGCCAGATGATGGCAGCTACCCCTGACCTGCGTTTAACTGTGGGCTCTGCTAGGTACAAAAAGAATAGGTGGGCAGGGTCGGACTGGTGGACCTGGGGCCCATCGAGGCTGCCCCAGGGCCCCCTCCCCGCCTTTTTGCGAATGCACGCTGTGCAGAGTATGCACAATTTTTGCGCAAAAAATGGAGGTCGCATCATTAAGAAGCGGATCTGGCCCGGCCGGGTACACAAGTGCTGGGGGCCCACCGGGTTTTTTCCCGGTGTTCTGCCATCCCAGTCTGACCCTGTAAGTGGGAGTCGCATGTAAATAGATAACCTAGTCATTATACCCAAGCTGGGATAACAGCCCTACTTTACCATTCATTTGTGACCTTCAGTGCACTGTGATTGCTTACATTTTACAAAAAAATATACAAGCTTCTTGCTCCTCGTGCCCAGGCTGGAATTATTACTCTGGACCTCAGGTCTGTCCCTAAAACAGAATCACAAATAAGGCATATTTGCCTATAATATACCAATTTGATATTTGCCATGTTCCTTTCACATTCTCACTTTATAAAGCCTCTAAGGCTATAGTTTAACTGAGAAAATAACTGAGTCCCCCCCAGAGATCTATTTGTAGTGAGGGACAATGTGCTTTAAGTACAAATCTGCCATAAAACATCAGTAACGGCAACAAGGAGCTTGATTACCTGGAATACATTATATGCAGCACACAGAAAGAAGGATTATTTACTATAAAGTTCTGCCAGTTTACTGCGGCGCCAGATTTACAGGCACATAAACATTTATTCCTTTTGTATCTGATTCCAACATGAATATTGTATTTCCAAGGACTTGTGCCGTTAATAAACAAAACTTACACTGCGGCAGTAAGGGGAACTAAACCAAACCAACCCTTTTTTTCTTAACCCCAGGGGCTCTGTAGTGCGAAAATCAAGAAATCAAAGTTTGCACAACCTTGTCTTAGGCTTTTGTTCCCTACCCAACCAGCTACAGTATAAAACCGCAACAAAACAATTCAATCAAAATTGCCCCATGTGCCGTTGTCCTTAGATCAGTGATTTGCATACTTTTTTTTTAGTTCAGCAAGACCCAGTATTTTACAATGGAACTGCTTTCAGATAAGCTATTGTTTCTACTACTCATTGTAACTGGAGGAGTCTTGGTGGGCTTGGGTGTACTACTGAGTGCTATTTTCATATCTACCACTACCACTGGGGCGTGGGAGCATTTTTTAGCAATGCAACGGTTATCTGGTTACCTGCTTATTGTTCTGTTGATCGACTGCTGGAAGGGGAGGGGGTAGCATTAAAGAGTGGCTGAAGTTTATCAGAGCGCCAGTCACATGATTAGTGGCACCTGGGAAAGTGAGATCATGTCTAACCCCATGTCAAATTTCAAAATTTAATATAAAAAAAATCTGCTCTTTTGAAATCTTGATGTTTTCCTGTGACACAATCCCTTTAAAGAGAACCACCTGTACTAACATGTATTGAATATTTAAAGTAAGGCTCTAATTATTCTCTCTTTCTCAGGGACAGACCCCAGTTCAGGTACTTGGTGGTCCCCATGGTAAAAAGGTCCCCAAGAAATGTGCACCCAGGGTTGGAGTAGGCTGGCATGACACCAGGGAAAAAACCTGGTGGGTCCCAGTCATTGTAGGCACCGTTTACCCAGACCCGCACCCCACAGTAGATGCCATGAACATGCCATGCTCCCTCTAATGTGACTACTAAGAAGAGAAGTTTAGGTCAGAGACACATGTAGAGATTCAGTCGCCCGGCAACAAATCACCTCTTGTTTGGGGCGACTAATCTCCCCGAACTGTCTTCCCACTGGCTAGAATCTAAATTGATGGGGATGGCACTCGGAACACTTCGTTTTCCGAAGTCACCGGAAGTTTCCTTGTCAGGAGACTTTGGAAAATGAGGCACACCGATTGCTAAAATAGAATCTAAATTGTCAGCGGGAGGCAGTTTGGGGAGATTAGTCACACCAAAGAAGAGGTGATTTATCGCTGGGTGACTAAATCTCCCCGAATCTGAGCGTGTCTCTGCCCTTAAAGGTACTTGTGGGGAGGAGGGGGAAGAGTTGTGTAGTCAGGTACTGCCGGGGGGGTGGGCCTGAGGGGGTGTGGGCCCCCCGAGATGGCAACCCTGGTGGGCTGTCTGACACCCCCCATTTTTTTTAACATAAGTCTGTATGTTATATTTTCTGTCTCTAGGGAAATAGAAACAAAGGGTATGATTTAAAAGAGGAGTTTTAAATAGTGAATGTGGCCTATATAGAGTTGCCACCTGGCCGGTATTTTACTGGTCTGGCCGGTAAAAATGATGGTTGATCCCAATGTTAATAATAGGGAAAAAAAAGATAAATATATAGGAAGGCCGGTATTTTTTTCGAGAAAAGGTGGCAACCTTAGGCCTATACAATTTTGCGTGGCTTGCTATTTGCTCACTCGTCCCGGTGTAACCCCTGATTTCAAGTCCGGCAACAGTGATATAAAGAAAATAAAAGGAATGTAACCCCACTTAAAGGGTGTTTGGTCCCTTTAAATAGAAATCAAGTTTTTACAAAAAAAATAAAGCCAAGTATTAGTGCAAGTGCTGCTACATTTGTCTTGCTTCATGGATCCGACCATTTGGGGGGGGGGGGTAAAGTAATAACTGGTGGAAATCTGGTCCATTACTAAGGCCGGAACTAGGGGTAGGCAGAGTAGGCACGTGCCTAGGGCGTAAAGCTGGGGGGCACCAGGCATGTACCTCTCTGTTGCCTATCCCATGTCCAGTCCCCTCTCTCCCCGACTCCATTCTTTCTGCCCAGTCTTTTTGCGCTGATGTGCATGTCGATTCACGCATGTGCGTTAAGCGACAATCTGCACATGCATGCGAGTGGCAATTTGTGCATGCGCATGACCAGCCGGCCCCCGGGACCAGCGAGGTTGCCTAGGGCATTTGCCCGTGCTCCGATTGCAGCCAATAACCCTCAGGTGACATTTACAGGCCTGCAAGCTGAAAGCAAATATCTGATTGGTTGCTATGGGTTTCTAGCAGTGGTGTGCAGGCCGGGGTTTTTCCCACGCCCGCCCGCGCCTGATTTCCGGGTTCCTTTTATAGACCCGCGCCACCGATGATGTCACAAAATGGGCGGGGGGAGCAGGTGCTTGTCTTTAAAAGTTCAACCCGGAAGTCGGAAGCCCAGTGTGAGACTAGTCAGAAGAGCTCGCAACCCGGAAAGGGGTTCTGCCTGAACCGACCAGCGAACATCCGGCCGGCCCACACATCGCTAGTTTCTAGACCTGGAGCTATGGTTGTGCTCCAGCAGGAAAGTTACACAACAGAATATCCAGAAAATACAGTCCTGCTCTGTTTCTTATGAGACCATTGCCACTAAACTGACGTTTTTTCTTAGCAGGAAGTAGAGACAAAAAGACGAGTACCAGGAATTATACTCCCCCGAGCAAACATAACTAATAACTATGCATTTTCATAAATAAAGGGAATTTTACAAATCACATTTTAATTTAAATCAGGTACAGAGTATTGTCCCTTGTGATAACCAAAAACAAAAGAAATGAACAATTATCTTCCTTACAGCAGATTATACGGTCGTAACCAAGATTTGCATAAACTGCGCTGGCAACTTTGATCGGAGAGAAATTTATTATAATGAGCTCTCAAAAGATTTTATGCAAATGTTTCCATATTGCACTGAAGAATAATTATTTGCATACATGAAGTTCCGCCGCTTTCCTCCCCATTACATATGCAAACTTAATTGGATTGAAGAAAAGGAAGGGCTTGAGTAGCTACAATTTTATAACTGCGCCAAACCACATTTCCACTGAATAATGCAAACGTGCGCTGTAATCAACAACCAGCGGCTTCTTCAACGTATGGGTCACCCATAGGGGACGACGGATCATGCTTATAGCTCTGTATAGATACATATCTGTTTCAAGTATAGACAGTCTACACCTCCTTTGGACTATTACATTTGTATTTTATTATGATTAGTCACTTAGATAGTGCCAACATATTGCCCAGCACTGTACAGAGTTTATACATCATTTCTATGAGTCCCTGCCCCAGCGGAGTTTATAATCTAAGGTCCCTATCACATTCTCATCAGTTCCTGCCCCATCAGAGCTTACAATCTAAGGTCCCTATGACGATCTCATCAGTCCCTGCCCCAGCAGCGCTTACAATCTAAGGTCCGTAATACATTCACACACACTTTATCAGAAGGCAATTAACCTGCCTGTATCTGTTTGGCAACATACACACTCCTTTAGACAGTGTCCCAGCTGGGATTGGCACTATGGTAGAGGGACATCAAGTCCCAGAATCCTTTACTAGGCTTCTTAAGTTACCAGCATTGTACTTGACAGAAAATGTGTAATGCCTAGTTGTTCCATCTCCAGCCTGCCCCTGATCCACCCTTTTCTGCCCTCTAGGCTCCCAAACTCTGCCTACCAACTGAAACCCACTTTGTTAATTTATAGATTGCGCCGACCCCCCACCCCCACAACTTCACCCCAAAAGTTGCAACTCCACCCCTTCTTGGCCTGACCCCAGCCCCTTAAGTAATCATCCAGTATGGCCAAAAAAAGAGGTGCCACGGGTCTCCCATAGACTCCATTTTATCCAGATAAGCCCAATTTTTAAAAATGTATGTCCTTTTTCTGTGTAATAATAAAACAGTAGCTTGTACTTGATCCCAACTAAGATATAATTAATCCTTATTGGAGGCAAAACCAGCCTATTGGGTTTATGTTTCAATGATTTTCTAGTAGACTTAAGGTATGAAGATGCAAATTATGGAAAGATAACCCAGGTCCTGAGCATTCTGAATAACCGGTGCCATACTTGTAATCTATAAATTCCTCCCTTCTCCGACCTCCTCCGCTGCCCAATTACCTATTATAAGTGCTCTAGACACAAACCTACCTCTGCTCTACCCATTTTCATAACCTGTCCATCCACTTCCCAGCCCTGTGATGTCACCAATCACCCCCAGTGACATCACAACTTGCAAGGTGAAGTCAAAAGTGGTGGTAACCCTATTTCTACATAAGCCCAACTGAATGAGCTCATGTCAAAGAAAGGTGGTGGGTATATTTTCTCCAACAAGTGGCTCATCTACATGTTGCTCCCCAACCCCTTCGATGTTGCTCCCAGAGTCCTCAAATCAGGTGCTTATTTAGGAATTCCTGATTTGAAGGCAAGTTTTAATTGCATAAAAACCAGTGTACTATCAAGAAGAACCTCCTGTAGGCTGCCAGTTCATATAGGGGCTAACAAATAGCCAATCATAGCCCTTATTTGGCATCCCCATGGGCGTAATTCAATCTCTTTTTACATTACAGGTAATAATTTACAGGGTTGAATACATAAAACACCCCACTTTTAATTTCAAAACACATTCCCTAGTTGCTGCATGAATCTTACTTTATTTTCTGAATGCACCAATTTTCCTTGTATAATCCTTTTAAAAAAACAATGAGATGCTAATATTGGAGGAAAGGCTTCTTTCTTCCATTGGACCCCATATCTTGCAACAGTAAAATGCTTTCATCCTAAACCCACAAAGAACAAGTAAGTAAATTCTTCTCTGAAGATCCGAAATGAAAACTTGGAATGTAAAAAGTCTTAACCCGAGAGCTTCTCATTTAAGCTGATAAACCTGCAAAGAATTTAATTTCTCCTTTGACAATGGCTGCTTCTTAAATTCTGCTCCCTGTAATGTTGTACAATTTAATTTTCTGTAATTGTTTATTGCACAATCTCACTGACACATAAAAAGAGGCATTTTAGGGAGCTTAATTATGTGTTTTCCAGAAACGGGGCTTTAAATATTCAATCCGCTCTTTGAAAAGCAAAAAAAAATAAAAAATACAGCCTTCAGACTCAGACTGAGCCTGCAAATGGAATTTGCAGGCTCAGTCTTCAATTAAGGTTTGGAGAAAAATGAAATTCCACTTGAAAGTGCCCCAACAAATTTTAGGATTAAAGACTGTAAGAGAACTTGTAATGTGGCCCTGGCTAGAATCAGGGCAAGAATTCGAGGTAATCTGAAAACACAGGAGCCCTCATATATGCTGTAAAATGATAACTGAAAAGTACTATAAAAGTAAGGTTTTTGTCATTTTGCCTAATTTTTTGGCTAACATCGGATAGCCATTGTAAGCAGCAGACCACTCCTGCATTATGGTTGAGATTCTAGCTTTCCAGAGACCATCTCTTCCTAATATACCTGCTATCCCACAGTCACACTCCCTTCCCAGAGACTGTTAAACACTGTTACTATAGACACCATCTCTCCCTACTATACCTGCTATCCCACAGTCACACTCCCTTCCCAGAGACTATTATCCCACTGTTACTATAGGTACCATCTCTCCCTACTATACCTGCTATCCCACAGTCACACTCCCTTCCCAGAGACTATTATCCACTGTTACTATAGGCACCATCTCTCCCTACTATACCTGCTATCCCACAGTCACACTCCCTTCCCAGAGACTATTATCTAACTGTTACTATAGGCACCATCTCTCCCTACTATACCTGCTATCCCACAGTCACACTCCCTTCCCAGAGACTATTATCTAACTGTTACTATAGACATCATCTCTCCCTACTATACCTGCTATCCCACAGCCACACAATAGTTATTCGTTTTAATATTTATGACAACTGGATTTAATAGTAATTTGTATTGTCACATTGCACTTCGTCTGCATTTTTGTTGGAAGAAAAAAATAACCCATATCCCATGTAAAAATGATACAGAGATAGGTTGTTTGTTTCCTCTGGGTTTGTGTAAGTTTCCTCCCACAATCAAAATACATACAGGCGGGGTAATTAGTCAGGGAGTGATAAGACCGGGCCAGTGGGGCAAAGTGAGAAAACAGTGGGCCCAGTATCTCATGGGCTGCTGCCTGCCGGGGGCCCTACACAGGCCTGGATTTGTGGCCCCAAAGGCCCCCAACATGCTGATTTTTGAATAGTCTAAAGAGGGCGGGATGTACAAGGTGGGGCAGGTTGTTTGTGGTGGTGGAGATTGGAGTTGTTTGTGACAGGATGGCAGTGGTGGGCCCTTGAGGGTAGAACCCCAGTTGGCTCTGCATCCTCCAGTCTAACTCTACACTGCTATTGTGTGCATGATGAATAATCCCTAAACCACTGCAGATTAAGTTGGAGTATATAACTATAGTTTTTGTGTCCACTCCCTACAACTATGACCCCTGAGCAGGGCCGGGCCAAGGTAGTTTTGCACCCTAGGAAGAGCTTCAATTAGCACCCCCCCCTTGAACATTACCATTTTACACCTTACCATGACAATATGTAAAGAAAGAAAGCAAGAAAGTGTACAACACATTAATGAATTAAACGTTTCATTTATATAAATATGTAATGTTAACAAAAATAAGGTAAATGTCAGAAAGACTTTTCAGCCAATCCTTCTGCCACTATTTATACATTCAACTGTACAAATATGAAAAGTGCTCATGTTGTGTGGCAAAAACACAAAAAATATTTAACCTACATTTGTAAACACATTAAACGTTCAAGTAAAAGATAATAAATAGTGTAAGATATTGAGAAGTAAATTTAAGTGCAATTTTTCTTGCCTTAATTTTTCTTGCCCCATGTGCCAGTGCCATCCATCATACTGCCCCATGTGCCAGTGCCATCCATCATACTGCCCCCTGTGCCAGTGCCATCCATCATACTGCCCCCTGTACCAGTGCCATCCATCACACTGCCCCCTGTGCTAGTGCCAGCAGCCATCCATCATACTGCCCATTTGTGCCAGTGCCATCCATCATACTGCCCCTCTATGCCAGCAGCCATCCATCATACTGCCCCCTGTACCAGTGCCATCCATCACACTGCCCCCTGTGCTAGTGCCAGCAGCCATCCATCATACTGCCCATTTGTGCCAGTGCCATCCATCATACTGCCCCTCTATGCCAGCAGCCATCCATCATACTGCCCCCTGTACCAGTGCCATCCATCACACTGCCCCCTGTGCTAGTGCCAGCAGCCATCCATCATACTGCCCATTTGTGCCAGTGCCATCCATCATACTGCCCCTCTATGCTAGCAGCCATCCATCATACTGCCCCATGTGCCAGTGCCATCCATCATACTGCCCCCTGTGCCAGTGCCATCCATCACACTGCCCCCTGTGCTAGTGCCAGCAGCCATCCATTATACTGCCCCCTGCCCCAATCTTTACCTGTGCCAGCAGCAGCAGCCAACAATAAATCAGATCATAAGCCAAGGCCACTCCCACCCCCCAAGTATCTACCTGTGCCAGCCCATATAAAATAAAATATATGGCCCAAAATCTTTACCTGGCTCACTGTATCAGCAGCAGGAAGCAGTACAGAATCAAATTCCTATTTGTCAGACTGTGTGGAGCTGCGAGGTGAGCACTGAGTCTGAGCCACCACACCAACGCGCCAGGCCAACACCTCTGTGTGTTACAGCGTCAGTGACGTAATTGACGTTCATACGCAAGACGCGCTGGCTGCGCTCTTAAGCCGTGTACAAGATAGACTGTACTAAGTTGCCGGCAAGAGGGAAAAGGGGAGGTGAGGTGAGTCGGGAGGTGAGGCTCTGAGGGTGAGGCGGCCGCGGGAGGTCCTGCAGCCATGACAACAAAAATAAATAATTAAATAAAAACAACCAAAAAAAAAATGAAAAAAAAGAAATCATTTTTAAAGTGCGCCCCTCAACGATGGCGCCCTAGGCAGCCGCCTACCCCTAGTTCCGGCCCTGCCCCTGAGCTACCCTGCCTCTTACTTATGACCCCCAGCTTTCAGAGATAAATAGAAAGGATTTGTGCCACTGGGACAGAATGCTCTGTTATACAGATAGCTAGAATCTCAGCTGCCATAAAGCAGGACAGGACTGCTGCTTACAATGGGGATCAGATAGGATCTGTGCAGCCATTGGGACAGAATGCTCTGTTATACAGATAGCTAGAATCTCAGCCATAAAGCAGGACAGGACTGCTGCTTACAATGGGGATCAGATAGGATCTGTGCAGCCACTGGGACAGAATGCTCTGTTATACAGATAGCTAGAATCTCAACCATGAAGAAAGGCAGAAATGCTTATTGATGGGATCTCAAATACAAGCTTATTTTTGTAATGAAGCTGTTCCCATAATTGATGCCAAATCTACATGAGCTATGTAGTCTATAAGCTAAAACAAATACCTCCAGCTACACCGAATTTTCGGAATCGTGAAATGCAAACTGTTAGCCGGGTGACTATGAAACAAGCCGTGACATTTTGCAGCCTTTGTTTTAGCCTGGTAAATATGTGAACGTGCTCCCCCACCCTGGAGCATGACTTGGCGCCTTCCATGCTGACACACATGCGCAGTAGGCTGCAGAGCGAGATGTCAGTCCGCCATTACAAAAGGATCGGTTGGGCAGAGAGGACCTAGTGTGCACGCAGGAGAGGAGCAGTACCTCAAAGTCGCGCTGAAGATTGGAGAGACCTGTCTGCTCTGTCCTGCTGGGCTTTTGGGAGCTGCACCTGCCTTTTACTACTGGCTTTGAGGCTTGTTGGCATAGGTACAGATCATGGGGGCTTGGGTTGGGCACAGGGTTGCCACCTTTTCTGGAGGAAAAATACCGGCCTTCCTATATATTTACCTTTTTTCCCTATTAATAACATTGACCAGTAGGCCTGGATTTGTGGAAAGGCCACCTAGGCCTGGGCCTAGTACTGCAGGATTTTAGGGGGGCGGCATGCTGCCCAACCACACCCACATTGGTTCACAAACACTGGCGATGCGCTGGAGATACAATTATTTTTTTAAATTTCCCATGCGTCAATCCCCATTAATGAGGACAGGGGCAAAGAACGACAATGAGCCTAGGGGCGCCCACTATGTAAATCCGGCCCTGCCGACCAGGCCGGTAAAGTACCGGCCAGGTGGCAACCCTGGTTGGGCACAGGTACAGGTGGTAGGGTTGCCACATTTTTCACAAAATTTTCACCGGCCAGTGGTGGGGGTGGGAACAAAAGGGGCAGGCTGTGACTTCATAGGGGTTGGAGCTATGGCACATGATGGGCCAGTGGTGGGGATGGAAACAAAAGGGGAGGGCTGTGACATCAAAGGGGATGAAGCCACGGCACACGATGGGCAGAAGGCAACGAAGAAGGTATGTTTTTATCAGATTGGGGGCAGCCAAGAGTATTACAAATTTACTGGCAGCTACATTGACGGTAAATTTGACGGTGGCAATCCTAACAGGTGGGGGCATGGGGACTGCAGTATTAATGTTGGATATGGCTGGGCCTGGGCTCATTGTTGGGCTGCTGGTTTGGCAGTGGTACAGTACAGATCATGGGGACTTGGGTTGCCACCTTTTCTGGAAAAAAATACCAGCCTTCCTATATATTTATCTTTTTTCCCTATTAATAACATTGGAATCAGTTATCATTTTTACTGGCCAGGCCAGTAAAATACCAGTCACGTGACAACCCTGGTTGGGCACAGGTACAGGCGGTGGCATGGGCTTGGAGCCTGCAGTATTAATGTTGGATATGGCTTGGCCTGGGCTCATTATTGGCTGTTGGTTTGGCAGTGGCACAGGTACAGATCATGGGGACTTGGGTTGGGCACAGATACAGGTGGGGGTATGAGCTTGGTGCCTGCAGTATTAAAGTGGACCTGTCACCCAGACATAAAATGCTGTATAATAAAAGTCCTTTTCAAACAGGCCCAGATTTGTGGAAAGACCACCCAGGCCTAGGGTGGCAGGATTTTAGGGGGCGGCATGTTGCCCAACCATACCTACATTGGTTCAAAAACACTGGGGATGCAAATAAGATACAATCATACTTTTAATTTCCTATGCGCCAATCCCCATTGCTCCAGTCGATGAGAATTTGCACGAATAAAGGAGAGGAATGGCAGTATGAGACGAATGGCAGTGGGCCTAGGGGCGCCCATTATGTACAGTAAATCCGGCACTGTTTTCAAATAAAAACTGAAATCCAATTTCTATTTTTTATTAAAGCATTCATATCTGTTGTAAGCTCATTCAAACATCTCAGCTTTCAACCCAATATTGTCTGCCCCTCCTCTATGCCCTGGGCCCGTTCTCTTCACCATTTAATTGTGTAGCCAGGGCATGGGGATGGACATCAGGTCCCCCATTCTGGTGCACAAACAAAATTCTGAGCTCAGGCAAGGCTTGTCTTAATAACAATGTCAACAAATGGCTCTTGCCTGCTTGCTATAATTATGAATTCCCAGACCAAATGAAACAAGATTCAAATAATTTATATAGTGTAATTGAAGTTCATTTTGCTTGACTGATGTGATAAAATAGGATTATGATTATATTTTTTGGATGACTGGTCCCCTTTAATAGACATTGCTGGGCCTGGGCTCATTGTTAGCTGCTGGCAGTGGCACAGGGACAGATGGGGTGGGGCTTGGGCCTGCTGCCTTGGGGCAATATTGATGGCTAATGGCTGCTGGGACAGGTACAAGGACAGAATTGATGGATATGGGCTCATTGGCTGCTGGCACAGGTACAGATGGGAGGCTTGGGACTGCCATCTTGGGGCAATATTGATGGCTAAAATGGCTGCTTGGCTGGCATGGCATAGGTACAGGTAGGGCTTTGTCAGTATTGATTGATATGGGCTCAAGCCTCATTGGCTGCTGGCACATGTACAGATGGGGGGACTTAGGGACATTTAATTATTGATACATAATGGCTGCAGGCACAGGTACTGATGGGGGCTTGAGGCAACATTGATGGCTAATGGCTGCTGGCACAGTCATGGGGGCAATATTGATGGCTATCATATTGGCTGCTGGCACAGGTACAGATGGGGGGAGCTTGGGCCTTGGTGTCAATATTGATGCATAATAGCTGCTGACATGGCACAGGTACAGATGGGGGACTTGGGCCTTGGGCAATATTGATGGATAATGGCTACTGGCACAGGTACATGGGGGCAGTGTGATGGCTGCTGGCAATGTTGCATTGGGGCAAAGTGATGGCTGCTGGCACAGGTACATGACACCATAACATGACAATTAACGGGTGTCAGTAAGTGCTTTTTTCAGATTGATATTTATATAAATGAAAAGTTTCATTCAATAATAAAAAACCATAATGGTAAGGTAGGAAATACTAATGCAGGACGGCGCTGATTGGAATCCTTGCAGGCCCGGACTGGCAATCTGTGGGTTCTGGCAAATGCCAAATAGGCTGCTATAAAGTCCAGTAGAAAGTCAGTATTTAGTGGGCTGGTGGGGGCTGATTGAGCCTCTGTGTACCTGAAATGCCAGGACCTATTTTAATTCTCAGTCCGGACCTGAACCCTTGCCTAGGGTGCCAAACTACCTTGGCCCGGCCCTGCTGGCCGGACACCAAATAAAGAGATTAATAAAGAATGAACTCCTCTCTGGAGCCGATAGCAGATGACAAATGATTTATAAAACATATAGCCTTTCTCACAATGATCCGGCTGCAAGGGCCGTCTCTTTTACAAGACTTGAATATCAGAAAGATATACTTGTTAATTGCCAAATGAATGTAGGGGACAAAGATACTAAAAGTTTACTATAGGCTTTTGCAGTGCCGTGTGGTATTTGCCTCTGCAGAGCAAAGTTATATCGGTGTATAGTGGTGATTATGGTGATCAACTTGCTAGATAGGGCTGATCAAATTAATTAATCAGGGGTTTATTGCACTGTTAAAAAGGTGGTTAACATTGAAGTTAACTTTTAGTATGTGATAGAATGGTCAATTCTAAGCAATGTTTCAATTGGCCTTCACTTTTTCTTTTTTATAGTTTTTGAATTATTTGCCTTCTTCTTTTTCTGTCTCTTTCCAGATTTAAATGGAGGTCACTGACCCCCATCTAAAAAAAACAAATGCTCTGTGAGGCTAAACATGTATTGTTATTGCTACTTTTTATTACTGATCATTCTATTCAGGCCTCTCCTATTCTCCTGAAATTGCAGTTGTTGTTGTGCTCTGTTGGCATCAACAGAGCTGTTGCTATGGTAACAAATATAGCCATTATGACATCAAAGTTACTATGGTAACTACCTGGACATTATGACATCAACAGGTGAAAGCCATTATCCCATTATGACATCGTCAACAGGTGATAGCAAGTAACATTATGACATCATCAACAGCTGGCTTAATACTGGTATTTACCAGTTCTGAGCTCAGTTTGTCTTTAGACATTCAAGAGATCACAACACCTTATTTTATTCTTAAATTAATATTTTCAAACATACCTTAATTTTTTATTCAATCAAAATTTTTCAAATGCAAGAAGATTTAAAAAGAAACATTTACAGACTACAGAGAAGTAAACTTGATAAGATTCATCGATTAGACCATTTTTCTGGCTCTATAACGAGGAGAACTGTGAGTATACAAGATAATAATTGACTTTAACTCTATATTCCAAAGTTAGATTGGGACAGATGAGCAACTGCTTTATCATAGACATTCACTGATACATAGAATAACACTAAATAAATACAGAGGGGAAGAAACGTCAAATGATAAGACCCCCTAAGATCTTAGTGGTCCAATGGGCACAATGTAGGAAAAAACTGCCTTTTTAAATAGCCAGTGTGGCTCAGCCTTTTCAGTTAACTTTAAGTACGGTATTAAATGGCCCCAATCTAAGCAACTTTTCAATTGGATTTCATGATTTATTTTGTTCATCCCTTTTGATTTATTTGCCACCTTCTTCTGACTCTTTCCATCTTTCAAATGGGGGTCACTGACCCCATCTAAAAACAAGTGCAAGGCTACAAATATATAGTTAATTCTACTTTTTATTATTATTCATCTCTCCTATTAATATTTCAGTCTCTTATGCCAATTAATGCATGGTTGCTAGAGTAATTTGAACCTTAGCAACCAGATTGCTGAAATTGCAATACATATATATATAATAAAAAGCAAAATAACTCAAAAGCTACAAATAATAAAAAAACCTTTCCCTCTCCATCATACTAAAAGTTATTGCAAAGGTGAACAACAACTTTAGGAAAGTGGCGACAAGTTGGTGATTTCGATTAGTGGGAGTTAGATATTTGGGTTTACCCTTGGGTCTCGCCTGTGCAGGCATTTCATTATGTTCTACCATTTATTTACATGATATTAATAATAAACCCTTTTCTTCCGTACAGCAGAAGAAGCGCGAGATCTGTGCAGCAGTGATGGCTCCCAGATACAATTATTTCATCTATATTTTAATAATCATTGGAATGTTCATACAGTCGTGTAATTGTGCACCAGGTAAATGTCGCATTCTAACGGATTTCCCTCTAGTGACACAAATGTGTTTAAAGCCACATATACCCCTTTATTGGCCACTAGTAAGCTACGCGGCTGTTCAATGCCGAACCGCTTGCGTGTGACTATAGAGAATGTTTAGTAACTGTAACTGTACACTGCTTTTTACTCTCTTTCAGCTATGCAAATCCGAAATTTCAAAGTTTTGCAAACACACCTGACTCTGAAGCCAGGTACCCGGCACCTGGTACCCTGTAAATTTCTACCAGTCCATCCGCTAGACATGACTAAAGTAAAACTGGAATGGGGTAAACTCTCTTTAGAGGAAGGAAAATACACCCCTATCATCCAACTGAATAGCGAGGGAATCAGAAGGAACCCAGAGATCGGCCACAGATTTGGGCTCTTTGTACCTCTTGTAAAGAAAGGCAACTGCACCTTGATTATCGATCCCGTCGACGCCAAAGACACGGGCGTTTATGAAGTATGGATGGCACTAGATGGCAGGTTGCACGAAGCCTATCCCAAAACCACAATTACCATTTCAGACCAAAAGAAAGCCTCAGGTGAGCTCTACATGCATCACTTTATATTATTTCTATTCTTTATAATATGGAAGTGATAATATTTCTTATATAGTTGTGGTGTTGTAAATATCAGCCGTCACTTACCCGTCTTTCTTTTTATATAGGTGCCTCCCGTGCCAACGTTAAACCAACTGTAATGGCGACATCCATAATGAGTACAACTGCTAATGAGACGGCCTCAAACCAAACCGATTTTTTTGTTATGCTACTTGATAAGAAACACGGGAGGACTACGATTATTGTAGTGATAGCAGTACTATCATTCCTGTCCGTAGCGGCAGTGATAACAACCATTATGTGGTAAGTCAGACAAGTGACTGGAGTTTTAAATGAGTTGTTCACCTTTAAATTAACGTTTACTATGATGTACAGAGTGATATTCTGAGATAATTTGCAATCGGTTTTCATTTTTTTTAGTTGTGGTTTTTGAGTTATCTTTGTATTCAGCAACTCTCCAGTTTGCGGTTTCAGCCATCTGGTTGCTAGGGTCCAAACTACCCTAGCAACCATGCATTGAGACTGGAATATGAATAGGAGAGGACTTGAATAGAAAGTATGAGTAATACAAAGTAGCTTTGAGGCCTTACAGAGCATTTGTTATTAGATGGGATCAGTGACCCCTATTTAAAGGCCTAAAAGCATAAAAATAAAGCAAAAAATAAATAAATAAATAATGAAGACCAATTGAAACATTGCTTAGAAATAAGCATTGTATAAGTAAAAGTTAACTTAAAGATAAACTACCCATTTAAAGAAATTTCTTTTGCAGCAGCTTAGAATTACAAATATTTAGTTATAGGGGCCGATTCACGAATTTCGGGTGAAGGATTCGAATAAAAAAAAAATCGAATTTCGAAGTATTTTTTGGGTACTTCGACCATCGAATTGGTTAAATTCGATCGAATTCGATTGAATTCGAACGATTCGAACGATTAGAAGTAAAAATCGTTCGACTATTCGACCATTCGATAGTCGAAGTACTGTCCCTTTAAAAAAAACTTTGACCCCCTACTTCGGCAGCTAAAAGCTACCGAAGTCAATGTTAGCCTATGGGGAAGGTCCCCATAGGCTTGCCTGTGATTTTTTGATCGAAGGATTTTCCTTCGATCGTTGGATTAAAATCCTTCGATTCGAAGGATTTAATCGTTCGATCGAACGAAAAATCCTTCGATCGATCGATCGCAGGATTTGCGCAAAATCGTTCGACTTCGATATTCGAAGTCGTACGATTTTAATTCCCAGTCGAATATCGAGGGTTAATTAACCCTCGATATTCGACCCTTCGTGAATCGGCCCCATAGTGTCCTATTAAGGAAGCGTTCAGCAACCTTACAGTTTCTTTTCTTTCTACAGTTGTATCTATTTTCTTGATGATGATGATGATGATGACGATGATGATGAAAGCACGGATGCTGAAGCCCCAAAGGAGGACACCCCCAAAGTAGCTCAATGGTTTGTAATGTGCTTTATTCCCTAAAGCTTTTGATTCTATACATTTGTATGTAACAGAAATAAAAACAGGGGAATGTGTGTGGGGTGGAATAGTCTAACACAGGCCTTTAAAGAATTCATTTATTACAAACTATTTAGCAACATACAAGTTTGCTCTTATTATTTCAGTAAAGAAGATGATTGGGAATTTTCTATAGAATTAAAGCGAGTTGCTTTATTGGGTTATTTGTCTGATAAAAGTCCCTTTTATTCTGAAGAGTATTAGAATGTATTGTCCTTATTTTGTTTGCAGGAAGGACAGTGTCCAAATTGAAGATGAGACAACGACTGACAGTGAGAGCGAAAAGGAGGAAGAGAAATCTATGACGGATAGTGTCCATATTGAGGATGAGACAACGACTGACAGTGAGAGCGAAAAGGAGGAAGAGAAATCTATGAAGGACAGTGTCCATATTGAGGATGAGACAACGACTGACAGTGAGAGCGAAAAGGAGGAAGAGAAATCTATGACGGATAGTGTCCATATTGAGGATGAGACAACGAAGGAAAAGGAGGAAGAGAAATTTACGTCCGCTGAATCGGAGTCTGATAAATCCGATGATTCAGAGTCTGATAATTCCGATGATTGGGAGTCTTATAAATCAGAAAAATCCGCCTTAGAATATGAAAGCGAAACGAGAAGAGGAATTAAGTGAGAAACTCGGTTAGGCGGATGAAAGTGACTAAGAAGACTTGACGTGTTTAATCAGCTTCAGCGGATATATTTTCAGAATAAATACATGTATAATATACCAAAAAGATTTTTGGAATAAAGTCATATTATTTCAGCTTTTATTATTAGAGACTAATGTGGAGTCTTGGGGGTATCGACGATGCATTTGTTTGAATTTCTTGGGAATAGAAGAGATACCATGACATTTAAAAAGATACACTAAGGGGCAGATTTATCAAAGGTCAAGGTGAATTTTCAAACTCAAAAAAATTCGAATTTCGAGCTATTTTCCATCTAAAACCTGATGAATTGCTGTTTTAGCCTATGGGGGACCTTCTAGAACCTATTTGGAGTCAATTGCTGGACTTTCAAAAATCAAAGTTTTTTGGGGGAAAACTTAGATTTCGAAATCAGCCAAATATGGACGTTTTCAGACAAAAAAACGTCAACTTAATTTCAGTTGGTCTTTTTGAATTGCAATTTTGAAGTTTTTCAATTTCGAAATTTGACCCTTGATCGCCATGTCCGATTACTAGGGTTGCCACCTTTTTAAAAAAAAAAAAAGAAAAAAATGACTGCCCAGTGGTGTGGGTGGGAACTAAAGGGAAGGACCGTGACACAAATGGGGCGGAGCAGACAGGTTGTGATGCAAAAAGGGGCAGAGCCACCAGGCCACATCGCCAGAAGCTGATGAAAATTTAAGTTTTCACCGGCGGGCAAGGGCTTTTGCAAATGGTATTGCAAATTACCGGCAGCTATATTGCCGGTAAATTTGTAATACCGGCCCTGGCAGGTGTTTTACCAGCTAGGCTGGTATAATACTAGCCGGATGGCAACCCTACCGATTAACCTGGGCAGAATTGCACCCGTTAATGCTCATCTAGACAGCACTTCTGCCTGGGGTAATGGCTGCAGGACACAGCACAAGTTAGGGGTAGGTGAAGGGGAGAAAGGGGGTGCCTATGTGCCCAACCCCATGTAGAGATTGATAATCTAAGACAATTTGCAATTATTTAACTTTTTACAGCTCTCCAGATTGCTACTTAAGCATATTGGTTTGTTTTTAGATGGGACCGGTAACCCCTATTTGAAAGCTGGAAAGAGTCAGAAGAAAAAAAGGAATATAATTAGAAAACTTTAAAAAAAAACAAATAATTACAACCAATTGAAATGTTGCTTAAAATTGGCCATTCTACAACCAATTAAAAAAAAGTAAAAACTAAAGGTAAACCACCCCTTTAAATCATGTTATTGTAGGAATTTTGTATAAAAGACACCCGAAGGAGTGTTTCACCCATGTATGAAGGGGTTGGCAAGTTGAGTCAATAGTATTACGGAAGAAGTTGGGGTTGTACTCTCGGATCTCAGTCATTGAAGGCAGATTAAATCAGGGTCACCTTGTCACCCCGCGTACGTGCTCGCATGTGCGCAAACTAAAGGAACCGGACTCAGCAGAGTGGGCTGGGATAGGCAGCGGTGAAAGATAAGTGCATCACGCCCCCCAAGATTTGTGCCCTAAACCTACTCTGGCCCTGCAGGTTTGTGGGGAGCAGACCTGAGATCGGAGCCCCAGTGGGCCCTGGACCCCCAAACTGATGCTGGAGGTAGGGAACTCCCATGAGCTAGGAGAAGTTGAAGTTCTGTAATGAGAAGAACCAGTGAGGACTTGAAATGGTTCAAGAACCGGGGTCGGACTGGGCTGGTGAGACATCGGATAAAACCTCGATGGCACTTCCTTTGCGCTTGGGTTGCCACCTGGCCGGTATTTTACCGGCCTGGCCGGTAAAAATGGCGGCTGATCTCAATGTTATTATTAGGGAAAAAAGATAAATATATAGGAAGGCCGGTATTTTTTTCCAGAAAAGGTGGCAACTCTATTTGCCACTCCTTCCGACCTCCCTACCAGCCCCTTGTAATGGCTGCATGAAGAAAAAGGTTCACAGGGGACAGGAGGGGGGTTGTGGCTCAGGCAGGGGGCCTGGGCATGTGTGGGGGGGTCCGAGGCAGCAGCCCCGGTGACCCCTCAGCCCAATGCTGCACTGAATGAAGTGGAGGTAGTGGAGCCCACAACCCCATGGAGGTTCCACCAGTGCAGGGACCTTAATTAGATAGAAATCAGGAAGTAAACGAGATTCCTTTAAAACAAACCCACAAAGAGTCAAGTAGCAAAGCTCATTTCTACAGTGTGTATTGCCTTTTGCAACCTCAATAAATTGACCTACCGTACCCTACATGGGCCAACACAAATCACTAATAAACAGTGGTGTCAGTTTCAGGCTATAAAGGAAACACGTCGGTTCTCTAGAATTGTGCTTTATAGGTTTTCCGTGGGTGCGCACAGACCCCCCCAAATGTACTGCACATTTCTATGTCTGTCCTTTATCAGAAGCTTATTCAACCAAGAAAGGAAATAAATTGGATGCCGCTTGCCAGAGTCTACAGAATGATCGCTGCCATCAGACGTTTTGAAGAACTGCTTTTTCTTCCGTAATCTCTTGCTGGTTAATAATTACATTAATTAAGCTGCCCGTACTTGTTATTCTTCAGTATGGCTGGGGGGAAGAAACTGAATTTTGCTTTGTGTTTCCCTGTAAAATAAGTAACAGGGATAACAATTTAGCCATTTAACCGATATCCAAATCAAGTAAATTGGTGATCCTTTGCCAATCTATAACAACAAGTGAGGGGCGAATTTCAGCGGAATCAGCGGAAAAATTGTGAAAATCAAAATTGACGCCCGCATCCAATAAGTCTCTGCCTAGGAGTTATACTAGATTCCAATCTGTTTTTTTTTCACCACAGATTCAAACACTTAATATCTTGTCGTATTCAACGGCGCAACATTGCCCGAATGCAAACATATGTCAGTTCAGAATCAACCAAAACATTGATTCAGTCTCTCATCATCTCCCGCCTTGATTACTGCAACTTACTCCTCGCAGGTTTTCCAACAAGTCACCTTTCACAACTCCAATCTGTAAATGTGGCTGCTAGACTCATCTATCTCACCGCTCAACATCAGCTGCTCCCATATGCTGTCTCTTCACTGGCTCCCAATCTCCTCTAGAATCATATTCAAATTACTAACATTCACAGCCCTTAATAATGAAGCCCCCCCTAAATTTCATCTCTGATCTCTAAATACTCTCCTTCACGCAATCTTAACTCTGCTTCTGACCTTCGCCTTGCTTCTCCTCTCTTCATTCAACTCTGCCCATTCTCGTCTACAAGACTTCTCTAAGGCTTCTGCTTTCCTCTGGAACTCTCTGCCACAAGCTGTCAGACTTTCTCCTTCTTTCCAAACTTTCAAGCGCTCCTTAAAGACCCACCTGTTTAAAGGAGCTTATTGAATGTACCTTAATTAATCAATGATTGCTGTATCATAAATCACAAAATTGTTTCTAAAATACTAATGTCGCAATTGTAGCCTAACCTTTAATTTGTAAAGTTGAATTTGTAGGGCCCTCTAATCCTATTGTACTCTGTAAACCCTTGTTTGATATCCTCCTTGTTTGTTATCCTCCATTTATTCCCTGTTTAAAGCTCTGCGAATCTTATTAGCGCTATATAAATAAATGATGATGATAAAATGATGATATCTTGCCTTACAATACACACAATTGTATCCCCAGTAGGCACATGCCCCCTACTTGCACACTCTGCTTCCAAAATCCTCTACAATGATCTCTGCTTCACACGTGGCTAAGCACGAATGAGAACGCTCTTGATGCCAAATGGACTCGATATGAGAGCAAGCATTTGGGCAGCTTGCAGTCAGTTTGAAAGTGCAACAGAGCCAAATGGTGTATGGAGTGAAGCACAGAATGCAGGAAGCATGTGTCTCCGACATTATCCCGTGCCCATTATCTAAGGCCTCTATCCGGCACGGGGCGCTTGAGTGAGCACCTCCCGTTCAGCGGAACCGAGCCTGCTGCTCCTTTTTTGAGAAGTCGTTTCATACAATGATCCTGCTAAAAATTGATGCCTTTCAGAACTCCTGCCTCCGCTAATTAAATGGCACACTGTGTAAAAACGTTAATTAAGATTCCCGTCAGGGTGAATGACAATTAGATCAAGGTATTCTGTCATTGGGGGGGGAGATTTTGCTTTTGTGTCATAACAACTCCTGGTGTTTCAGCCTGGCGCCTTGTCTGCAGCAAAATCATGGAAATAAAGGCCAAGCAAACACTTTGTTCCATTGTATTTTATCTAACAGAAATATTTATGGTCATATACTATAATCAGCTTTAAGTTGACTTTGAACTAGAATGGCTCATTCTAAGCAACATTTCAACTGGTCTTCATTTTTTCTTTTTTTGTAGTTGAATTATTTGCCTTCTTCTTCTGACTCTTCCCAGCTTTCAAATGGGGGTCACTGACCCCATATAAAAACAAATGCTCTGTAAGGCTACACATTTATTGTTATTGCTACTTTTTATTACTCATCTTTCTATTCAGGCCTCTCCTATTCATATTCCAGTGTCTTATTCAAATGAATGCATGGTTGCTAGGGGAATTGGGACCCTAGCAACCAGATTGATGAAATTGCAAACTGAAAAGGTGCTGAATAAAAATCTAAATAACTCAAAAACCACAAATATCTCAAAATATCACTCTCTACACAACACTATGGGGCAGATTTACCAAGAGTCGAATATTGAGGGTTAATTAACCCTCGATATTCGACTAGGAATTGAAACCCTTCGACTTCGAATATCGAAGTCGAAGGATTTAGCGCAGAAAATTCGATCGTACGATCGAAGGATTATTCATTCGATCGCACGATTAAATCCTTCGAATCGAACGATTCGAAGGATTTTAATCCAACGATCGAAGGAATATCCTTCGATCAAAAAAACTTAGGCAAGCCTATGGGGACCTTCCCCATAGGCTAACATTGACTTCGGTAGCTTTTATCTGCCGAACTAGGGGGTCGAATTTCTTTTTAAAGAGACAGTACTTCGACTATCGAATGGTCGAATAGTCGAACGATTTTTAGTTCGAATCCTTCGATAGTCGTAGTCGAAGGTCGAAGTAGCCCATTCGATGGTCGAAGTAGCCAAAAAAACACTTCGAAATTCGAAGTTTTTTTACTTCGAATCCTTCACTCGAATTTAGTGAATCGGCCCCTAAAAGTCAATTTAAAGATAAACAGACCCTTTAAAAGCTTTTATCAGATGGCTGTCTACACTGTTTCAGGAGTCAGAGACGGGATTGCTAAAAATTTCACTGCTTTAAATAGCAATTACCTCTATCAGTAACTAAAACCAGTGAGAATAATGTGGAATGAATGTATAGTGGTTATTTAGCTTTTTATTCATAACCACTACAATTTGCATATTCAGCAATCTGGTAGCTTGGGTCCAAATTTACCCTAGCAACTATGCATTGATTTGAGAAAGGGACTGCGATATGAATAGGAGAGGAGTAATAAAAGTAATAACAATAATAAATCTGTAACTTTAGAGAGCATTTGTTGTTAAGATGGGGTCAGTGACCCCCATTTGAAAGCTGGAAAGAATCAGAAGGCGGCAAATAGTTAAAGAAACACTATAAAAAATACAAATTGGAGACCAATTGAAAAGTTGCTTAGAATTAGCCATTCTATAACATATTACAAGTTAACTTAAAGGTGAACCACCCCTTTAATCCCTGCCCATACACCTTACAGGTACATAAATCTACTCACAGTCCCAAAATGCATTTCAATCTCAATAAATAAATATTTGAGTGCAAATTTCCCTAAAGAATCTATAAACCGGGCAGATGATCAGCGTTTACTTAATGAAGAACAGTTTGGGGGGGGGGATCAATACAGAATAAAATATTTAGCGTCACAGCATGTTAATAAGAGATTTTTAACCCAGCCCAGTGATTACACCCTATGTAATTGCCTTCATTTCTTGCACCGCTGTAAGGTATTCCAGTAAGTGATAAAGATACTGATGGCATTTAATTAATCAGCCCATTAAGATGGATTTTTAATAAAGCATGTATGTAAATGGGAGTTAGATGCGGTTTTTATAGAGAAGAGCCCTGTTAACCCTGTATACTGAAAATCCCATTTACCTTACAATTAGCCACACTTTTTTATGTAGGATATAGATATATAGATATATAAGTAGTAGTGATGTGTGGGCCGGCCTGATACCTGCGGGTCTTCTTCATGGGTGGGGGTTGAACTCTTCTCCTGCTCTCCCCACCCACCACCATCAAATGCTTCTGACTTTCAGGTACGTCTGTTATAGATGCTGCGCCTGCCTGGGCGAGTCATTGCGGATCTATAAAAGCAACCTGAAAGTCACGGGGTGGGTTAGGGTCGTGGAAATCCTGACCCGCCCATCACTAATAGATAGACGGGTATGGGACCTGTTTTTCAAAACGCTCGGGACCTGGGGTTTTCTGGATAATGGATCTTTCTGTAATTTGGATCTTCATACCTTAAGTCTACTAGAAAATCATATAAACATGAAATAAACCCAATCGGCTGGTTTTGCCTCCAATAAGGATTAATTATATCTTAGTTGGGATCAAGCGACTGCTTTATTATTACACAGAAAAAGAAAGTTAGCATTAAATATTTGGATGATTTGGAGAAATTTCCATAATTGGGAGCTTTCTGGATATCCGGTTTCCGGGTAACGGATCCCATACCTGTGTGTATGTGTATATATATATCTATATATAGATATATATATACAGGTTCCAAAAGGTGCACACCGTTTACTATGGAAATGCCCGGGTGCCCGCAATGTTAGGCTTGGTATTGTGCAAAAACGATAAATCCTTTATTTGAACTCAACGTTTCCATCATATATATATATATATATATATATATATATATATATATATACAAATCCATTAGGTTTAAGCACTCCCATGCGATTATCCATCAGACCCAGGTGCTATTCCTCGCCAGTTGTATAGATTTGTTTGAATATAGGAATGCACACTGGGATTTCTATCTAAGGAGGAACGTGGAGCTATTAGATCCCTGACCAATGATGTGTCTATTGTGATTCGACCTGCAGATAAAGGGGGTGGTGTTGTGTTACTTAATTATACTGATTATCGTAAAGAAATTATATCACAATTATCTGATATGTCAGTCTATAAACCATTACTAAACGTGACGTTTCGGTCCTCACAGGGACCTTTCTCAAGGCATTGAGAAAGGTCCCTGTGAGGACCGAAACGTCACGTTGGCTGTACATGCATTTTCAATACATTTGAATTTTTTGCACAAGATATATCGGTGTTGCTGGTCTTTTTTATAATATATATATATAATATATATATATATATATATATATATATATATAATGAAAGATGCTTCAGACCCCTTACTTGAACATCTCATTAAAGGGGTGGTTCACCTTTAATAAGTTAACTTTTAATATTTTATAGAATGGCCAATTCTAAGCAACTTGGCCTTCATTTTTTTTTTATAGTTTTTAATGATTTGCCTTCTACCTATGACTCTTTTTCCCATCTAAAAACAAATGCTCTTCAAGGCTACACATTATTATTACTTATTTTTGTTACTCATCTTTCTATTCAGACCTCTCCAATTCATATTCCAGTCTCTTATTCAAATCAATGCATGGTTACTAGTGTACTGTGGACCCTAGTTACAAGACTGCTGGAATTGCAAACTGGAGAGCTGCTGAATAAAAAGCTAAATAACTCAAAAACCACAAATGATAATGTAAAGCAAATACAAATTGTCTCAGAATATCAAAAACTGCCCTTTAAAACAGCCAGTGTGTCTCAGCCTTATTACTTAACTTTTAGTATGGTATAGAACGGCCCCAATCTAAGCAACTTTTCAATTGGATTTCAGGATTTATTTTGTTCATCCCTTTGGATTTATTTGCCACCTTCTTCTGACTCTTTCCAACTTCCAAATGGGGGTCACTGACCCCATCTGAAAACAAGTGCTCTGCAAGGCTACAAATATATAGTTAATTCACTTTTTATTATTAATCTCTCCTATTAATATTTCAGTCTCTTATGCCAATTAATGCATGGTTGCTAGAGAAATTTGAACCCTAGCAACCAGATTGCTGAAATTGCAATACATATATATATATATATATATATATATATATATATATATATATATATATATATATATATATATATATAATAATCATTGGAATGTTCATACAGTCGTGTAATTGTGCACCAGGTAAATGTCACATTCTAACGGATTTCCCTCTAGTGACACAAATGTGTTTAAAGCCATATATACCCCTTAATCCCTTTACCATCTCTCCCTACTATACCTGCTATCCCACAGTCACACTCCCTTCCCAGAGACTATTATCCATTGTTACTATAAGCATCATCTCTCCCTACTATACCTGCTATCCCACAGTCACACTCCCTTCCCAGAGACTATTATCCACTGTTACTATAGACACCATCTCTCCCTACTATACCTGCTATCCCACAGTCACACTCCCTTCCCAAAGACTATTATCCACTGTTACTATAGGCACCATCACTCCCTACTATACCTGCTATCCCACAGTCACACTCCCTTCCCAGAGACTATTATCCACTGTTACTATAGGCACCATCTCTCCCTACTATACCTGCTATCCCACAGTCACAGTCCCTTCCCAGAGACTATTATCCCACTGTTACTATAGACACCATCTCTCCCCATACCTGCTATCCCACAGTCACACTCCCTTCCCAGAGACTATTATCCACTGTTACTATAGGCACCATCTCTCCCTACTATACCTGCTATCCCACAGTCACACTCCCTTCCCAGAGACTATTATCCACTGTTACTATAGGCACCATCTCTCCCTACTATACCTGCTATCCCACAGTCACAGTCCCTTCCCAGAGACTATTATCCCACTGTTACTATAGACACCATCTCTCCCTACTATACCTACTATCCCACAGTCACAATCCCTTCCCAGAGACTATTATCCCACTGTTACTATAGGCACCATCTCTCCCTACTATACCTGCTATCCCACAGCCACACGCCCTTCCCAGAGACTATTATCCCATTGTTACTATAGGCATCATCTCTTGCTACTATACCTGCTATCCCACAGTCCCTTCCCAGAGGCCATTATCCCACTGTTACTATAGGCACATCTCTCCCTACTATACCTGCTATCCCACAGTCACACTCCCTTCCCAGAGACTATTTTCCACTGTTACTATAGGCAGCATCTCTCCAAACTATACCTGCTATCCCACAGTCACACTCCCTTCCCAGAGACTATTATCCACTGTTACTATAGACACCATCTCTCCCTACTATACCTGTTATCCCTAAGTCACATTCCCTTCACAGAGACCATTATCCACTGTTACTATAGGCACCATCTCTCCCTACTATCCCACAGTCACATTCCCTTCACAGAGACTATTATCCACTGTTACTATAGGCACCATCTCTCCCTACTATACCTGCTATCCCACAGTCACACTCCCTTCCCAGAGACTATTATCCACTGTTACTATAGACACCATCTCTCCCTACTAAACCTGCTATCCCACAGTCACACTCCCTTCCCAGAGACTATTACCCACTGTGGGGCAAAGTGAGAAAACAGTGGGCCCATGATCTCATGGGCTGATGTCTGCCAGGGGCCCTACACAGGCCTGGATTTGTGGCCCCCAACATGCTAATTTTTGAATAGTCTCAAGAGGGCTGGATGTACAAGGTGGAGCAGGTTGTTTGTGGTGGTGGAGATTGCAGACATTTGTGACAGGATGGCAGTGGTGGGCCCTGGAGGGTAGGACCCCAGTTGGCTCTGCATCCCCCAGTTTAACTCTACACTGCTAATGTGTGCATGATGAATAATATCTAAGCCACTGCAGATTAACTTGCAGTATATAACCATAGTTTTTGTGTCCACTCCCTACAACTATGACCCCTGAGCCACCCTGCCTCTTACTTATGACCCCCAGCTTTCAGAGATAAATAGAAAGGATTTGTGTCACTAGGACAGAATGCTCTGTTATACAGATAACCGCACTCTCAGCCATAAAGCAGGACAGGACTGCTGCTTACAATGGGGATCAGATGGGATATGTGCAGCCACTGGGACAGAATGTTCTGTTATACAGATAGCTTGAATCTCAGCTGCCATAAAGCAGGACAGGACTGCTGCTTACAATGGGGATCAGATAGGATCTGTGCAGCCACTGGGACAGAATGCTGTTATACAGATAGCTTGAATCTCAGCTGCCATAAAGCAGGACAGGACTGCTGCTTACATTGGAAAGCAGAGCTGACCGGCACTCCAATGGATATGGATGAAGATACAGCTATATTTTTAATTTTCCTACCAATAAAATAATTTTTTAACTGAATATCTCTGGTCCTGTGGATCAGTTTGAGTGCCGGTCAGCTCCGCTTTCAAATGTTCTGCTGTACCGCTCCCTAAAACTGGGGGTCCGGGGCTGGTGCACCCGGACCACTTTTACTATTTGGTGAGTGATTATATATCTAATTCTGGAGCGCCTTGTCTTTTTTCTAACCATTTGAGGACTGCTGCTTACAATGGGGATCAGATAGGATCTGTGCAGCCACTGGGACAGAATGCTCTGTTATACAGATAGCTAGAATCTCAGCCATAAAGCAGGACAGGACTGCTGCTTACAATGGGGATCAGATAGGATCTGTGCAGCCACTGGGACAGAATGCTCTGTTATACAGATAGCTAGAATCTCAGCCATAAAGCAGGACAGGTCTGCTGCTTACAATGGGGATCAGATAGGATCTGTGCAGCCACTGGGACAGAATGCTCTGTTATACAGATAGCTAGAATCTCAGCCATAAAGCAGGACAGGACTGCTGCTTACAATGGGGATCAGATAGGATCTGTGCAGCCACTGGGACAAAATGCTCTGTTATACAGATAGCTAGAATCTCAGCCATAAAGCAGGACAGGACTGCTGCTTACAATGGGGATCAGATAGGATCTGTGCAGCCACTGGGACAAAATGCTCTGTTATACAGATAGCTAGAATCTCAGCTGCCATAAAGCAGGACAGGACTGCTGCTTACAATGGGGATCAGGTAGGATCTGTGCAGCCACTGGGATAAAATGCTCTGTTATACAGATAGCTAGAATCTCAGCTGCCATAAAGCAGGACAGGACTGCTGCTTACAATGGGGATCAGGTAGGATCTGTGCAGCCACTGGGACAAAATGCTCTGTTATACAGATAGCTAGAATCTCAGCCAATAAAGCAGGACAGGACTTTCTACTCATGTCATGCTGACCGAGAATATTATAGAATATTATTCAAGAAAGAGACTTAGCTTAAAGTAGTATACAGGCATATATTAGATATAGTATATATGTGACTACAATAAAGGCTACCTTATCATTCCTCCCATTTGGTCACACCCATGACCAAAACTAATACTGAACTAAAACCTTAATCACCTAAATGCAAATAACCGTATTGAGACTACTATGCTCTGAAGAGGGGCTAGGCCTGTCTTCAAAACCAAGAACTCAGTCTTGACCAGCAGAATTAACACAACTACATGCTGGAGAGTTCCTAATCCATCCCAATCTTGTTATTTGCCTAACTACACAAACTACTTCAGTTGAAAAGATGTAACATGAAGTATTACATATCTAATTCTACCAACACCCAAAAGATTACATGCCATGTATTTAGAAATAGTGCGGTCAATAAACATAAGTCTCTTTATCCATGTTCTAGTGATGTTTAGAAAAGATGGTTCCAACTTATTCATAGTAAAGGCATCTGTAAAGATATTGTCCCAAGTATATTTCTTAGAAGTGATGAATCCTAGTGACAGGAACTTAGGATACGTGCATCTCCATCTCCATGATATAGTCGGTGTCAGCAAACACTTTCTTTAAAGTGCTTTGGAAAGAGGTATGGAAAAGAAATCCGTAATTAAAGGGAACTGTGAAATAGGAATGGTTCCCATCTATCACAGATTTCGAATTATCAATAAAGAGTGTTCATGTAAAATCATCATAATCATACAAACATGATGCAAGAAAAACGATTGCCAAAATCTTCCACATGCTCAGTTGTTTATCTATAGAGGTAACCAAATCATAATGTTAGAAACTACTTTTATAAAGAATTTCAGAGTCAGGATCTTGAATCTTGACACGGTAGATATGTTTAGCATTAGGTTTTGTACTTTGAGAAATTATAAACGCAGTAAGTTTATAAAGGGCATAAAATGATAGCAATATAATGAAAATCATGAACAACAAAACACTCGCTGGCTTATGTAAACTTCCAATAGAACTAAATATATTACCAAATTGTAAACCTTTAAAAGGGTTCCACCCCTTATGCCTACTAGCTCTTGCTTCATATTGTAACTCTTTAATCTTATTTACAATTCCCCAAAAATTATTCAACTTCACTTTGGTAAACAATTCTCTTAAAAAGATTGTGGCGTGATATTAAAAAAACAAATAGTTGCTGTTACATCATCCTAATCTACAATTGCTATGGCAGGAGCTAAAGTAGCAATAATACAGGTACCATAACTATTCTCTGGTAACCAAACATAAGGCCATGTACCACATATAAAGTAGTAGGTATAGAACGGCCCCAACCTAAGCAAATTTTCCATTGGATTTCATGATTTATTTTGTTCATCCCTTTTGATGTATTTGCCACCTTCTTCTGACTCTTTCCAACCTTCAAATATGGGTCACTGACCCCATCGAAAAACAAGTGCTTTGCAAGGCTACAAATATATAGTTAATTCTACTTTTTATTATTCATCTCTCCTATTAACATTTCAGTCTCTTATGCCAATTAATGCATGGTTGCTAGGGTAATTTGAACCCTAGCAACCAGATTGCTGAAATTGCAATACATATATATAATAAAAAGCACAATAACTCAAAAGCTACAAATAATAAAAAAACCTTTCCCTCTCTCCATCATACTAAAAGTTATCGCAAAGGTGAACAACAACTTTAGGAAAGTGGCGACAAGGTGATTTCGATTAGTGGGAGTTAGATATTCATAGGTTGGGTTTACCCTTGGGTCTCGCCTGTGCAGGCATTTCATTATGTTCTACCATTTATTTACATGATATTAATAATAAACCCTTTTCTTCCGTACAGCCGAAGAAGAGCGAGATCTGTGCAGCAGTGATGGCTCCCAGATACAATTATTTCATCTACATTTTAATAATCATTGCAATGTTCATACAGTCGTGTAATTGTGCACCAGGTAAATGTCGCATTCTAACGGATTTCCCTCTAGTGACACAAATGTGTTTAAAGCGACATATACCCCTTTATTGGCCACTAGTAAGCTACGCGGCTGTTCAAAGCCGAACTGCGTGTCACTATAGAGAATGTTTAGCGACAGTAACTGTACACTGCTTTTTACTCTTTCAGCTATGAAAATCCGAAATTTCAATGTTTTGCAAACACACCTGATCCTGAACTAAAATGAAACTGGAATTGGGTAAACTCTCTTTAGAGGAAGGAAAATACACCCCTATCATCCAACTGAATAGCGAGGGAATCAGAAGGAACCCAGAGATCGGCCACAGATTTGGGCTCTTTGTACCTCTTGTAAAGAAAGGCAACTGCACCTTGATTAACAATCCCATCTATGCCAAAGACACGGGCGTTTATGAAGTATGGATGGCACTAGATGGCAGGTTGCACAAAGCCTTTTCCAAAACCAAAATTACCATTTCAGACCAAAAGAAAGCCTCAGGTCAGCTCTACATGCATCACTTTATACTATTTATATTCTTTATAATATGGAAGTGATAATATTTCTTATATAGTTGTGGTGTTGTAAATATCAGCCGTCACTTACCCGTCTTTCTTTTTATATAGGTGCCTCCCGTGTGAACGTTAAACTGACTGTAATGGCGACATCCATAATGAGTACAACTGCTAATGAGACGGCCTCAAACCAAACCGATTTTTTTGTTACGCTGGGGTTTTCTGGATAACGGATCTTTCCGTAATTTGGGTCTTCATGCCTCAAGTCTACTAGACATTAAATAAACCCAATAGGCTGGTTTTGCCTCCAATAAGGATTAATTATATCTTTGTTGGGATCAAGTACAAGCTACTGTTTTATTACTACAGAAAAAAAGGAAATAATTTTTAAAAATTTGGATTATTTGGATAAAATGGAGTCTATAGGAGACAGCCATTCCGTATTTCGGAGCTTCTGGATATCGGGTTTCCGGATAAGGGATCCTATACCTGTACTATCATTTCATATAATGGCACTGATAGCGATTATGTGGTAAGTCAGACAAGTGACTAGAGTTTTAAATGAGTTGTTCACCTTTAAATTAACATTTAGTATGATGTATAGAGTGATATTCTGAGACAATTTGCAATTAGTTTATTTTATATTATTTGTTGTTTTTGAGTTATCAGTTTGTCGTTAGACATTCACGAGACCATAACATCTTATTTTGTTCTTAAACCTATATTTTCAAATATATCTTAATTTTTTATTCAATCAAGATTTTTCATAAGCAAGAAGATTTAAAAAGAAACTACATGCATCACTTTATATTATTTCTAGTCTTTATAATATTGAAGTGATAATATTTTATATATAGTTGTGGTTTGTCTGATAAATGTCCCTCTTATTCTGAAGAGTATTAGAATGTATTGTCCTTATTTTGTTTGCAGGAAGGATAGTGTCAATATTGCAGATGGAGACAACAACTGATAGTGAGAACAAAAGGAGGAAGAGAAATCTACGTCCAGAGGGCTGGATGTACAAGGTGGAGCAGGTTGTTTGTGGTGGTGGAGATTGCAGACATTTGTGACAGGATGGCAGTGGTGGGCCCTGGAGGGTAGGACCCCAGTTGGCTCTGCATCCCCCAGTTTAACTCTACACTGCTGATGTGTGCATGATGAATAATATCTAAGCCACTGCAGATTAACTTGCAGTATATAACCATAGTTTTTTTGTCCACTCCCTACAACTATGACCCCTGAGCCACCCTGCCTCTTACTTATGACCCCCAGCTTTCAGAGATAAATAGAAAGGATTTGTGTCACTGGGACAGAATGCTCTGTTATACAGATAGCTAGAATCTCAGCTGCCATAAAGCAGGACAGGACTGCTGCTTACAATGGGGATCAGATAGGATCTGTGCAGCCACTGGGACAGAATGCTCTGTTATACAGATAGCTAGAATCTCAGCTGCCATAAAGCAGGACAGGACTGCTGCTTACATTGGAAAGCAGAGCTGACTGGCACTCCAATGGATATGGATGGAGATACAGCTATATTTTTAATTTTCCTACCAATAAAATAATTTTTTAACTGAATATCTCTGGTCCTGTGGATCAGTTCGCTTTCAAATGTTCTGCTGTACCGCTCCCTAAAACTGGGGGTCCGGGGCTAGTGCACCCGGACCACTTTTACTATTTGGTGAGTGATTATATATCTAATTCTGGAGCGCCTTGTCCTTTTTCTAACCATTTGAGGACTGCTGCTTACAATGGGGATCAGATAGGATCTGTGCAGCCACTAGGACAGAATGCTCTGTTATACAGATAGCTAGAATCTCAGCTGCCATAAAGCAGGACAGGACTGCTGCTTACAATGGGGATAAGATAGGATCTGTGCAGCCACTGGGACAGAATGTTCTGTTATACAGATAGCTAGAATCTCAGCCAATAAAGCAGGACAGGACTGCTGCTTCCAATGGGGATCAGATAGGATCTGTGCAGCCACTGGGACAGAATGCTCTGTTATACAGATAGCTAGAATCTCAGCTGCCATAAAGCAGGACAGGACTGCTGCTTACAATGGGGATCAGATAGGATCTGTGCAGCCACTGGGACAGAATGCTCTGTTATACAGATAGCTAGAATCTCAGCCAATAAAGCAGGACAGGACTGCTGCTTACAATGGGGATCAGATAGGATCTGTGCAGCCACTAGGACAGAATGCTCTGTTATACAGATAGCTAGAATCTCAGCTGCCATAAAGCAGGACAGGAGTGCTGCTTACAATGGGGATAAGATAGGATCTGTGCAGCCACTGGGACAGAATGTTCTGTTATACAGATAGCTAGAATCTCAGCTGCCATAAAGCAGGACAGGACTGCTGCTTACAATGGGGATCAGATAGGATCTGTGCAGCCACTGGGACAGAATGCTCTGTTATACAGATAGCTAGAATCTCAGCCATAAAGCAGGACAGGACTGCTGCTTGCAATGGGGATCAGATAGGATCTGTGCAGCCACTGGCCAATAAAGCAGGACAGGACTTTCTACTCATGTCATGCTGACCGAGAATATTATTCAAGAAAGAGACTTAGCTTAAAGTAGTATACAGGCATATATTAGATATAGTATATATGTGACTACAATAAAGGCTACCTTATCATTCCTCCCTTTTGGTCACACCCATGACCAAAACTAATACTGAACTAAAAGATCTTCAGATCTTGAATCTTGACACGGTAGATATGTTTCGCATTAGGTTTTGTACTTTGAGAAATTATAAATGCAGTAAGTTTATAAAGGGCATAAAATGATAGCAATATAATGAAAATCATGAACAACAAAACACTCGCTGGCTTATGTAAACTTCCAATAGAACTAAATATATTACCAAATTGTAAACCTTTAAAAGGGTTCCACCCCTTATGCCTACTAGCTCTTGCTTCATATTGTAACTCTTTAATCTTATTTACAATTCCCCAAAAATTATTCAACTTCACTTTGGTAAACAATTCTCTTAAAAAGATTGTGGCGTGATATTAAAAAAAAAATAGTTGCTGTTACATCATCCTAATCTACAATTGCTATGGCAGGAGCTAAAGTAGCAATAATACAGGTACCATAACTATTCTCTGGTAACCAAACATAAGGCCATGTACCACATATAAAGTAGTAGGTATAGAACGGCCCCAACCTAAGCAAATTTTCCATTGGATTTCATGATTTATTTTGTTCATCCCTTTTGATGTATTTGCCACCTTCTTCTGACTCTTTCCAACCTTCAAATATGGGTCACTGACCCCATCTAAAAACAAATGCTTTGCAAGGCTACAAATATATAGTTAATTCTACTTTTTATTATTCATCTCTCCTATCCATTTCTGTCTCTTATGCCAATTAATGCATGGTTGCTAGGGTAATTTGAACCCTAGCAACCAGATTGCTGAAATTGCAATACATATATATAATAAAAAGCACAATAACTCAAAAGCTACAAATAGTAAAAAAACCTTTCCCTCTATCCATCATACTAAAAGTTATCGCAAAGGTGAACAACAACTTTAGGAAAGTGGCGACAAGGTGATTTCGATTAGTGGGAGTTAGATATTCATAGGTTGGGTTTACCCTTGGGTCTAGCCTGTGCAGGCATTTCATTATGTTCTACCATTTATTTACATGATATTAATAATAAACCCTTTTCTTCCGTACAGCCGAAGAAGCGCGAGATCTGTGCAGCAGTGATGGCTCCCAGATACAATTATTTCATCTACATTTTAATAATCATTGGAATGTTCATACAGTCGTGTAATTGTGCACCAGGTAAATGTCGCATTCTAACGGATTTCCCTCTAGTGATAACGAATGTGTTTAAAGCCACATATACCCCTTTATTGGCCACTAGTAAGCTACGCGGCTGTTCAAAGCCGAACTGCGTGTCACTATAGAGAATGTTTAGCGACTGTAACTGTACACTGCTTTTTACTCTTTCAGCTATGAAAATCCGAAATTTCAATGTTTTGCAAACACACCTGATCCTGAACTAAAATGAAACTGGAATGGGGTAAACTCTCTTTAGAGGAAGGAAAATACACCCCTATCATCCAACTGAATAGCGAGGGAATCAGAAGGAACCCAGAGATCGGCCACAGATTTGGGCTCTTTGTACCTCTTGTAAAGAAAGGCAACTGCACCTTGATTATCGATCCCGTCGACGCCAAAGACACGGGCGTTTATGAAGTATGGATGGCACTAGATGGCAGGTTGCACGAAGCCTATCCCAAAACCACAATTACCATTTCAGACCAAAAGAAAGCCTCAGGTGAGCTCTACATGCATCACTTTATACTATTTCTATTCTTTATAATATGGAAGTGATAATATTTCTTATATAGTTGTGGTGTTGTAAATATCAGCCGTCACTTACCCGTCTTTCTTTTTATATAGGTGCCTCCCGTGCCAACGTTAAACCGACTGTAATGGCGACATCCATAATGCGTACAACTGCTAATGAGACGGCCTCAAACCAAACCGATTTTTATTACGCTGGGGTTTTCTGGATAACGGATCTTTCCGTAATTTGGGTCTTCATGCCTCAAGTCTACTAGAAATTAATCTAAACATTAAATAAACCCAATAGGCTGGTTTTGCCTCCAATAAGGATTAATTATATCTTTGTTGGGATCAAGTACAAGCTACTGTTTTATTACTACAGAAAAAAAGGAAATCATTTTTAAAAATTTGGATTATTTGGATAAAATGGAGTCTATAGGAGACAGCCATTCCGTAACTCGGAGCTTTCTGGATATCGGGTTTCCGGATAAGGGATCCTATACCTGTACTATCATTTCTGTCCGTAATGGCACTGATAGCGATTATGTGGTAAGTCAGACAAGTGACTAGAGTTTTAAATGAGTTGTTCACCTTTAAATTAACATTTAGTATGATGTATAGAGTGATAGTCTGAGACAATTTGCAATCAGTTTATTTTTTATTATTTGTTGTTTTTGAGTTATCAGTTTGTCGTTAGACATTCACGAGACCACATCTTATTTTGTTCTTAAACCTATATTTTCAAATATATCTTAATTTTTTATTCAATCAAGATTTTTCATAAGCAAGAAGATTTAAAAAGAAACTACATGCATCACTTTATATTATTTCTAGTCTTTATAATATTGAAGTGATAATATTTCATATATAGTTGTGGTTTGTCTGATAAATGTCCCTCTTATTCTGAAGAGTATTAGAATGTATTGTCCTTATTTTGTTTGCAGGAAGGATAGTGTCAATATTGCGGATGGAGACAACGACTGATAGTGAGAAAGAAAAGGAGGAAGAGAAATCTACGTCCAATGAATCAGAGTGTGATAAATCTGATGATTCGGAGTTTGATAAATCTGATAAATCCGCCTCAGAATATGAAAGTAAAAAGAGTTCAGAAGAGGAATCAAGTGGGAAACCTGGTTAGACGGATGAAAGTGACTAAGAAGACTTGAAATGTTTATTCACCTTCAGCGAATATATTTTCTGAATAAATACATTTATCATATACCTAAAAGATTTTTGGAATAAAGTCGTTTTTATTATTAGTGACTGATGTGGTTGGTGATTTTGATTAGTGGGAGTTAGATATTCATAGGTTGGGTTTACCCTTGGGTCTAGCCTGTGCAGGCATTACATTATGTTCTACCATTTATTTATATGATATTAATAATAAACCCTTTTCTTCCGTACAGCAGAAGAAGTGCAAGATCTGTGCAGCAGTGATGGCTCCCAGATACAATTATTTTATCTACATTTTAATAATCATTGTTCATACAGTCGTGTAATTGTGCACCAGGTAAGTGTCACATTCTAACGGATTTCCCTCTAGTGATAACGAATGTGTTTAAAGCCACATATACCCCTTTATTGGCCACTAGTAAGCTACGCGGCTGTTCAAGCTGAACCACTTGAGTGTGAATATAGAGAATGTTTAGCGACAGTAACTGTACACTGCTTTTTACTCTCTTTCAGCTATGAAAATCCGAAATTTCAATGTTTTGCAAACACACCTGATCCTGAACTAAAATGAAACTGGAATTGGGTAAACTCTCTTTAGAGGAAGGAAAATACACCCCTATCATCCAACTGAATAGCGAGGGAATCAGAAGGAACCCAGAGATCGGCCACAGATTTGGGCTCTTTGTACCTCTTGTAAAGAAAGGCAACTGCACCTTGATTATCGATCCCGTCGACGCCAAAGACACGGGCGTTTATGAAGTATGGATGGCACTAGATGGCAGGTTGCACAAAGCCTTTTCCAAAACCAAAATTACCATTTCAGACCAAAAGAAAGCCTCAGGTGAGCTCTACATGCATCACTTTATACTATTTATATTCTTTATAATACGGAAGTGATAATATTTCTTATATAGTTGTGGTGTTGTAAATATCAGCCGTCACTTACCCGTCTTTCTTTTTATATAGGTGCCTCCCGTGTGAACGTTAAACCAACTGTAATGGCGACATCCATTATGCGTACAACTGCTGAGACGGCCTCAAACCAAACCGATTTTGTTGTTACGCTGGGGTTTTCTGGATAACGGATCTTTCCGTAATTTGGGTCTTCATGCCTCAAGTCTACTAGAAATTAATCTAAACATTAAATAAACCCAATAGGCTGGTTTTGCCTCCAATAAGGATTAATTATATCTTTGTTGGGATCAAGTACAAGCTACTGTTTTATTACTACAGAAAACAGGAAATAATTTTTAAAAATTCGGATTATTTGGATAAAATGGAGTCTATAG
Source organism: Xenopus petersii (assembly GCA_038501925.1). Taxonomy (NCBI): domain Eukaryota; kingdom Metazoa; phylum Chordata; class Amphibia; order Anura; family Pipidae; genus Xenopus; species Xenopus petersii. Next base: position 129,657,636 of record CM076688.1, on the reverse strand, counting down.
TAGACAGCCATTCCGTAATTCGGAGCTTTCTGGATATCGGGTTTCTGGATAAGGGATCCTATACCTGTACTGTCATTTCTGTCCGTAATGGCACTGATAGCGATTATGTGGTAAGTCAGACAAGTGACTAGAGTTTTAAATGAGTTGTTCACCTTTAAATTAACATTTAGTATGATGTATAGAGTGATATTCTGAGACAATTTGCAATTAGTTTATTTTTTATTATTTGTTGTTTTTGAGTTATCAGTTTGTCGTTAAGACATTCACGAGACCAAAACATCTTATTTTGTTCTTAAACCTATATTTTGAAATATATCTTAATTTTTTATTCAATCAAGATTTTTCATAAGCAAGAAGATTTAAAAAGAAACTACATGCATCACTTTATATTATTTCTAGTCTTTATAATATTGAAGTGATAATATTTTATATATAGTTGTGGTTTGTCTGATAAATGTCCCTCTTATTCTGAAGAGTATTAGAATGTATTGTCCTTATTTTGTTTGCAGGAAGGATAGTGTCAATATTGCAGATGGAGACAACAACTGATAGTGAGAACAAAAGGAGGAAGAGAAATCTACGTCCAATGAATCAGAGTCTGATAAATCTGATGATTTGGAGTTTGATAAATCCAAGAAATCAGCCTCATTGTGTTATTTGTCTGACAAATATCCCTCTTATTCTGAAGAGTATTAGAATGTATTGTCCTTATTTTGTTTGCAGGAAGGATAGTGTCAATATTGCAGATGGAGACAACAACTGATAGTGAGAACAAAAGGAGGAAGAGAAATCTACGTCCAATGAATCAGAGTCTGATAAATCTGATGATTTGGAGTTTGATAAATCCAAGAATTCAGCCTCATTGTGTCATTTGTCTGATAAATGTCCCTCTTATTCTGAAGAGTATTAGAATGTATTGTCCTTATTTTGTTTGCAGCAAGGATAGTGTCAATATTGCAGATGGAGACAACAACTGATAGTGAGAACGAAAAGGAGGAAGAGAAATCTACGTCCGATGAATCATTGTCTGATAAATCTGATGATTCGGAGTTTGATAAATCTGATAAATCCGCCTCAGAATATGAAAGCGAAACGAGTTCAGAAGAGGAATCAAGTGAGAAACCTGGTTAGACGGATGAAAGTGACTAAGAAGACTTGAAATGTTTATTCACCTTCAGCGAATATATTTTCTGAATAAATACATTTATCATATACCAAAAAGATTTTTGGAATAAAGTCGTTTTTATTATTAGTGACTGATGTGGTTGGTGATTTAGATTAGTGGGAGTTAGATATTCATAGGTTGGGTTTACCCTTGGGTCTAGCCTGTGCAGGCATTACATTATGTTCTACCATTTATTTACATGATATTAATAATAAACCCTTTTCTTCCGTACAGCAGAAGAAGTGCGAGATCTGTGCAGCAGTGATGGCTCCCAGATACAATTATTTCATCTACATTTTAATAATCATTGTTCATACAGTCGTTAATTGTGCACCAGGTAAGTGTCACATTCTAACGGATTTCCCTCTAGTGATAACGAATGTGTTTAAAGCCATATATACCCCTTTATTGGCCACTAGTAAGCTACATGGCTGTTCAAGCTGAACCGCTTGAGTGTGAATATAGAGAATGTTTAGCGACTGTAACTGTACACTGCTTTTTACTCTCTTTCAGCTATGCAAATCCGAAATTTCAATGTTTTGCAAACACACCTGATCCTGAACTAAAATGAAACTGGAATTGGGTAAACTCTCTTTAGAGGAAGGAAAATACACCCCTCTCATCCAACTGAATAGCGAGGGAATCAGAAGGAATCCAGAGATCGGCCACAGATTTGGGCTCTTTGTACCTCTTGTAAAGAAAGGCAACTGCACCTTGATTAACAATCCCATCTATGCCAAAGACACGGGCGTTTATGAAGTATGGATGGCACTAGATGGCAGGTTGCACAAAGCCTTTTTCAAAACCACAATTACCATTTCAGACCAAAAGAAAGCCTCAGGTGAGCTCTACATGCATCACTTTATATTATTTCTATTCTTTATAATATGGAAGTGATAATATTTCTTATATAGTTGTGGTGTTGTAAATATCAGCCGTCACTTACCCGTCTTTCTTTTTATATAGGTGCCTCCCGTGCCAACGTTAAACCAACTGTAATGGCGACATCCATAATGAGTACAACTGCTAATGAGACGGCCTCAAACCAAACCGATTTTTTTGTTACGCTGGGGTTTTCTGGGATAACGGATCTTTCCGTAATTTGGGTCTTCATGCCTCAAGTCTACTAGAAATTAATCTAAACATTAAATAAACCCAGTAGGCTGGTTTTGCCTCCAATAAGGATTAATTATATCTTTGTTGGGATCAAGTACAAGCTACTGTTTTATTACTACCGAAAAAAAGGAAATCATTTTTAAAAATTTGGATTATTTGGATAAAATGGAGTCTATAGGAGACAGCCATTCCGTAATTTAGAGCTTTCTGGATATCGGGTTTCCGGATAAGGGATCCTATACCTGTACTATCATTTCTGTCCGTAATGGCACTGGTAGCGAATATGTGGTAAGTCAGACAAGTGACTAGAGTTTTAAATGAGTTGTTCACCTTTAAATTAACATTTAGTATGATGTATAGAGTGATATTCTGAGACAATTTGCAATTAGTTTATTTTATATTATTTGTTGTTTTTGAGTTATCAGTTTGTCGTTAGACATTCACGAGACCATAACATCTTATTTTGTTCTTAAACCTATATTTTCAAATATATCTTAATTTTTTATTCAATCAAGATTTTTCATAAGCAAGAAGATTTAAAAAGAAACTACATGCATCACTTTATATTATTTCTAGTCTTTATAATATTGAAGTGATAATATTTCTTATATAGTTGTGGTTTGTCTGATAAATGTCCCTCTTATTCTGAAGAGTATTAGAATGTATTGTCCTTATTTTGTTTGCAGGAAGGATAGTGTCAATATTGCAGATGGAGACAACAACTGATAGTGAGAACAAAAGGAGGAAGAGAAATCTACGTCCAGAGGGCTGGATGTACAAGGTGGAGCAGGTTGTTTGTGGTGGTGGAGATTGCAGACATTTGTGACAGGATGGCAGTGGTGGGCCCTGGAGGGTAGGACCCCAGTTGGCTCTGCATCCCCCAGTTTAACTCTACACTGCTGATGTGTGCATGATGAATAATATCTAAGCCACTGCAGATTAACTTGCAGTATATAACCATAGTTTTTTTGTCCACTCCCTACAACTATGACCCCTGAGCCACCCTGCCTCTTACTTATGACCCCCAGCTTTCAGAGATAAATAGAAAGGATTTGTGCCACTGGGACAGAATGCTCTGTTATACAGATAGCTAGAATCTCAGCCATAAAGCAGGACAGGACTGCTGCTTACAATGGGGATCAGATAGGATCTGTGCAGCCACTGGGACAGAATGCTCTGTTATACCGATAGCTAGAATCTCAGCTGCCATAAAGCAGGACAGGACTGCTGCTTACATTGGAAAGCATAGCTGACTGGCACTCCAATGGATATGGATGGAGATACAGCTATATTTTTAATTTTCCTACCAATAAAATAATTTTTTAACTGAATATCTCTGGTCCTGTGGATCAGTTCGCTTTCAAATGTTCTGCTGTACCGCTCCCTAAAACTGGGGGTCCGGGGCTAGTGCACCCGGACCACTTTTACTATTTGGTGAGTGATTATATATCTAATTCTGGAGCGCCTTGTCCTTTTTCTAACCATTTGAGGACTGCTGCTTACAATGGGGATCAGATAGGATCTGTGCAGCCACTAGGACAGAATGCTCTGTTATACAGATAGCTAGAATCTCAGCTGCCATAAAGCAGGACAGGACTGCTGCTTACAATGGGGATCAGATAGGATCTGTGCAGCCACTAGGACAGAATGCTCTGTTATACAGATAGCTAGAATCTCAGCTGCCATAAAGCAGGACAGGAGTGCTGCTTACAATGGGGATAAGATAGGATCTGTGCAGCCACTGGGACAGAATGTTCTGTTATACAGATAGCTAGAATCTCAGCCAATAAAGCAGGACAGGACTGCTGCTTCCAATGGGGATCAGATAGGATCTGTGCAGCCACTGGGACAGAATGCTCTGTTATACAGATAGCTAGAATCTCAGCTGCCATAAAGCAGGTCAGGACTGCTGCTTACAATGGGGATCAGATAGGATCTGTGCAGCCACTGGGACAGAATGCTCTGTTATACAGATAGCTAGAATCTCAGCCAATAAAGCAGGACAGGACTGCTGCTTACAATGGGGATCAGATAGGATCTGTGCAGCCACTGGGACAGAATGCTCTGTTATACAGATAGCTAGAATCTCAGCTGCCATAAAGCAGGACAGGAGTGCTGCTTACAATGGGGATAAGATAGGATCTGTGCAGCCACTGGGACAGAATGTTCTGTTATACAGATAGCTAGAATCTCAGCCAATAAAGCAGGACAGGACTGCTGCTTACAATGGGGATCAGATAGGATCTGTGCAGCCACTGGGACAGAATGCTCTGTTATACAGATAGCTAGAATCTCAGCCATAAAGCAGGACAGGACTGCTGCTTGCAATGGGGATCAGATAGGATCTGTGCAGCCACTGGCCAATAAAGCAGGACAGGACTTTCTACTCATGTCATGCTGACCGAGAATATTATTCAAGAAAGAGACTTAGCTTAAAGTAGTATACAGGCATATATTAGATATAGTATATATGTGACTACAATAAAGGCTACCTTATCATTCCTCCCTTTTGGTCACACCCATGACCAAAACTAATACTGAACTAAAACCTTAATCACCTAAATGCAAATAACCGTATTGAGACTACTATGCTCTGAAGAGGGGCTAGGCCTGTCTTCAAAACCAAGAACTCAGTCTTGACCAGCAGAATTAACACAACTACATGCTGGAGAGTTCCTAATCCATCCCAATCTTGTTATTTGCCTAACTACACAAACTACTTCAGTTGAAAAGATGTAACATGAAGTATTACATATCTAATTCTACCAACACCCAAAAGATTACATGCCATGTATTTAGAAATATTGCGGTCAATAAACATAAGTCTCTTTATCCATGTTCTAGTGATGTTTAGAAAAGATGGTTCCAACTTATTCATAGTAAAGGCATCTGTAAAGATATTGTCCCAAGTATATTTCTTAGAAGTGATGAATCCTAGTGACAGGAACTTAGGATACGTGCATCTCCATCTCCATGATATAGTCGGTGTCAGCAAACACTTTCTTTAAAGTGCTTTGGAAAGAGGTATGGAAAAGAAATCCGTAATTAAAGGGAACTGTGAAATAGGAATGGTTCCCATTTATCACAGATTTGAATTATCAATAAAGAGTGTTCATTTAAAATCATCATAATTAGGGATGGGCGAATTTTTTCGCCTCGTTTCGCCGAAAAAATGACGCCCATAGACTTGTATGGAGACGTGCGTCAAAAAAAAAAAGACGCGCAACAAAATAATTTTGGCGCGCGACAATTTTTTTTGACGCTCATAGACTTTAATGGGCGTCTGCGACATTTAGCCGGCGGCGAATTTTTGGCGAAACCAAATCATAATGTTAGAAACTACTTTTATAAAGAATTTCAGAGTCAGGATCTTGAATCTTGACACGGTAGATATGTTTAGCATTAGGTTTTGTACTTTGAGAAATTATAAACGCAGTAAGTTTATAAAGGGCATAAAATGATAGCAATATAATGAAAATCATGAACAACAAAACACTCGCTGGCTTATGTAAACTTCCAATAGAACTAAATATATTACCAAATTGTAAACCTTTAAAAGGGTTCCACCCCTTATGCCTACTAGCTCTTGCTTCATATTGTAACTCTTTAATCTTATTTACAATTCCCCAAAAATTATTCAACTTCACTTTGGTAAACAATTCTCTTAAAAAGATTGTGGCGTGATATTAAAAAAACAAATAGTTGCTGTTACATCAACCTAATCTACAATTGCTATGGCAGGAGCTAAAGAAGCAATAATACAGGTACCATAACTATTCTCTGGTAACCAAACATAAGGCCATGTACCACATATAAAGTAGTAGGTATAGAACGGCCCCAACCTAAGCAAATTTTCAATTGGATTTCATGATTTATTTTGTTCATCCCTTTTGATGTATTTGCCACCTTCTTCTGACTCTTTCCAACCTTCAAATATGGGTCACTGACCCCATCTAAAAACAAATGCTTTGCAAGGCTACAAATATATAGTTAATTCTACTTTTTATTATTCATCTCTCCTATTAACATTTCTGTCTCTTATGCCAATTAATGCATGGTTGCTAGGGTAATTTGAACGCTAGCAACCAGATTGCTGAAATTGCAATACATATATATAATAAAAAGCACAATAACTAAAAAGCTACAAATAATAAAAAATTAAAACCTTTCCCTCTATCCATCATACTAAAAGTTATCGCAAAGGTGAACAACAACTTTAGGAAAGTGGCGACAAGTTGGTGATTTCGATTAGTGGGAGTTAGATATTCATAGGTTGGGTTTACCCTTGGCTCCCGCCTGTGCAGGCATTTCATTATGTTCTACCATTTATTTACATGATATTAATAATAAACCCTTTTCTTCCGTACAGCAGAAGAAGCGCGAGATCTGTGCAGCAGTGATGGCTCCCAGATACAATTATTTCATCTACATTTTAATAATCATTGGAATGTTCATACAGTCGTGTAATTGTGCACCAGGTAAATGTCGCATTCTAACGGATTTCCCTCTAGTGACAAAAATGTGTTTAAAGCCACATATACCCCTTTATTGGCCACTAGTAAACTACGCGGCTGTTCAATGCCGAACTGCGTGTGACTATAGAGAATGTTTAGCGACTGTAACTGTACACTGCTTTTTACTCTTTCAGCTATGAAAATCCGAAATTTCAATGTTTTGCAAACACACCTGATCCTGAACTAAAATAAAACTGGAATGGGGTAAACTCTCTTTAGAGGAAGGAAAATACACCCCTATCATCCAACTGAATAGCGAGGGAATCAGAAGGAACCCAGAGATCGGCCACAGATTTGGACTCTTTGTACCTCTTGTAAAGAAAGGCAACTGCACCTTGATTAACAATCCCATCTATGCCAAAGACACGGGCGTTTATGAAGTATGGATCTCACTAGATGGCAGGTTGCACGAAGCCTATCCCAAAACCACAATTACCATTTCAGACCAAAAGAAAGCCTCAGGTGAGCTCTACATGCATCACTTTATATTATTTCTATTCTTTATAATATGGAAGTGATAATATTTCTTATATAGTTGTGGTGTTGTAAATATCAGCCGTCACTTACCCGTCTTTCTTTTTATATAGGTGCCTCCCGTGCCAACGTTAAACCGACTGTAATGGTGACATCCATAATGAGTACAACTGCTAATGAGACGGCCTCAAACCAAACCGATTTTTGTTATGCTGGTGTTTTCTGGATAACGGATCTTTCCGTAATTTGGGTCTTCATGCCTCAAGTCTACTAGAAATTAATCTAAACATTAAATAAACCCAGTAGGCTGGTTTTGCCTCCAATAAGGATTAATTATATCTTTGTTGGGATCAAGTACAAGCTACTGTTTTATTACTACAGAAAAAAGGAAATAATTTTTAAAAATGTGGATTATTTGGATAAAATGGAGTCTATAGGAGACAGCCATTACGTAATTCGGAGCTTTCTGGATATCGGGTTTCCGGATAAGGGATCCTATACCTGTACTATCATTTCTGTCCGTAATGGCACTGGTAGCGAATATGTGGTAAGTCAGACAAGTGACTAGAGTTTTAAATGAGTTGTTCACCTTTAAATTAACATTTAGTATGATGTATAGAGTGATATTCTGAGACAATTTGTAATTAGTTTATTTTTTATTATTTGTTGTTTTTGAGTTATCAGTTTGTCGTTAGACATTCACGAGACCACAACATCTTATTTTGTTCTTAAACCTATATTTTGAAATATATCTTAATTTTTTATTCAATCAAGATTTTTCATAAGCAAGAAGATTTAAAAAGAAACTACATGCACCACTTTATTTTATTTCTAGTCTTTATAATATTGAGGTGATAATATTTCATATATAGTTGTGGTTTGTCTGATAAATATCCCTCTTATTCTGAAGAGTATTAGAGAAATCTACGTCCAATGAATCAGAGTCTGATAAATCTGATGATTTGGAGTTTGATAAATCCAAGAAATCAGCCTCATTGTGTTATCTGATAAATATCCCTCTTATTCTGAAGAGTATTAGAATGTATTGTCCTTATTTTGTTTGCAGCAAGGATAGTGTCAATATTGCGGATGGAGACAACAACTGATAGTGAGAACGAAAAGGAGGAAGAGAAATCTACGTCCGATGAATCATTGTCTGATAAATCTGATGATTCGGAGTTTGATAAATCTGATAAATCCGCCTCAGAATATGAAAGCGAAACGAGTTCAGAAGAGGAATCAAGTGAGAAACCTGGTTAGACGGATGAAAGTGACTAAGAAGAATATATTTTCTGAATAAATACATTTATCATATACCAAAAAGATTTTTGGAATAAAGTTGTTTTTATTATTAGTGACTGATGTGGTTGGTGATTTAGATTAGTGGGAGTTAGATATTCATAGGTTGGGTTTACCCTTGGGTCTAGCCTGTGCAGGCATTTCATTATGTTATACTATTTATTTACATGATATTAATACTAAACCCTTTTCTTCCGTACAGAAGAAGTGCGAGATCTGTGCAGCAGTGATGGCTCCCAGATACAATTATTTCATCTACATTTTAATAATCATTGTTCATACAGTCGTTAATTGTGCACCAGGTAAGTGTCACATTCTAACGGATTTCCCTCTAGTGATAACGAATGTGTTTAAAGCCATATATACCCCTTTATTGGCCACTAGTAAGCTACGCGGCTGTTCAAGCTGAACCGCTTGAGTGTGAATATAGAGAATGTTTAGCGACAGTAACTGTACACTGCTTTTTACTCTCTTTCAGCTATGCAAATCCGAAATTTCAATGTTTTGCAAACACACCTGATCCTGAACTAAAATGAAACTGGAATTGGGTAAACTCTCTTTAGAGGAAGGAAAATACACCCCTATCATCCAACTGAATAGCGAGGGAATCAGAAGGAATCCAGAGATCGGCCACAGATTTGGACTCTTTGTACCTCTTGTAAAGAAAGGCAACTGCACCTTGATTAACAATCCCATCTATGCCAAAGACACGGGCGTTTATGAAGTATGGATCTCACTAGATGGCAGGTTGCACAAAGCCTTTTCCAAAACCAAAATTACCATTTCAGACCAAAAGAAAGCCTCAGATGAGCTCTACATGCATCACTTTATACTATTTATATTCTTTATAATATGGAAGTGATAATATTTCTTATATAGTTGTGGTGTTGTAAATATCAGCCGTCACTTACCCGTCTTTCTTTTTATATAGGTGCCTCCCGTGCGAACGTTAAACCGACTGTAATGGCGACATCCATAATGAGTACAACTGCTAATGAGACGGCCTCAAACCAAACCGATTTTTTTGTTACGCTGGGGTTTTCTGGGATAACGGATCTTTCCGTAATTTGGGTCTTCATGCCTCAAATCTACTAGAAATTAATCTAAACATTAAATAAACCCAGTAGGCTGGTTTTGCCTCCAATAAGGATTAATTATATTTTTGTTGGGATCAAGTACAAGCTACTGTTTTATTACTACCGAAAAAAAGGAAATCATTTTTAAAAATTTGGATTATTTGGATAAAATGGAGTCTATAGGAGACAGCCATTCCGTAATTCGGAGCTTTCTGGATATCGGGTTTCCAGATAAGGGATCCTATACCTGTACTATCATTTCTGTCCGTAATGGCACTGATAGCGATTATGTGGTAAGTCAGACAAGTGACTAGAGTTTTAAATGAGTTGTTCACCTTTAAATTAACATTTAGTATGATGTATAGAGTGATATTCTGAGACAATTTGCAATTAGTTTATTTTTTATTATTTGTTGTTTTTGAGTTATCAGTTTGTCGTTAGACATTCACGAGACCACATCTTATTTTGTTCTTAAACCTATATTTTGAAATATATCTTAATTTTTTATTCAATCAAGATTTTTCATAAGCAAGAAGATTTAAAAAGAAACTACATGCACCACTTTATATTATTTCTAGTCTTCATAATATTGAAGTGATATTTCATATATAGTTGTGGTTTGTCTGATAAAAGTCCCTCTTATTCTGAAGAGTATTAGAATGTATTGTCCTTATTTTGTTTGCAGGAAGGATAGTGTCAATATTGCAGATGGAGACAACAACTGATAGTGAGAACAAAAGGAGGAAGAGAAATCTACGTCCAATGAATCAGAGTCTGATAAATCTGATGATTTGGAGTTTGATAAATCCAAGAAATCAGCCTCATTGTGTTATTTGTCTGATAAATGTCCCTCTTATTCTGAAGAGTATTAGAATGTATTGTCCTTATTTTGTTTGCAGGAAGGATAGTGTCAATATTGCAGATGGAGACAACAACTGATAGTGAGAACAAAAGGAGGAAGAGAAATCTATGTCCAATGAATCAGAGTCTGATAAATCTGATGATTTGGAGTTTGATAAATCCAAGAAATCAGCCTCATTGTGTTATTTGTCTGATAAATGTCCCTCTTATTCTGAAGAGTATTAGAATGTATTGTCCTTATTTTGTTTGCAGCAAGGATAGTGTCAATATTGCGGATGGAGACAACGACTGATAGTGAGAATGAAAAGGAGGAAGAGAAATCTACGTCCGATGAATCATTGTCTGATAAATCTGATGATTCGGAGTTTGATAAATCTGATAAATCCGCCTCAGAATATGAAAGCGAAACGAGTTCAGAAGAGGAATCAAGTGAGAAACCTGGTTAGACGGATGAAAGTGACTAAGAAGACTTGAAATGTTTATTCACCTTCAGCGAATATATTTTCTGAATAAATACATTTATCATATACCAAAAAGATTTTTGGAATAAAGTCGTTTTTATTATTAGTGACTGATGTGGTTGGTGATTTAGATTAGTGGGAGTTAGATATTCATAGGTTGGGCTTACCCTTGGGTCTAGCCTGTGCAGGCATTACATTATGTTCTACCATTTATTTACATGATATTAATAATAAACCCTTTTCTTCCGTACAGCAGAAGAAGTGCGAGATCTGTGCAGCAGTGATGGCTCCCAGATACAATTATTTAATCTACATTTTAATAATCATTGTTCATACAGTCGTGTAATTGTGCACCAGGTAAATGTGTCACATTCTAACGGATTTCCCTCTAGTGATAACGAATGTGTTTAAAGCCACATATACCCCTTTATTGGCCACTAGTAAGCTACATGGCTGTTCAAGCTGAACCGCTTGAGTGTGACTATAGAGAATGTTTAGCGACAGTAACTGTACACTGCTTTTTACTCTCTTTCAGCTATGCAAATCCGAAATTTCAATGTTTTACTGAATAGCGAGGGAATCAGAAGGAACCCAGAGAGCGGTCACAAATTTGGGCTCTTTGTACCTCTTGTAAAGAAAGGGAACTGCACCTTGATTATTAATCCCACTGATGACAAAGACAGCGGGGTTTTTGAAGTTTGGATGTCACTAGATGCAGGGCCGGAACTAGGGGTTGGCAGAGTAGGCACGTGCCTAGGGCGCAAAGCTGAGGGGGTGCCAGGCACGTACCTGCTCTGTCGTCTACCCCGTGTCCGGTCCCGTCTGCCGCTGGTGGCTTGCGCTTAAATGCTCTTCTGCGCATGCGCGCACATATTCCGCGCATGCGCGCTGGCGCGAAATTTCGCACATGCACAGTCAAGCGCGCACAGAGCCGGCGCCGTGGCCCGCCAGGTTGCCTAGGGCGCCTGCCGGGTTGGCCGGCTCTGCTAGATGGCAGGTTGCATGAAGCCTTTTCCAAAACCAAAATTACCATTTCAGACCAAAAGCAAGCCTCAGGTGAGCTCTACATGCATCACTTTATTGGGTTATTTATTCTGAAGAGTATTAGAATGTATTGTCCTTATTTTGTTTGCAGGAACGATAGTGTCAATATTGCGGATGGAGACAACAACTGATAGTGAGAATGAAAAGGAGAAAGCGAAATCTACGTCCGATGAATCGGAGTCTGATAAATCCGATGATTGGGAGTCTGATAAATCCATAAAATCAGCCTTAATATATGAAAGTGAAAATATGAAACCCAGTTAGACGGATTTTATTATTAGTGACTAATGTGGAGTCTTGGGGGCATCGACGATGCATTTGTTTGAATTTCTTGGGAATAGAAGAGATACCATGACATTTAAAAAGATACACTTAGGGGCAGATTTGCCAAAGGTCAAGGTGAATTTTTAAACTCAAAAAATTCTTATTTCGGGGTATTTTTGTGTACTTCGACTAGGGAATAATCCAAATTCGATTTGAATTTGAAAAAAAATGAGAAGATTTGAATATTGAAATTTATCATTCGATTCATTTGAGATTATTCGAAATTCAGCCAAATAGGGACCTATTCTATCGAAAACGGACCTATTCGGCCAAAAAAACTTCAACTTAATTTCGGTTGATCTTTTTGAATTCAAATTTTTAAGTTTCAGTCATGGAAGACAGATTAAATCAGGGTAACTAAAAAAAACTCGGTTGGCACTTCCTTTGCCGCTGCTTCCGACCTCCCTACCAGCCCCTTGTAATGGCTGCATCAAGAAAAAGGTTCACGGGCAACAGGAGGGGGGTTGTGGCTCAGGCAGGGAACCTGGGCATGTGTGGGGGGTTTGAGGCAGCAGCACCGGTGGGCCCCTCAGCCCAATGCTGCACTGAATGGAGTGGAGGTAGTGGAGTCCACAACCCCATGGAGGTTCCACCAGTGCAGGTACCGCAAGTAAACGAGACTCCCTTAAAATAATTCCACAAAGAGTCAAATGCCAATGCTAATTTCTGTATTGTGTGTATTGATTCGCCTTTTGCAATATCAATAAATTGACCTACTGTACCCTACATGGGCCAACACAAATCACTAATAAACAGTGGCGTCAGTTTGAGGATCTAAAGGAAATACGTTGGTTCTCTAGAATTGTGATTTAAATGCTTTCCGTGGGTGAGCATCGATCCCCCCCAAGTGTACTTCACGTTTTTGTGTCTGTCCTTTTATCAGAAGCTTATTCAACCAAGAAAGGAAATTAATTGGATGCCGTTTGCCAGAGTCTGCAGAATGATCGCTGCCATCGGATGTATTGAAGAACTGCTTTTATTCAAGAACTGAACCGTAATTTCTTGCTGTTTGATAATAACATTAATTAAGATGCCCGTACTTGTTATTCTTCAGTATGGCTGGGGGAAGAAACTGAATTTTGCTTTGTGAAATTGTGAAAATCTAAATTGACGCCCGCGTCCAATTTTGGGCATGCATCCTAAAAGTCACTCGCATCAATTCTGATATTGGCGTTAAAGTCAATGGGTGTCCAAATAGTGTTGGACACATGGTGATTTTTTGATAGAGGCAAATTTTCTCGGGAGATTCAGCAATTTATTCATTGGAGGTGAAATTCGGAAATTCACCCCGAATTTGTGACAGGTGAATTTATTTGCCCGTCACTATTAATAGCACACACAATTTTGAAATTGGAATGGCAATTAGTACCATACTGCCTGCTGAAGGAACACTTACATGGCAGATAGGCCAAGATCCCTGTATTTCCCAACCAGTAATTACCATCTCCCTAAGACTCTTGCCGCAGTTCCTCCTGCCTTACCTCCCCCTCCCCCCGCTCTTACTCTTATTATGGTACAAACAATGGAATATTACATAGGATATTGCTGCAGTTTCCATATACTGCTTTTAGTTGTCTTTGGTTTGACTTTAAGCTGGTGAAAGGTATGAAAAATCTTAGCTATGAGGAAAGACTGGTCAAATTGGGGTTGTTCACACTGGAGAAGAGACGCTTAAGGGGTAATGTGATAACTATGTATAAATATATAAGGGGATCATATAATAATCTCTCTAATGCTTTATTTACCAGTAGGTCTTTCCAACTGACAAGAGGTCACCCATTCCGATTAAAAGAGAAGAGGTTCTGCCTAAATATTCGGAAGAGGTTTTTGGCAATGCCTCTAGAGCTTGCTGGGCCCGGTGGGTGCCCCCTGCTGCTGGCTGACCCCCTTTTAATTTTAAAAAAAAAATCTCTGCCCGATGCCCACTGGCACTGACTGCTGCAGCCTGCAGGACCCTGGACCTAGGTACTGTTACCACCACTCTGGCTGGCCCCATGGCCCATTGGGCCCCCCCCCCGCCCCGTGTCTTGCTTTCTAGCTAGGCTAGCTGACTGGGACTGAGACAAGTTCCAGCATAGTGCAGCCAGTAATAGGCAACTTTAACTTGGGCAGCACCTTCTTGGTAAAAAAAAAAGGCAAGACTCAGAGGAGTGATGATGGTGAGTGAGAGTGACAGTGGAGGCACGAAGAAGACAGACAATCAGACTGCGTGTCTGCTCTGCCTGCATCTGACCGAGTGTGTGGCTGACCTAGTGCTATAGCTTAGGGTAGCCTAGGCATTATTCTGCCCCTGCCTATGATAAATATGTTACAGCCTTTCCCCTGATATCTTGCCTTACAATACACACAATTATTTCCCCAGTAGGCACATATCTCCTGCTCTGCTTCCAAAATCCTCTACAATGATCTCTGCTTCACACGTGGCTAAGCACGAATGAGAACGCTCTTGATGCCAAATGGACTCGATATGAGAGCAAGCATTTGGGTATCTTGCAGTCAGTTTGAAAGTGCAACAGAGCCAAATGGTGTATGGAGTGAAGCACAGAATGCAGGAAGCATGTGTCTCCGACATTATCCCGTGCCCATTATCCAAGGCCTCTATCCGGCACGGGGCGCTTGAGTGAGCACCTCCTGTTCAGCGGAACCGAGCCTGCTGCTCCTTTTTTGAGAAGTCGTTTTATACAATGATCCTGCTAAAAATGGATGCCTTTCAGAACTCCTGCCTCCGCTAATTAAATGGCACACTGTGTAAAAACGTTAATTAAGATTCCCGTCAGGGTGAATGACAATTAGATCAAGGTATTCTGTCATTGGGGGGGAGATTTTGCTTTTGTGCCATAACAACTCCTGGTGTTTCAGCCAGGCTCCTTGTCTGCAGCAAAGTCATGGAAATAAAGGCCAAGCAAACACTTTGTTCCATTGTATGTTATCTAACAGAAATATTTATGGTCATATACTAAAATCAGTATGTCAATAAAAGATGCAATTTCCCACGGGTGACCAAGCACCCCTCTTGCCGTCACCCTAAGGTTGAAGAGGTGGTAGTAGTGTTAATCAACTAGAACTTGGAATTAAAAACAGTTGGATGATGTTAAAGGTGTGGTTCCGCTTTGAGTTAACTTTGAACTTCAAGTTAACTAGAATGGCTCATTCTAAGCAACATTTCAACAGTTTGTTTTTTTTTGTAGTTGAATATTTGCCTTTCGTCTTCTGACTCTTTCCAGCTTTCAAATGGGGGTCACTGACCCCATATAAAAACAAATGCTCTGTAAGGCTACACATTTATTGTTATTGCTACTTTTTATTACTCATCTTTCTATTCAGGCCTCTCCTATTCATATTCCAGTCTCTTATTTAAATTGATGCATGGTTGCTAGGGGAATAGGGAGCCTAGCACCCAGACTGATGAAACTGCAAACTGAAAAGGTGCTGAATAAAAATCTAAATAACTCAAAAACCACAAATATCTCAAAATACGCCACACTAAAAGTCGATTTAAAGATAAACAGACCCTTTAAAAGCTTTTATCAGATCACTCTACACTGTTTCAGGAGTCAGAGACAGGATTGCTAAAAATGTCACTGCTTTAAATAGCAATTACCTCTATCAGTAACTTTAAAACCAGTGAGAATAATGTGGAATGAATGTATAGTGGTTATTTATCTTTTTATTCATAACCACAATTTGCATATTCAGCAATCTGGTAGCTAGTGTCCAAATTTACCCTAGCAACTATGCATTGATTTGAGAAAGGGACTGCGATATGAATAGGAGAGGAGTAATAAAAAGTTGTAACTTTAGAGAGTTTTTTTTGTTCAGAGTATTTGTTGTTTAGATGGGGTCAGTGACCCCCATTTAAAAGCTGGAAAGAATCAGAAGGTGGCAAATAATTAAAAACAAAACACTGTATAAAATACAAAATGGAAACCAATTGAAAAGTTGCTTAGAATTAGCCATTCTATAACATATTACAAGTTAACTTAAAGGTGAACCACCCCTTTAATCCCTGCCCATACACCTTACAGGTACATAAATCTACTCACAGGACCAAAATGCATTTCAATCTCAATAAATAAATATTTGAGTGCAAATTTCCCTAAAGAATCTATAAGCCAGGCAGATGATCAGCGTTTACTTAATGAAGAACAGTTTGGGGGGGGGATCAATACAGAATAAAATATTTAGTGTCACAGCATGTTAATAAGAGATTTTTAACCCAGCCCAGTGATTACGCCCTATGTAATTGCCTTCATTTCTTGCACCGCTGTAAGGTATTCCAGTAAGTGATAAAGATACTGATGGCATTTAATTAATCAGCCCATTAAGATGGATTTTTAATAAAGCATGTATGTAAATGGGAGTTAGATGCGGTTTTTATAGAGAAGAGCCCATAGTTCCCCTGTTAACCCTGTATACTGAAAATCCCATTTACCATTTTTGATCGCAAAAATTACGCTGAATCCACTATTTTGGATTTGGCCATACCCCCGAATCCATAACGAAAGATTGGGCCGAACACCGAACTGAATCCTAATTTGCATGTGCAAATTAGTGGTGGGAAGGGTAAAACATTTTCTATTTCCTTGCATATGCAAATTAGGATTCGGTGCATTCCAATGAAAAATGCCACCAAATTTACAATCAAATAAAAATTCCCTTATTCCCTTCATCCCTTATTTCCCTTCCGTTTGTTCTGCTTGAAGCCTTTAGGCCAGAGCTCACACATTTTATGAGGTGTCACTTGGATTTGATTTTGTTTTTTAACCAGAGTTAAGGGTAAGGACACACTGGACGATTTGTCGCCAACGTTTTTAAAAAGCAAATCGCGGCGACATATCGCTCGTTTTGTCTCTGAACAAAACCAAATGAAAGACGCCAGCTCCTGTGCCCACAGCGTGTTTGTGAATCGCCTGTAGCTCCAAAACGCACTGAGACTCTTTTCCGAGCTATTTATCAGAAATAGCATGTACTTAGAAAAGCACTGAAATCTCCTAGACACGCACACACATACAGATAAGTAGCAGCAATTGTATTCAAATTACAATGCGAACGCAATGACGCAAGAATGCAAGCACGTAAAGACGCCAGGTTACCGCGGGAAGCACAAACCGTTTCCGGTTTGGGTGGAGCACGTCCCGCACAGAGTAATGGGATACAAATCGCTCTGTGACAATAGTCGCTGTGAATCGTCTGTTCAAAAAAGACGATCGTCTTGTCGCCGCGATTTACTTTTTAAATACGTTGGCGACAAATCGTCCAGTGTGTCCTTACCCATACGAACATAGATTTCTTAAGTAGTCTGGAATGTGCATCTGTTCCTAGGTGGCCGGGGACGTTATTTATTTACAGTATCTATGTTTTTCTCATCATCTTTATTATAAGTAAAAATCAAGAAAAATATTTTAGTATCCTCCTGAAATGGCATGGCTTGTTTTGGTTATCATACAGCTCTCTCCTTTTATAATTGTCTGTTTATATTCTGCCACCCAGAATAACTTTTTGCAGCAGACATTGCCTAAGGCAGTGGTTCCCAAACTGTGCGACTGTACCCTGGCTTTGGGCTCGGCTCACATTTGGGGAGAATGAATATTTGCTCTCTTAGATTTGTTTAATTGTGCCCTGGGTACCCCTGTAACTATAGCAGGATGACTGTTACCCCAATGTTTCTATATATCTGTAACCGTGTTATGAGCTAGGGGGGCCCAGTCTGAAGGCCAGTTAGGGGGAGATTAGGGGTGAGTGCTTATTTGTTCCCTGGGTACCCCTGGAACTATAGCAGGGTGACTGTTACCCCAATGTTTCTATATATCTGTAACCTTGTTATGAGCTAAGGGGGCCCAGTCTGAAGGCCAGTTAGGGGGAGATTAGGGGTGAGTGCTTATTTGTTCCCTGGGTACCCCTGGAACTATAGCAGGGTGACTGTTACCCCAATGTTTCTATATATCTGTAACCTTGTTATGAGCTAAGGGGGCTCAGCCTGAAGGCCAGTTAGGGGGAGATTTGGGTGAGTGCTTATTTGTACCCTGGGTACCCCTGGAACTATAGCAGGGTGACTGTTACCCCAAAGTTTCTATATATCAGTAACCTTGTTATGAGCTAAGGGGGCCCAGTCTGAAGGCCAGTTAGGGATAGATTTGGGGTGAGTGCTTATTTGTGCCCTGGGTACCCCTGGAACTATAGCATTGTGACTGTTACTCCAATGTTTCTATATATCTGTAACCTTGTCATGAGCTAAGGGGGCCCAGTCTGAAGGTCAGTTAGGGGGAGATTTGGGGTGAGTGCTTAATTGTACCCTGGGTACCCCTGGAACTATAGCAGGGTGACTGTTACCCCAATGTTTCTATATATCTGTAACCTTGTTATGAGCTAAGGTGGCCCAGCCTGAAGGTCAGTTAGGGGGAGATTTGGGGTGAGTGCTTATTAGTGCCCTGGGTACCCCTGGAACTATAGCAGGGTGACTATAGGAGGATGGAATAGTTTTTAACTTCCTCTCTACCCCCCCCCCCATCTCCCAGTGACAAGTTTAAACTGTTTTTGCCTTTGTCTGAATCCCCTAGTTGTTCATAGGAATGGAGCAAAGGGGCCAAACTTGATGGTGGCGAGTCTTTTTCCAACCTCATTTATTAAATTTTACTATAGGCCAAAAAATAGATTCAATGCATTCCAAATGTATTTTCTAGAAAGTAACCTTTGACTTAATAATGTGACAGCCAATGAGATTCAGATAAAATGTCTTATTTACATCCGCATAAGTAGACATCACAATTGGGCAGTGTTATTGGGCATGGCTTGACAAAGGGCTTGTATAGCCTGAAACGTTGCCTATTGCATTTAAGTAAAGATTTTCAAGAATACCGGAGTGCTGCTGCTTTATTCACTATAATTGGGCAGTGTTAGTTACATATTCAAAGCTGTGGATGAGCAGGAGTCTCACAGAAGCAGATTTAAGCCATACAGTAAAAGTTTCAGCTTTAACAATTCTGTCTACAAGAGGCACAAGATATATTTTCATGCTTTAATGCTGACTTGGCATTTGGGAGGTGCAGCCAAAACTAATTTTCTTTTTCAGCTCTGTTGGCCCCAATACATGGTCTATAGATTGCTCTGATAAAGAGCTGGCAGTTTTACTCACTTTGCATTTAATTTAGCCTGGGCCCCGGGAGAATGAATAAAATAGACATTCAGACTTATCTTTGCATAGTTAAGTTCCTGAACGGAGAAAATCAGGATCACTTATCAGGCTGGAGGGAGACAAAGTCACAATTGAAAGAATTTTTTCGGTGGATTACAAAAAAAAACTTATAAAATGTTGTGCTGGGGAATCTCAAATTTCAGCCTAATGCAGTTTTACAGGGGAATTGAGAATCGTGTATGAAAAAGCTGCTAATCACAAAAATGAGATGTAATTAGACGGAATTCGAGTGGAATAAAGGGATCTTTCAAACGGCACCATGCAATTTTAATATAAACTTCCTAAGAGAATTCAGTTTTTATCCTAAATAGGAAAGTGGCATTTGCATCATTAACATTCGCTTTGGTTTCAGCAGCTTGTGCGTCTGTTTGAGATGCAGAAGATGTTTTAAGACACACGGTTATGGGCATTAAACAGTCTTTGGCATTTCTTATTAAATCCATATGTGTTAAAGGGGTGGTTAACTTTTAAAGGAGAACTAAAGCCTACTAAAGTAGCTAGAAATGTTGTACATGATGTTTTGTGCTTCTGTACCAGCCCAAGGCAACCACAGCCCTTTAGAAGTAAAGATATGTGTCTCCAAAGATGCCCCAGTAGCTCCCCATCTTCTTTTCTACTGATTCACTGCACATGCTCTGTGCTGCTGTCACTTACTGAGCTTAGGGACCCACTCACAATATACAGTACACATAGAATAGAAATGTCACAATATAAGGCTGATTAGTAATTAATACAGATAATTACTACATGGCAGCACAGAAACCAGTGCAATTAGCATCAGAATTTAATAATCAGCCCTGTAGTATCAGCTTATATTACAGGGGAAGCTCATTTTCTGCTGGATAATTAGTGACGAGCCCTAAGCTTAGCTTCTCAACAGCCAATCACAGCCCACTGAGCATGTGAGTGTCACAGACACTTTCCAAGATATTGACCCCCTGTGACAAGTTTGAAATCCTTGATAATGGATCCTGGATCAGCACTTTAGTTCCATGTTTAGTCCTATTCATTTTTACGAGTTCCTTCTCCTTTAAGTTAACTCTTAATATGTTATAGAATGGACAATTTTAAGCAACTTTTCAATTGGTCTTCATTATTTATTTTGTATAGTTTTTAAATCTTTTGCCTTCTTCTTCTTTCCAGCTTTCAAATTGGGGTCACTGACTCCATCTAAAAAACAAATACTCTATAAGGCTACATATTTATTGTTATTGCTACTTTTTATAACTAATTGTCAGGCCTCTCCATATTCCATTCTCTTATAAAAATCAATGAATGGTTGCTAGGGTAATTTGAGCCCTAGCAAACGGATGCCTAAACTGGAGAGCTGCTGAATAAAAAGCTAAATAACTGAAAAACCACAAATAATGAAAACCAATTGAAAATTGTCTCAGACTTTCAGTAGTAGATCTGTCAACATTCAGGGAACAGCTTAAGGTCAGGAGAGACTCTGTACAGTTTATAGAAGAGATACTCTGTAAATCCAAGGGTTTAGATTGGGCCTACAAACTGATGCAGTAAAATGTCCCAGAATGCATAATCTTTAATAAAATTAGGTGTATAATTAATTCTTGGTTTGGGAAGCAGATTCCCTAACATAGTCTGGTTTGTTTGACAAAAAGAGTTTAACTTTTAGCATGCTATAGAACGGCCAATTCTATTTCTTATTATTTGCATTCTTCTTTTGACTTTTTCCAGCTTTCAAATGGGGGTCACTAAAAAACAAATGCTCTGTAAGGCTACACATTTATTGTTATTGCTACTTTTTAATACTCATCTTTCTATGCAGGCCTCTCCTAGTCAAGTTCCAGTATCTCATTTCAAATCAATGAATGGTTGCTAGGGTCATTTGGACCCTAGCAACCAGACTTTTGAAACTGCAAACTGGAGCTGTAAAATAAAAAAGCTAAATAACTCAAAAAGCATAAGTAAAAACCAACTGCAGAGTTGAATAACCCCTTTAACAACTTGCCCCCCCCCCAGAATTTTCTGGCCAAACCCATGCTGACCTATTTAAGCCTAGCTGTGCCAGATTCATCTCACTCTCTCAATCTGAATTCTGCCCCTGCCACATATACAATAACAGTTGTGCAAGATTCTTCTCTTTCTCAATCTTTTGCCTGAATTCTGGCCATGCCCCCTGCAATTCTATCCAATCCTAGTTGTGCCAGATTCATCTTTCTCTCTCATCCTTCAGCCTGAATGTTAGCCATATCTCATTCCACCCTATTTAATCCCAGTTGTGCCAGTTTCCTCTCTCTCTCTCGCTCGGCTTTCAGTGTGAATTCTGGCCATGCCCCCTACAATTCTATCCAATCCTAGTTGTGCCAGATTCATCTTTATCTCTCATCCTTCAGCCTGAATGTTAGCCAGATCTCATTTCAACCTATTTAATCCCAGTTGTGCCAGATTCCTCTCTCTCTCGGCTTTCAGTATTAATTCTGGCCAAATCCACTACCGTCCAATTCAGACACATATGTGCCAGATTCATCTCACTCTCTCGGCCTGAGTTCTAGTCAAACCCTTGCAATTTTATCCAATCCTAGTTGTGCCAGATTCATCTCTCTCTCAACCTTCAGCCTGAATGCTACATGAATGCTACATTTCATGCCACCCTATTTAATCCCAGTTGTGCCAGATTCCTCTCCAATTCAGCCTGAATTCTAAATAAGTTCCCTCTCTATTCTCACCAAATCTCAACCCTTGCCCAGTATTGTCCAGTTCCCTTGCAGTACAAATTGGTCAATGAAATTGCTAAAATAGGACTACTATTATAGTATAAAACTTCTTATTTATATTAGTGGCCATTGGCACCAGAAAGAAATCTGATAATCTGAAAAGGGAAGACTTTTATTGAAAAAAATTACTGGTTCCTATAAAAAAAACCACAAGAGTGACCATTAAAGTTTAAGTAGTAAAAGTGTATTAAAAATAAAGTTATAAATATTTTCCCAACGCTATATTTAACGCCAGCCAGTATTTATTGCAGTGAATATAGCCATTTTGTTGCTATCTGTGATATAGAGATATCAGCATGTCCCCTGTAAGATTACTTTTGCAGGATTATTAAAGTAAAATATAGCCCATAAAATGGACAATCTTGTCCTGCTAAAAAAAGGGAAAAAAACACAGTAAAGAAAATAAACTGGTAATCTATGCCTATAATTCAGAAAACTGCAGGAAACAAAGTGGTGCAGAGATAAATCTATTTATTTGTTAGTCTGGACTGATTAATATTTGAAAGCACTGACTCCAGAGAAACCAGCTTTTGGCACCAGGAAAACCCAATGAGCATTTAGTCTCCAAATCTGTGCAAGTAGCTGCTCTGTTACCAACCGCATCTTCTCTACAATAAATAAATCATGGAAGAAGTTCTACAATTTCCCAGCATCCCCTAAAGGTCTTTGGGACCCTATCAGCAAAGAAAGGACCCTTCAGTGTTTGCATTTACAGGTCAGGGAACTCCCGAATATAACTCATGTATTATAAGGGATAATGTACCCCCTACTGTAGGTTATAAGGATATTAGAAGTCACTGAGGGGTTCTGTGACCATATAAAGGCACAAGGCTGCAGGCTGAGTTATACAGGGAACTCTGAGTATCACTCATGTATTATAAGGGATAATGTACCCCCTACTGTAAATGATAAGGATATTCGAAGTCACTGAGGGGTTGTTCTGTGACCATATAAAGGCACAAGGCTGCAGGCTGAGTTATACAGGGAACTCTGAGTATCACTCATGTATTATAAGGGATAATGTACCCCCTACTGTAAATGATAAGGATATTAGAAGTCAATGAGGGGTTGTTCTGTGACCATATAAAGGCACAAGGCTGCAGGCTGAGTTATACAGGGAACTCTGAGTATCACTCATGTATTATAAGGGATAATGTACCCCCTACTGTAAATGATAAGGATATTAGAAGTCACTGAGGGGTTGTTCTGTGACCATATAAAGGCACAAGGCTGCAGGCTGAGTTATACAGGGAACTCTGAGTATCACTCATGTATTATAAGGGATAATGTACCCCCTACTGTAAATGATAAGGATATTCGAAGTCACTGAGGGGTTCTGTGACCATATAAAGACACAAGGCTGCAGGCTGAGTTATACAGGGAACTCTGAGTATCACTCATGTATTATAAGGGATAATGTACCCCCTACTGTAAATGATAAGGATATTCGAAGTCACTGAGGGGTTCTGTGACCATATAAAGACACAAGGCTGCAGGCTGAGTTATACAGGGAACTCTGAGTATCACTCATGTATTATAAGGGATAATGTAGCCCTTACTATACATAAGGATATTAGAGTCGCTGTGGTTCACAGTGACTTCTAATAATCTCATATTTTGCAACAGGGGGTACTTTATTTATAATACACAAGTTTGTGAGTCAAGTGATAAAAGATATCACTAAGCACCCTTTATAAGGATATCATTTACAGGTTATTTATAACTCATGTATTATAAAGAATTATAATTAAAAATTGATAAAAAAGTATAAAGAATGCCAGTAAGCCACTAACTAAAGTTATTGACAAATCAGCTGACAAAGGTTTTAAAAAACCCCAATACTGTATTTTTTTTTAAAACTATAATGAAGAAATAAATGAGGTAATTCAGTGGAAAAATGATTTAATTTAAGTCAACTTGCATCTGATTCATTAAAAATTCTATTGCGGCAATAGAATTCTTAATGAATCAGATGCACTTTGAGTGTAGGACTGGCCAGATATGGGATGACTTTGACGTAGTTGTTCAGCTTAAATATATTGCAAAATATGGACAAACAATCCCTGTTTTGTTTATAGGGTAAGGCATATTTTAGTAGCAGTATGCACAAAATGTCTCAATGTCTTAAATATATTGATATTGGGTTGAGTGAAGAGGACTCTTGTATATTTCTCTCTCTCTCTCTCTCTCTCTCTCTCTCTCTCTCTCTCTCTCTCTCTCTCTCTCTCTCTATATATATTATACTTTAAATATATTATAGTAGTTGCCAAAGGCTGTTCATATTGCTTTAAGAGCCCTGAGCTCATTCTGTGTCTATGCCAATATCCCAGCCTTGACAGGTATCCCTGTACTATCTATTCCGCTGCATCAGCATAACTGGCAACCTTTCTATATCCCTAAAATATGGAGGATTCAACATATTTTCACGTTGATAAAGCATTTACTCAAAGTAACTCATCGGTCAAAGCAAGGACAATGATGTTTAAACATTGTATAAAAAAAAACTTAAGATTTTTTTATCCCTTAGGGGAGCCTATCCTTCACCCCAACAAAGGCATGTACTGGACCCTGGAGAGAATATTATGTAACAGTTATATATACACATTAATAATACATATTTTTTAACCATCCGTATTTAGATGAACTGTTGTTATACCTGCAATCTAACAGTCTCTTCATTAATTTAGTTGCCTTCCTTTGCCACCTAGGAATAATGGAGTGAAGAAGGTCCACTGGAGCAGAAGTGCATACTCCTCACTAGAGGACTGATAATGTACACCTACTCCTAATAGTACACCTACTATGTATTGACGGCAGTGTCTGACTGGAACACCAGGGGCCCACCCAAAAACCTTAGACCGGGGGCCCATTTCCTTACTCAACCTCTTTTCTTTACATACTATAATCCATTATTCCATCTATTTAGCCTCTTTTTCTCATAGAAATAGGGAATGACCATGAAATAGGCCAAATGTTTAGCAGCATGAGGGCCCACTGACACTTTGGCCCACCGGGACTTTTCCTGGTATCCTGGTGGGCCAGTCCGACACTGCTTGACGGGCAATTTACATGACCCACTGTCCTAAGTGAATGTCAAATGGGACCCTATCAGCCCAACATTAGAGGACGACAACTGGGAGGAAGTAGTAGAAATTATGTAAAGGCACCAGGGAAAGCCTGCAAGATACTACACCAAACATATCTCACACCACTGAATGTCCTGCCCAAACTGTTTAGAGATGTAGCACATACAGATATAGGCAGCTTTGTCTATTTGTTATGGAAATACCACTATTTCCAGAAAGCCTGGTCTAACATTTTTGGCAGAAGTACTAGACTCTGGATCCTAAAATATGTCTGTTAGGCCTAGCAGACTCCTTGGTACCACGGATTAGCACCAGAGAACACATTAGACTTTTGTTATTTTAGGGGGAAACAAAATGTGGATGAACCAACTAAGAGGAGCACCTGCCGAGTTTGAGAGAACATGCGGGTCCTGGATCTTGTCACTTGCTACGATAGCGAGGGTTGGACTGCGGGGTTCAGGGCCCATCACGACTGTTATTGAAGGGCTCTCCTTGTGAAATTAAAGTGGTTTGAGTTAACTGTTAGTATGATTTAGAGAGTCTACCTGAGTAAAAAATGAATCACAGCACGATTCTAATATGAAAAGTTAATTTTCCCCGCAGCAGATAAAATTCCTCTGAAGACAAATTCGATGATGTTCAGGTCAAACTCAGCTCATTACTTAGGCTGTTTAAATATGCAGAATTGAGGAGCAAGTTTGGGAAATGACTGGGCTGCAATTAGGGAAAAGGATCTTTCAGCCACTTGACTTTATTTTTATGAAGATGAGTCATTGAAAACCCAGGTATAATAACCATCTCCATGATAAGTGTTTGCAGAATGCAGAAAGCATTTTAATTCTTTACTTCGTCCTGCAAAGAAGTGGAATATATGACTAAAATGAGACAAGCAATTATAGGTCTCATCTAGTTAAATAAAGCTTTCTACTCAAAGATTTCATCTTTTCAGGAGCTGCAAAAACCATGCCACATGTTAGTATTAGTTCCTATATATCCTACAGGGAATGTGACTGTGGGATAGCAGGTATAGTAGGGAGAGATGGTGCCTATAGTAACAGTGGATAATAGTCTCTAGGAAGGGAGTGTGACTGTGGGATAGCAGGTATAGTAGGGAGAGATGGTGCCTATAGTAACAGTGGATAATAGTCTCTGGGAAGGGAGTGTGACTGTGGGATAGCAGGTATAGTAGGGAGAGATGGTGCCTATAGTAACAGTGGATAATAGTCTCTGGGAAGGGAGTGTGACTGTGGGATAGCAGGTATAGTAGGGAGAGATGGTGCCTATAGTAACAGTGGAATTATAGTCTCTGGGAAGGGAGTGTGACTGTGGGATAGCAGGTATAGTAGGGAGAGATGGTGTCTATAGTAACAGTGGGATAATAGTCTCTGGGAAGGGAGTGTGACTGTGGGATAGCAGGTATAGTAGGGAGAGATGGTGCCTATAGTAACAGTGGATAATAGTCTCTGGGAAGGGAGTGTGACTGTGGGATAGCAGGTATAGTAGGGAGAGATGCAGTCTATAGTAACAGTGGATAATAGTCTCTGGGAAGGGAGTGTGACTGTGGGATAGCAGGTATATTAGGGAGAGATGGTGTCTATAGTAACAGTGGGATAATAGTCTCTGGGAAGGGAGTATGACTGTGGGATAGCAGGTATAGCAGGGAGAGATGGTGCCTATAGTAACAGTGGATAATAGTCTCTGGGAAGGGAGTGTGACTGTGGGATAGCAGGTATAGTAGGGAGAGATGGTGCCTATAGTAACAGTGGATAATAGTCTCTGGGAAGGGAGTGTGACTGTGGGATAGCAGGTATAGTAGGGAGAGATGGTGTCTATAGTAACAGTGGAATTATAGTCTCTGGGAAGGGAGTGTGACTGTGGGATAGCAGGTATAGTAGGAAGAGAGGAGTTATCACAAGGATGGATATGGGAATTTAGAAAATAATGAACCCAAATTAAGATAGTTCTGCCCTGTGCCTTATTACTACAAACATAGTACTGGTTGTAGGTGAAAAGGAGAATAACAAAAGCCAACCACAAATAAATGGATTTAATGTTTCCTATAAGGGCTATTCCACACGGGGAGATAGCGACGCGTTTGCGGTCGCGGCGACAAAGCGCCGCGACAGTCGCCGCGACCGGCGCAGGCGACAGTTTTGTATGGGCGCCTATGTAAAAACGCCTGTGCTAACCACACGAGGCGATGCGCTTTTCAACAGTCGCCTGAAAAAGCCTGGCGAGATATTCTACAGCTTGAGCTTCCCCATCAGTTTATCTGCAGTCAGTGTGGGGAACCTGCTAATCGGAGCACTGATAGGAGCGAGTTTACCTCTGCAATCATGAGTCATTTCGGCTTGTTCTGCCGCTCAGAGCCCCTGGGAGGAAAATAAACGTTTCATCCCTGGGAAATTCATCCGTTACCTTGAGATTGTCTAGGAGCGGCTGCTGAAGGACATCGGCGTCCCTACACTTTGATGCACTATTATTATTGTTTGCTCCAAGTCACTAGAAAGGATTGCAATCTCCTTTTTAACTCTTTCTTCTTATTCATATAAACAAACTGTGAGACGATAGAAAAACATAAGATCTAAAGAGCTCAAACAACTAATTATATATATATATATATATATATATATATATATATATATATATATATATATATATATATATATACACACACACATTTTTCTAATATCTTCATGAAATAAAAACACAATCAGTTTACAATCATTTCACCATTGTCTTCCCTAGTTGCTGCTTCTGTCTTGCCTAAGTCTCCATTGTCTCTCGCTAGCTAGAACTTTCCTGATCGCTTCCCATAGTCCTCCTTTTGTGTTACAATCCAAGCAATTGAAGCCAGTGGGGTTTCCAATGTATACCATTTAGTTTACCAAAACAAACATTGAAAAGATGACCTTTTTCCTTAATAAAGAGGACTATTTATGCGAGTGTGCTGCTTTGTTTTAATCAGAAATACAAACATTAGGTTTTTAGGAAACATCACAGCGACCTGCACCCTGTGTCTGTCTAGAGAAAAGAAAATATCGGATTTATTGTGCTGATGCCTTTCTAACATGTTTATCTAGTTTAATGTTTCTAAGGCAAACAAAGGGGACGGACTCCCCCCTCCAGGGAACTCTGTGCCCCCCAGTGCTGCAATCAGAATTGTACTAATAATCATCAAAGGCCGCAGAGAAACGAAAAAAAAAACCTCCTCTATTGAAGATATTTGCTTTTGTCTGGGTTTTATTTTTATATTAGGCCAACGCCACAGAATGTCGTTTTGAATATTATCACATTTCTCTTTTAAAGGGTTTGTTCACCTTTAAATTAACTTCTAGTATGCTGTAGAGAGGGATATTATGAGACAATTTGCAATTGTTTTTCATTTTTTATTATTTGTGGTTTTTGAGTTATTTAGCTTTTTATTCAGCAGCTCTCCAGTTCGTAATTTCAGCAATCTAGTTGCCAGGGTCCAAATTACCATAGCAACCATGCGTTGATTTAAAGAAGAGACTGGAATATGATTAGGAGAGGTCTGACTAGAAAGATGAGTAATAAAAAGTAGCAATAACAATACATTTGAAGCCTTACAGAGCTTTTGTTTTTTTTAGACGGGGTCAGTGACCCCCATTTAAAAGCTAGAAAGAGTCAGAGAAGATGATTCAAACATAATGAAGACCAATTGCAAATCTGCTTAGAATTGGCCATTCTACAACACACTAAAAGTTAACTTAAAGGTGAACCACCCCTTTAAGGGCAATTAAAGTCTTTGACATTTTAAAGGATAAGTAAACCCTAATTTGCATGTTCTTTTTACAACACAGTTGGACAGAACAGTGTTTTTATTAACACCATGTTTTCTATGCATTGAATTATAAATGTGTAAACAGGGTCCCTGGCCCTTTGTGATCATTTAATCTTGAGAAGAAAAAAAAACAAAATTATAATATTTTTTGGACTTGACAAATGTTTGGTTGTACAGTCAAAGTGAAGTTTCAACCCTAACCAAGGAATAAAAGCCTTTAAGGGTCAATCACCACCAATAAAATAATGTTTTAAGTGGCTGCAAATTCAAGCAAACTCGTTTTTAAACAGATAATAGGAGGGAAATTGCCATCATAAAGTCATTTTTCCCCAGGAATAATTACAGCCAGAAGGATTTCGTTATATTATGCATTATTGCAGGCAGATAATTGACATTATGGAAAGAAAGTGCCCCGCGCATCCTCCAGTTTAAACTAATTGGCCTGCCCTTTTAACCATTAAGAATTGCACTGTCATGAAATTTTTGAACTTTGCATTCTAAAAAAAAAAAAAAAGTTATAAAATGCCAACCATCTGCGCCATCATTTAGGGCTGGGGCATGATTCGGGTTGTTAAACAGAACGGAGGACTTTGCAAAAGCACATACTGCGCATAATTAAAGCAAATGATATGCGTTACTATGCCAAGGTGAATGCATTTTTAATGAAAACTGTCATACCCAAGTGCAGAGCTGCCAGTTAAAGCTATTACAACATAGGAAGTCTATGATTATAATGCAAATGTTATCAATATCGTTTTTGTTATATACAGGTATATACAGTTATCCAGAATGCTCACGAACTGAGGTTTTCTGGATAAGGGATCTTGCTGTAATACCTCATACCTTAAGTCTACTAAAAAATATAATTTAAACATTAAATAAACCCAATAGGCTGGTTTTGCTTCCAATAAGGATTCATTATATCTTAGTTGGGATCAAGTACAAGCTACTGTTTTATTATTACAGATGTAATTTTTAAAAATCTGAATTATTTGATTAAATTGAAAGATCCGTTATTTGGAGCTTTCTAGATGAGTGGTTCCCAGATATCGGATCCTATATTTGTACTGTATATTTATTTGAGTTTCTCAACCAAACTTTGTTTCTAGCTTCAAACAAGACAGTCACACTGTGAGTCATTGACAGATTCCTTCTCTGTATATTTGTATTTATACATATGGGAAGGAGGTGCCATATTGTTTCCCTTAGACAGTACAGTATGAGGGTATAGCTTATTGTGTGCCCAGAACATTCCTTCTCTGTATATTTGTATTTATACATATGGGAAGGAGGTGCCATATTGTTTCCCTTAGACAGTACAGTATGAGGGTATAGCTTATTGTGTGCCCAGAACATTCCTTCTCTGTATATTTGTATTTATAGATATGGGAAGGAGGTGCCATATTGTTTCCCTTAGACAGCACAGTATGAGGGTATAGCTTATTATGTGCCCAGAGCATTCCTTCTCTGTATATTTGTATTTATAGATATGGGAAGGAGGTGCCATATTGTTTCCCTTAGACAGTAAAGTATGAGGGTATAGCTTATTGTGTGCCCAGAACATTCCTTCTCTGTATATTTGTATTTATACATATGAGAAGGAGGTGCCATATTGTTTCCCTTAGACAGTACAGTATGAGGGTATAGCTTATTGTGTGCCCAGAACATTCCTTCTCTGTATATTTGTATTTATACATATGAGAAGGAGGTGCCATATTGTTTCCCTTAGACAGTAGAGTATGAGGGTATAGCTTATTGTGTGCCCAGAACATTCCTTGTCTGTATATTTGTATTTATACATATGGGAAGGAGGTGCCATATTGATTCCCTTAGACAGTTCAATATTAGGGTATAGCTTATTGTGTGCCCAGAACATTCCTTCTCATTATATTTGTATTTATGCATATGAGGAGGTGCCATATTGTTTCCCTTAGACCAGGGATCCCCAACCTTTTGAAGCCGTGAGCAACATTCAGAAGTAAAAGGAGTTGGGGAGCAACACTAGCATGAAAAATGTTCTTGGGGTACCAAATAAGTGCTGTGATTGGCTATTTAGTAGCCCCTATGTGGATTGTCAGCCTACATCGAGACTCTGTTTGGCAGTACACCTGGTTTTTATACAACTAAAACTTTCCTCCAAGCCCAGAATACAAAAATAAGCTCCTGCTTTTAGGCCACTGAGAGCAACATCCAAGGGGTTGGAGAGCAACATGTTACTCACCAGCTACTGGTTGGGGACCACTGCCTTAGACAGTACAGTATGAGGGTATAGCTTATTGTGTGCCCAGAACATTCCTTTTCTGTATATTTGCAGTGATTCTATATTGTTTTAGTGCAGTTTGAGTACACACACACAAATAATATATATATATATATATATATATATATATATATAATAATAATAATCAAAAGGAAAACTGCACCAACAGGACTTTGGTTTTAGTTCCTGAAGACGGCTCTAGCTGTTGAGCCGAAACGTTGATCACTAAAACGTTTATTTCATACAAAGTCCCGTTGGTGCGGTTTTCCTTTTAATTATTACTATTGATGTTTTTAACCAGCACACAGGCATTGCCTTTTGTTTGTCCGTGTGCACCGTGTCTAAGTCTACTATATATATATATATATATATATATATATATATATATATATATATATATATAACATAGGATCACAAGATATTTCTTACCTGTACAGAGATGTCAACCACCTGGCACACCTGGACCACGCCCTGTCAAGTCCAAATCAAATCCTTTTACACCTGGGCTTTGCTCTGTAAAAAAAACAAAAAAAAAACGGTGACTCCTGAAAAATGTAGAAGAGGTGACAGTTATATACTGTATAAACATAGGGGCAGATTTATTAAGGGTCGAATTTCGAAATAAAAAATACTTTGAAATTCGACCATTGAATTAAAATACTTTGAATTCGAATATCGAATTTGAACTTTTTTCATTGAATTTGGGCATTCTGCGGTCGAAGTAAAAAATGCATTAGAAGGTCCCCATAGGCTAACATAGCACTTTGGCGAACTATTGAAGTCGAAGTAAATTTGAAGTCGTAGTATCCTATTCGATGGTTGAAGTATCCAAAAAATTACTTTAAATTTGAATTTTTTTACTTCGAAAAACCTCGAATTCACTTCGACCCTTGATAAATCTGCCCCATAGATTTAATTTGCTATATTGCTTTTACTTAGGTAATATAATGTTACAAAGGTACAGGTGATCTGTTATCCAGATTGCTTGGGATCTGAGCTTTTCCAGAAAAGGCATCTTTTCGTAATTTGGATTTCCATACTTAAGAGGGGTTATTTACTAAACTCTGAATGCAAAAATCACGAAAAATGTGTTTTGTTTTTTTATAAAATCGTACTTTTAAAAATCGTGAATACTTCAGAATTTATTAAACCCAGAGGATGTAAAAGTCTGAATCTGAAAATCCGGTATCTCAGACTTGTTGAGGTTGCAAATAAGTCAATGGGAGAAGTCCCAATGATTTTTTTGATGTGCGCTGGATTTCGTGCAATACCCCGAAGTTTTTAGTTGAAACGTGAAAATATGATTTTTTTTTTCCTACAAAGCAAATTTTCAGGAAAATGTAATAATAAATAAGCATAAAAAACCCGAGCATAGTTTTTTAAACTACGGGTTGAATTCTCCTTTAAGCTGCGAGTCTAACTTCTCCCATTGGACCTGTTATCTAAATTGTTACAATTACTTATTTGCGTATCTCAAAATTGTTACAAAAGTATCTTATCTGCAGCTGTGGCTGTTCTGGGCTCTCTAATACGAAATCACAGCACCATCCAAATCGTATATTTTCTTAAAAAGCCTTTATTGCATTTTCTGGCTTGGATCTCAAACGAACAACGTTTCAGGCCTATGTGGCCCGACAAAGGGCCACATAGGCCTGAAACGTTGTTCGTTTGAGATCCAAGCCAGAAAATGCAACAAAGGCTTTTTAAGAAAATATACGATTTGGATGGTGCTGTGATTTCGTATTGCATTGCTTATCCAGTTGGAGTGGACAACCTTGCACGTGCACCAGTTCGATAAATTTGTGGTTTGGGTGAGTGCTGACCAATTGTTACATTGTTCTGGGCTCTCTGCCAAAAGCCAACTAAGTTACAAACATTGTTTCTTTTATTAGCTGTTCAATGCAGAGAAAAGCAGAACTTTCCAGTACAAACGAACTGTTAGCTGTTCAGTGCAGAGAAAATTGTGACTTTCCAGTACAAACGAGGGACTGTGGGTTGAGCTGTCAAAAGACGGACTGTCTCTCTAAAATCGGGACAGTTGGGAGATATGTCTGAAGTCCCTTGTGCTGGACCCTTCTAGTTCTGAACCCGTGCAGGTGCACCTAATAAAGGCCCAGCAGCATATTATTGGCTATTAGGGTGAAATCTAGGTTTCCCAGTCTCCACCACCCTTCAACCCTATTTGGACATTTTAGAAAGCTGTAAAAACGTGGAGCCGATTCCATACTGTGTATCTTGTATTTTAAATTCTGAGCAGGTATCCCCCTGTATTCTCCCCTCGCCCAGCACATCCCACCCCCAGAAAAAGAAAGCAGATGTGTTTTCATGGTCACCAGGGAGACAAAAATGGCAGAAAGGGCGATTCTTTATCTTGGATGAGGAATGGATACTGAATGCAGCCTGGCAGAATTTCTATAAAGATACTTTTACTGGCCCCAAACACAAGCTTTGTTCTGGGGTAGGGATGGCTGACAAACATGACAGACGTTTTGTTGATTGCGGAGGTCTTGATTGGGTTTTTTTAAGAAAAAAAATAGCAAAACCGGTTTTGTCTCCAACAATGACCTTCCCGAATAAAATCCACAATGGAGATTTCCAGGCTGAATCAAATAAGGCTGGCTCCTAAAAGCACACACTCAAGCTGCAAATTATATGGAAGTCATTGTCTTAGGCCAAATGCAATTTATTTCTCCAAATAAAGACTCATGTTTATTCATTGGAATTGGGGGAAATCTTCAGCTAACCTTGTTTTGGGGAGGTAGGGTTTGGACTTTACTGCATGACATATAAAACATAGAAACAAATAGTGGCAGTATCAATAGCTTATTTATACAGGTATGGGGACCTGTGATCCAGAATGCCCGGGACTTGGGGTTCTCCAGATAACAGATCTTTCCATAATTTGGATCTTCATACCTTAAGTCTACTAGAAAATCATATAAACATTAAATAAACCCAATAGGCTGGTTTTGCTTCCAATAAGGATTAATTATTAGGGATGCACCAAATCCAGGATTCAGTTTTGGATTTGGCCAGGATGCGGCCTTTTTCAGCCAGGATGCGGCCTTTTTCGGCCAAACCAAATCCGAATCCTAATTTGCATATGCAAACTAGGGGCTAGGAGAAAAATCGTGTGACTTTTTGTCACAAACAAGGAAGTAAAAGTTATTTTCCCCTTCCCACCCCTAATTTGCATATGCAAATAATAATTTGGTTCGGTATTCGCCCGAATCTTTCGCAAAGTATTCGGGGTTCAGCTGAATCCAAAATAGTGGATTTGGTGCATCCCTATTAATTATATCTTAGTTGGGATCAAGTACAAGTAATAACAATAAAGGTTTGGAATGTTGACAACTATCTGGTTTCTATGGCTTAATGTCCCTAGTAAACAGGCAGCAGTTTGGAAGTCATAAAAGAAAATGAATCGCAGGGTGGCTGAAAAGTAAGATAAGAAAAAAAAATAGTAAGAACGATAAGGTTTGGAATGTCAACAACTATCTGGTTTCTAAGAGTTAACGACCCTAGCAACCAGGCAGCAGTTTAGAAGTCCTAACAGAAAATGATTTGCAGAGATGCTGAAAAGAAATATATTTGTCCTGTCTATTCTGCTGAAGCTATCGCTGCTGTCTGCTGCAAATCCACTGTCATTTTGGGGAGAGAAAGTTGTATTATGGGTAAAAGAAATGGTAATTTGAGTACGATTTTGCTCCTAAATGAGTCCTCTACTATCTAGTTAAATAAGGGGGAAATGATGGCTATGCTTTACAAAAACAAGTATTGCCCCTTTAATTTAACTAATTCCAATAATTTAACCTCTGGCTTTTGGGAACTACATTTCCCAGGATCCTTAGCCAGACAGATAGTGGGTGCGACTCATTCTCATAGTGTGGGAGAATGCAGTCTTGACGCTTGTGATATCAAAGTTAAATATAAAATAAAAAAGACAATTCATTGTACATGACTTGTATTTATGGCTTTATTTATTTGGTGTAATAGCAAAATAAAGGGGATCGATTACAGGCGCAGCGTTTCTCATTTATTCTCAGTAAAACCAAATACACCTCTAGCTGAAATGACTTCTGTAAATTGTTGTTTTGCTCCAACGAGCGACAAGAACACTCTTACTCATTTCACAGGGCTCGATCACTGTGCTAAAATGTTTCAGGAACAAAGAAACAAAGAACAGCGAGATTAAATAAGATAAAATATGTTAGGTTTTCTATTTTTTTTTGCTTCCCTTAGAACTGGCGGTGTGAAGATGTTACAATGGAGCTCGATATAAGTGGTGGGTGAAATAAGCCTAAAAAATGTCTCTTTTCACAACATTTCTTGGAGTGTCTGAAAAACAATCAGTTGGTAAATTGGTTTCCTTGAATAGTATAGTATAGGGAGTGAACTCGGCAGAATGTTTCCTTGCTTATAGGTAAATCAGAATATCTGACTTGC
The DNA here is from genome assembly GCA_038501925.1 of Xenopus petersii. Taxonomy (NCBI): domain Eukaryota; kingdom Metazoa; phylum Chordata; class Amphibia; order Anura; family Pipidae; genus Xenopus; species Xenopus petersii. The sequence continues at coordinate 129,621,775 of CM076688.1, read as the reverse complement.
CACAATTGTCTTTTGTTGGACAGCACTAGGCTGCCCGGAAGATGCTAGTTCAACCACAACATTACTGAAATTAAAAAATACTATGATCCTGTTGCCTACCTATACGTAACCCACAGTCACATCCCTTCCCAGAGACTATTATCCACTGTTACTATAGGCACCATCTCTCCCTACTATACCTGCTATCCCACAGTCACACTCCCTTCCCAGAGACTATTATCCCCACTGTTACTATAGGCACCATCTCTCCCTACTATACCTGCTATCCCACAGTCACACTCCCTTCCCAGAGACTATTATCCACTGTTACTATAGGCACCATCTCTCCCTACTATACCTGGTATCCCACAGTCACACTCCCTTCCCAGAGACTATTATCCACTGTTACTATAGACACCATCTCTCCCTACTATACCTGCTATCCCACAGTCACACTCCCTTCCCAGAGACTATTATCCACTGTTACTATAGGCACCATCTCTCCCTACTATACCTGCTATCCCACAGTCACATCCCTTCCCAGAGACTATTATCCACTGTTACTATAGGCACCATCTCTCCCTACTATACCTGCTATCCAACAGTCACACTCCCTTCCTAGAGACTATTATCCCACTGTTACTATAGGCACCATCTCTCCCTACTATACCTGTTATCCCACAGTCACACTCCCTTCTCAGAGACTATTATCCCACTTTTACTATAGGCACCATCTCTCCCTACTATACCTGCTATCCCACAGTCACACTCCCTTCCCAGAGACTATTATCCACTGTTACTATAGACACCATCTCTCCCTACTATACCTGCTATCCCACAGTCACATTCCTTTTTCCAGAGACTATTATCCACTGTTACTATAGGCACCATCTCTCCCTACTATCCCACAGTCACACTCCCTTCCCAGAGACTATTATCCCACTTTTACTATAGGCACCATCTCTCCCTACTATACCTGCTATCCCACAGTCACACTCCCTTCCCAGAGACTATTATCCACTGTTACTATAGGCACCATCTCTCCCTACTATACCTGTTATCCCACAGTCACACTCCCTTCCCAGAGACTATTATCCACTGTTACTATAGGCACCATCTCTCCCTACTATACCTGCTATCCCACAGTCACACTCCCTTCCCTTGACCTCTGTATTTTGACTCAGCTACTTTATCTTCTCCCAGTGAACCGAAACCTACTTCCCTTATGATAATTTCCACTTGTGATTTGCATCTTGATTTGCATTTTGATTGTGCTGATTGTGCTTGAGCTAAACCCACATCCTACCTCCTCGATGTTCACATCTCAGTGTGAGGACTATGTCATCTGTCCACCCAACCGTCACATCTCAGGGGGTTGAACCTCCTTTATAAAGTCACAAAAGGGACCTTCCACAATAACTATAAGGTGAAGTCTCCATTTGAGGTGCAACCCTTGAGAACAATACCGGTAATGGATTTTGGGGCCAGCTCACCCTGCTTAATAGGAATTCTGTAAGTCAAGCAGTGGGCTGGAACTAGGGTTGCCACCTGGTCAGTATTTTACCGGCCTGTACAAATGATGGCTGATCCCAATGTTATTAATAGGGAAAAAAGATAAATAAATAGGAAGGCCGGTATTTTTTTTCAGAAAAGGTGGCTTACGGTACAGGAAAAAAAAGAGATGCATTTAGTAATTCAGTGGGTAGGAACAAATAAAGGTAACATTTCCTCATTCACAAAGAAAACAACAGGTATCTTAAATCTTAAGGTGGCTGATATATGACCATAGGTGCTAAATCACACAGCTAGTAGCAATTAATCACCAGTTATTTTTAAACAATCAATTACAAGTTGGTAATGGAAAGCAAAGACCTGATTGGTTACTTTTGACAACAGCTCCGGGCCAATTTAGCACCTATGTTCTTAAATGAGCAGTATGGATATATAAACAGGACATTTTATTTATAGAGATACTTGGAAATAAATTGCCTTTTTATGATTCAAAAGGATATCATAAATACATTATAAAGTGTTACGTTCTTGCCTTAAGCAATGTACGTTTTTTGATGTATGTAAATAATGTTAAAAAGATAAAAAAATCACAAAGGCTATTTTTCTCCAGTCATTTGATTTTAGCTCAGGTCTCACTCAGATAACAGTCAGTGGTCAGGATTCTTTTTATTCAAGGTCAGACTGGGGCAGCAAGACAACAGGAAAAAACCCAGTGGCCCACGTTTCACTGAACATTTAGAGGCACATTTTTCAAGGATCGAATTTCGAAATTCATATAAGTTGTTTTTTTTCAACTCCTTTGAAATTCGAATATTTGACTATTAATAAAACCGAATATGTAAAACTCTCGAATCAAATTTGAATCCAATTCGACCAAACTCGATTCAAGTTTTTTCTCCGAAAAAAACTTGAATGTCAGGAAGGCTACTAACATGTCCAAATTGGTCCCTGGATGTCTTCCATTGACTTATACATGAACTCAGCAGGTTTTAGATGGCGATTATTGTCGAATTCAAGTTCTTAAAGGGCCAACTTGAAATTCGAATTAAAACTGGAATCGAGTTTGGATATTTCACAATTCGAATTTGAGAGTTTTGACCATAAAAAAATAGAAAATTCAAATTTTTATTTTAACCCTTAATTAATTTGCCCCCTAGTGTGATATCATATTGATGAGGTCACTAATTGTATGAGAATGGCAGCAAGATGCAGTGGAATGTCTGGACAAATTAGTGATTCTTCCACAGTTCCCCGCAGCTCTGTTTTCTACTTATTACAGAGCATACTGCGTTCTTGCTTTTATGTTACCCGACATGACACCAAGAAGAAAACATCACCTCCTACACTAAGCATACCATATAATTCAGTACTCCATTATGGCATCACATTATCTTTTTCTGAAGCGAGCTGGTGACTTTAAAAAGCCCTCTGCACTTTAATGAGATGTCTAGTTTAAAATCTTCCTCCCCTCTGCATCAACTCCACAAAGCTTCTCCATTGCTAGAGTGCCGTGACCTTCAGGTCCACAGTTTCTTTAGAAGCTTTCCGGGTTTTTGAAATTCAAAATATTCTTGATAACCACCGGGCTCTTAAGAACTTTGAAGGGAAAATTACAAAGCTGTCAAATATGTCTGTTCTTTCCTGACACTACAAAGTGACAAGCTGAACGGAATAATACATTTTACATGATGAATTTTTATCCGACGCAGCTTTAGGATGGCTGTAGAAGTCTTCTTCATTTGCTTGACGGTCTGTGATTTCTTCACCCTGTTCCTTATTAAAGAAAAACAAAAATTGAATAAGCTGTACTAACAGTTATCTTTGAAAGTGATGCAGAAATGCCATGGGGATGGCCCAAAAATACAGCCTAACTTTTCATTGAGCACCAAAAATGCCTTGACTTGACTTGAGTATCTGAACTGGTGGACTATAAGATGGACATTTTATGGGTCTCCAAAGACCAAACTGTTTCTGGATCCAGACTCAATGCTTTCTCCTGTGTCCAGTGGTGGAACCCTAGAACCCCTTTGACTATTGTCCTATGCCAGGTTCAAGCTCCTTTTACTTTTACGATGGTAAATCTGGTGTTGAATAGAAATAAGACCAATCCTCACTTTCCACGTGGCGTGACTATACTGTCATAGTAGGAAGGGGAGAATTTGCACTTTTGGACAGTCTAGTTAAGGTGCCTTTACAACTGGTCCCAAAGAACACATGCTATATAAAGTCAATAGCAATGCACAAGGTTTTTCTCAGTTTGTTATACCTTGGTGGCTCATGAACTGCCTCTTAATGCACCAAAGTACAATGTTATCCAGTTGGTAAGATAGACATTTTCACAGCTAAATGGGTCAACTTTCCGTTCCCGACACCTGACTGGTGTTTTATTTGATTTTCTTGATGCAAAATCTTCTCCTAAATCCTCCCACGATGATGATCATTCCACTGAAAGAATTATGCTTCCATTCCAAGCTGAGTTGCCATCATCCCAGTGGATTGTTTTTTACATTTTTAGCAATTTATCTGTATAGTGGAGTGTTTTCTCTCCCCTTTATGTGTGTGTGTGTGCGTTATCATTTCAGCTAACTCTTTCAGAAAATGAGCATTTAACAGTTCACACTTCAATTCCTCCCATGAAAAACACTTAAATCAAGTTTAAATAGATTTCTGAACGGTTTGCTGAGCTGCTCATTCCATCTAGAAGAGTGGGGCGCATGCAGCTGCTTCTGTAATTAGTTGTTTTGTGTTTGTGGATTCAGCTTGGTGTCCCATCCTGACACCGCTAATTGGGGCTGCCACCTTGTGCCTTGAAAACGGGGTCAATTGTGACTCCATGTCTCGCTTGGAAACAAAGAAAACTGCATGCATACTGCAGGGTTGATGTTCTTTGTGGTGATGTGGCCTGGAGTAAAGTGAAAAAAAGTCCTCTATATTGGGCCCTGAATTACTCTTTACTTCATTTCTTCAACTTGCTGTGTGCTTCAGCTGGAGGTTGAAAGCTGACATTGATATAAAAAACGTTGAAATTTTTTCAAAATCCCCCAGGGCTGCGGTTGGATACTTGTTGGTAGATCCAGAAGTGGAGCTAAGGGGGTGAAGGGGTATCTTGGTGCATGTGCATGGACTATGCTGCCCGTGTGCCAATCACATAGGTGAGGGTCTGTTCCTAGGGTACTGTCTGCTGCATAGCAAGGTCAGGGATTGCCCTTAATCTGCCTATAAGTATGGGTCCATCTGCCATGCTGATATTAGCTGTTTTAGATCCCCCTAAAGGAAAAACAAAATTTTGGAACAGGGTGTGTGTAAGACACACCAGGAGATGGTGCGCATGCGCTGTTGACGTACAGTCCCTGCATCATCATGGGCGTCTGCTGAGTGCGAATGAGCGTTGCGAAGCTCACGTATGACGAGCAGTGTCATAGCGCTCGCATTTTGCGTCATGACAAAATTTTCCCGCGTGAAGCTCAAATTTTGGCGCCAATCCTCCCTTAAAATGGCCCTTTTGCATTGTAACAATGCCAAAGCTGGCTTTTGTTCACAAATTCTGTTAAAGCGTTGTATTCTATTTGACTTTTCTGGTTTTTGACGGCTGCCTCAACCTATTTGCCTGTTTTGTGAATACGATTTGCCTGATCCTTGCCAGTACCTCTTCACAAACTCTCATGCTACCAAAGGCACAAATTCCATGTTGGTTCCGCAGCAGAAAGCCCAGGCCCCAAAAGGGTGTCGGTGAACACAGGAACTCGCAGGGGCCCTCTTGTGCATCTGAGAGTGCCAGCTGCCATTAAGGTTCCAGACTGATGAGTTTGTTACAGTGTGTTACTTGCATGGACATTCCAATGCCCTGTAAATACTCCCTGAGTAGCAGAGTTGTTTGAACCAATGAAGACCATTGCACTCATGTTTTACCCAAAACTGTCCGTTTTGGCGCTGTTTTGGCCATGTATCCCTACATTTCCCAACTGCCATGGTGGACTGGGGTGGTGAGTCCTGTCAGCTTCAGCTGACTACAGAATCCTCTTTCTTCTGCCTTCATTCGCTTTTTCAATTCTATAATGTTACGTTCTCCTGCCTGTTCCTTGTTTTATCTTTAGTTTCTCTTCTTTGATATTTCTTTTTGTATTTCTCTCCATTTTTATAGGGATTGTTCACCTTTAAATTATCTTTCAGTATGATGTAGAGAGTGACATTCTGAGACAATTTGCAATTGGTTTTCATTTTCTATTATTTGTGGTTTTCGAGTTATTTTAGCTTTTTATTCAGCAGCTCTCCAGTTTGATATTTCAGCAATCTGTTTGCTAGGGTCCAGATAAGCCTAGCAGCCATGCATTGATTTGAAGAAAAGACTGGAATATGAATAATAGAGGCCTGAATAGTAACAATAACAATACATTTGTAGCCTTACAGACCATTTGTTTTTTAGATGAGGTCAGTGACCCCCATTTGGAAGCTGAAAAGAGTCAGAAGGAAAAAGCAAATCATTCAAAAACTGTAAAAAAATAAATAATGAAGATCAATTCAAAAGTTGCTTAGAACTGGACATTCTATGACATACTAAAAGTAAATTTAAAGGCTAACCACCCCTTTAACAGTTTGGATTTACTCTCCCCCATATCCTCTCTTCATCTGTCTCTCTGCTTTCTAAACGCCCTGTTCTCTTCTGTTTTTAAACCATCTTCTCTGCTTCAGGTTCCCTCTTCCCTAAAGCTGAAGCATTGGTGCAATACCGTCTTTTGTCTTGCAATGTAGTAATGAATTAGATTTATTTATACCCTATATCTGAGCTTCCTACAACATCAGATAAGCAGCAACTTATCAGGAGGGGAAAAAATGATTTAATTCAGTGCCAGGGGAAATAAAAAGAAAATATTTATTCCACCTGCTAAATTATAGACAAATGGCTTATGTTTTCTGACTCATTTCGCAACTGAATCCTCCGGCGCCTCTGGGTTAGATGAACGCAATTGTACAAGTCGTTCCTTTACAGAACTGCAAATTATTAACATATCACTTTTATTTAGTTTGGCGTGTATGAAATAAAGCTCCCGCTTCATTTTAGTCTGTTCAGTTATGACTGCACTGCGTCAGCCATGTTGTTGCTCTTAAACTCCCAGCATTCAGTGGCCAGCCTGCTGATTTAAAGGGGTTGTCCACTTCTCAGTTAACTTTTACTATGACATTGAAAGTGATATTCTGAGACAATTTCAATTTGGTTTTCTTTTTTAATATTTGTGGTTTTTGAGTTATTTTAGCTTTTTATTCAGCAACCTGGTTGCTGGAGTCCAAATGACCATGCATTGATCTGAATAAGAGACCGGAATATGAATAGGAGAGGCCTGAATAGAAAGATGAGTAATAAAAAGTAGCAATAACTATAAATGTGTAGCCCTACAGAGCATTTGTTTAATAGATGGGGTCAGTGACCCCTATTTGAAAGTCTGAAGAAGGCAAATAATTAAATAGCTATAAATAATGAAGACCAATTGACAGGCCCGGATTTGTGGTGAGGCCACATAGGCCCGGGCCTAGGGCGGCAAAAAATAGGGGCGGCATGCCGCCCAGCCGCAAATGGATTCAATTACACCAGCTGCGCCAGCACTTTTTCGTCGGTGCACTGGGAAGTGTAGGCGGGCGCTAGGACCGCGCGGCCGCCTGGTCGGACCGCGCGGCCGGCAAAACAATCCGGAGCTGCCAATTGAAAAGTTGCTTAGAACTGCCCATTCTATTGCACCTAGAGGCAATTCTTAGCACCCAATTTTAGCACAGGTATGGAACCAGTTATTCAGAATGCTCGGGACCTGTGGTTTTCCGGATAAGGGATCTTTCCATCATTTGGAAACAAGTCTACTAGAAAATCATGTAAACATTAAATAAACACAATAAGATGGGTTTGCTTCCAATAAGGATCAATTATATCTACATTTCAATCATGTACAAGGTACTGTTTAATTATATCAGAGAAAAGGGAAATCATTTTTCAAAATTTGGATTATTTGGATAAAATGGAGTTTATGGGAAGACGGCCTTTCCGTAATTCGAAGCTTTCTGGATAACGGGCTTCCGGATAAGGGGCCCCATACTTGTAATATGTTGGCAGTTACATTGTAACCACTGACTCTGACCACTGCTCCCTGTCTTGGGCCCCTGGTAGAGAGGGCCCTGCTAACCTAGTATTAAGTTAAAGGAAAACTATACCCCCAAAATGAATACTTAAGCAACAGATAGTTTATATCAAATTGAATGACATATTAAAGAATCTTACCAAACTGGAATATATATTTACATAAATATTGCCCTTTTACATCTCTTGCCTTGAACCACCATTTCGTGACTCTATCTGTGCTGCCTCAGAGATCACCTGACCAGAAATACTACAACACTAACTGTAACAGGAAGAAGTGAGGAAGCAAAAGGCAGAACTCTGTCTGTTAATTGGCTCATGTGACCTTACATGTGGTTTGTATGTGTGCACAGTGAATCTTACGATCTCAGGGGGCGGCCCTTATTTTTTAAAATGGCAATTTTCTATTTATAATTACCCAATGGCACATACTACTAAAAAAGTATATTATTATGATAATGGTTCATTTACATGAAGCAGGGTTTTACACATGAGCTGTTTTACTCAGTATCTTTTAATAGAGACCTACATTGTTTGGGGGGTATAGTTTTCCTTTAAGATTCCTGATATAGATATGAGTTTTTCAGATCTCTTCTTCTGCTATATAGAGTCCCAGTCACCATTAGAGGGCTGCTGCAAGTGGAAGTGGCGTTTTTCCCTAATATTACTCGATTTTTTTTTTTTTTTATTAATTTCATCAACGCAGAGATATCAGATGGAAAATGCAACACAAGCAATTATAATATAAGCTAGAGAAACATCCATTACCCTCTTTCTTTACAAAAATATTCTAGAAAGCGAGAGCAGAACACTGAAAAACAAAACAAAGAAAGAAGCGGCACGAAAACGACATTTGTGAAGAAGTAGTAAACATTTTCTGTTGATGTTGGAAGCAAAGTATTAACCTAATATGCCCCCCCCCCACCCAGTTATCGCAACTTATGCCGAATTACAACAGATGGAGCATGATGTATGTGGTGTGTTGGCAGCAGAAGAAAAACAATCTCGATTTGTATACGGTAGCAAATGACATTCTTTCTAGCCAATTAATTTGCTAAAGGAAAGGATGGATACCGTGGTCATTAATTAGGTTACATACTATGCTTATGACAATCTGTTGTTAAATACACAACCTCCATTCGAATTGGGGGATTCAAATTCAAATGTGTGAATTCTGATGCCAAAAAAAAAAAAAAACTACTCAACCCTTAATAAATCTGCCCCTAGGTCACCGGTGATTTCTAGAGGAGACACTTTGTATGCAGCTTTGTAAAAGGCTTACAGGTTTTCTAATTAAATCTCTTGTTAACACAGAGGTACAGATCAACTTTGATGGGAATGAGATGAATCCAGAGCAGCTCTGAAGCCCTCTTGATGATTGAATAATCTTGATAAATATGCATAGTGGTTTTACTCCAAAGGTTATTAAAATCAGAGAACTAGAAGACTAAACACCGGAAAAATATAACAGGTCTACGAGAGTGTAAATGATGTCTGTTTAATTCCCATGAAGTGTCAGCTGCCTGGGCCAATCTCTATTTCGTGCACAAACCGCAGTACAATGGATCGGGTTGGGATTGCAGGGGAAGAGATATACCCTACGGCAGTTTGAATCACTCTGTCCAATGTGTATGGTAATTTGTTTCTCACTCAAGGGCAGAGCAGTGAGGCAGAATTTCTTGAGATGGAAGGGCTGTCACTCATTCTGCTGCTTTCTAAAGTCAGACATGTGTTTGTCAGCTCTGCATCCCAAGAGGTTCTAATAGGTTGTGGCATTCCACTCCCATGTGCTGTTCTATGCTACAAAGAGGGCTGTTGATACAATATGTGCATTTTAGCTGTACTGTTTCATATTGGATGTGCTGAGAAGATGTTTTCTAACCTGATACTCCCAGCCCCATAGTCGTGGCCAATGAGAAAAAAGCAACAATTTGTTACTGATGTGAGTTCCAACCTGTTTAATTGTAAGGAAATCCATTTGGGAGTTAAACACAGGTATGGGACCTGTTATCCAGAATGCTAGGGACCTGGGATCTTTCCGTAACTTGGATCACCATACCTTAAAGGAGAATTCAACCCATAATCCCTCCTCTCCCCAGCCTACCTGCCTCCCCAGGCAAATGCCCCTAATTTTTTACTCACCCCTCCGAGCAGATTCTGGCCTCGGAGTTCAAGGCAGCCATCTTCTTCTTCTCCGTTATTCTTCGTGTCTTGACGGCATTTTTGGCGCATCCGCAGTTGGAGTAAATTTCAGCGTATGCGCTGAAAGTCATGAAAATTTTCGGCGCATGCGCAGTTGTTCGGAACTGGAAATTTACTCCAACTGCGCATGCACCAAAACTTCAGAAAAAGACCAAAGAAATAGGATGGCTGTCTAGGCCAGAATCTGCACGGAGTAGTGAGAAAAAAATTAGGGGGGTCTACCCAGGGTAGGGGGGGGGTTTATTATGGGTTGAATTCTCCTTTAAAGCTGGCCATAGACGTGCAGCTCTATTTGCAATATTGGACGAACGATCAGATGTCCCAATCTCCTGACCTGCCACTAACCTGTCCAATCGCCATGGCAGTAAAAATGTCGGGATACTCCACACACGGTTCGAAAACAGTAAGAAACAAAGATTTGTATGATCATATCTGCAGCTTAAGTGTACTAAAAAGTAATAGAAATATGAATTAAACCCAAAAGGATTGTTTTGCTTCCAATAAGGATTAATTATATCTTAGTTTGGATCAAGTAGAAGCTACTGCTTTATTATTACAGAGAAAAAGGAAATCATTAAACAAAATTAAAGTATTTGATTACAATGGAGTCTATGGGCGATGCCTTCCTGTAATCGGAAGCTTTCTGGATAACAGGTTTCCAGATAACGGATCCTCTACCTGTACACAGTAGGTATTGGCCAGGTTTTGGGGAGGTCAGCCAGTTGGGTTGCACAGCTTATTGTATGGAAGGGGAAGGCCAAGCTGATCATCATCTTTAGGATGGCCAATTATAAGCAACTTTTTTCAATTGGTCTATAATTTATTTTTTATATTAATTTGCCTTTTTCTTCTGGCTCTACCCAGCTTTCAAATGGGGGGGGGGGGATCACTGACCCTATCTAAAAACAAATGCTCTATAAGGCTACAAATGTATTGTTATGCTACTTTACTGCATGATTGCTGGGTAACTTGGACCCTAGCAACCAGATGGCTGAAACTGCAAACTGGAGAACTGCTGAATAAAAAGCTAAATAACTCAAAAACCACAAATAATATCAAATGAAAACCATTGCACATTGTCTCAGAATATCACGCTCTACAATCCCTTTAAGTATCGTGTCAATCAAAGCCAACACAATAACACAAATCTGGACATTATAAGCCTCAAGGTATGTATTGAAGGGTTATTTATTGTACTTTAGGGTAAGGACACACGAGGAGATTCAGGGAGATTTTGTCGCCTGGCTACTAATCTCCTTGTCTTTTGAGCAACTATCTCCCTGAACTGCCTCAGCGTTTTTCCCCATAGGCTACAATGAAAAGTAGCCTGCGCTAATGCACACAGGGCGATGCGTTTTCAATAGTTGCCTGATATTGCCTCACTGAGGCAACTTTGGGCAACTATTGAAAACGCATCACCGTGTGTGCATTAGCGCAGGCTACTTTTCATTGTAGCTTATGGGGAAAAACGCTGAGGCAGTTCAGGGAGATAGTTGCTCAAAAGACAAGGAGATTAGTAGCCAGGCGACAAAATCTCCCTGAATCTCCTCATGTGTCCTTACCCTAATAAATCCAGTAGGTCAAAGGTGTTAAAGTGCAAACAAAGTCAGTTATTTACCATGTTTGTTTCCTACAATGCAGTTTTTTCATGGGAAAAAACAATGCATTGTAGGTAAAACATGGTGATTTGCATTCGAAATGGTCCTATAAGGATATTGATTCAACTTATAAGCGCTGCTAAGACCCCATCTTAATTACACAGAGTCTCCAGTACACAAGTAGGACATTTTGGAAATAGAAAGCTACAGAGAAGGGCAATTATGTTAATAAAGGGCATAAAGTATTGGAGGGTCCTGAGACAAAGTGAGGTAGTTGGGATGAAGGAAGAGTCCAACACGCTGTAGAGTTCCGTGGGCTGATGAACATGAATAGTTTGCTACTGTATATTTAAACATGACTCTATTCCAGAAGTCAACTGATCTATAAATGCAAAATGCAGAGTTTCTTAGGAGTTATTGAATTTCTGATTTAATCTTAGCCTTCTGCTCAGCGGAACGGCTCCCAGTTGGCCGGATAATGCTGAATATTGTACAATGTTCCATTACTTGCTGTAGGGGAACTTCAGCCCTTTCTGCTGAATTCAATGGCTGTTCCAAGAAGCTATTCATTAAAATGTTTAATTAATAGTTTTCAAGGCTCTAACTGTTACAAATGACGGGTAATGGATTTATAATATTAAAGAGATGTATTATTAAGAAACACTGGAAGAGGAAAGTAGGTGAAGTAGTGAGCCGTAAAATCGCAGGATTGCGCAGCTAATGACTAGCTTTCTATTAAACTGAAATATAAGCCAAAGGGATATTTTCATGATTCATCATCCCAGATAAAAAAAAACATCTCAGGGAAAAAAAGTGAGAGACATTCAAGCGGCAGACATCAGGCACAAATAGAGAGTTTAAGCAATTTATCAATGTAATTGGCTTTTTAGAAAGGTTAATTCAGTCTGAAGATAATGCGGTTTTTGTGAAAAATTTAGATTTGACTTTATTCTCTGGGCATTAGTGCATCTTTAATCGCTTTCCAGCTCTCTGCTTTATGTTGCTAAATATGACATCAAAAGCCGTGAACCAGAACTGTGTTGGGCAGGGGGCCCTGCAGGGGCAACTGTGTAGGTAGTGCAACAACAGTTGTAATAGTTTCACTTGTAACCTCTGGGAAGGGACAGTGGAATAATAGGATATTTGCTTATAGTTGTGGGATAGCAGGTATAGTAGGGACAGATGGTGCCTATAGTAACAGTGGATAATAGTCTCTGGGAAGTGAGTGTGACTGTGGGATATCAGGTATAGTAGGGAGAGCTGGTGTCTATAGTATCAGTGGGGATAATAGTCTCTGGGAAGGGAATGTGACTGTGGGATAGCAGGTATAGTAGGGAGAGATGGTGCCTATAGTAACAGTGGATAATAGTCTCTGGGAAGGGAGTGTGACTATGGGATAGCAGGTATAGTAGGGAGAGATGGTGCCTATAGTAACAGTGGATAATAGTCTCTGGGAAGGGAGTGTGACTATGGGATAGCAGGTATAGTAGGGAGAGATGGTGCCTATAGTAACAGTGGATAATAGTCTCTGGGAAGGGAGTGTGACTGTGGGATAGTGGTATAGTAGGGAGAGATGGTGCCTATAGTAACAGTGGGATAATAGTCTCTGGGAAGGGAGTGTGACTGTGGGATAGCAGGTATAGTAGGGAGAGATGGTGCCTATAGTAACAGTGGATAATAGTCTCTGGGAAGGGAGTGTGACTGTGGGATAGTAGGTATAGTAGGGAGAGATGGTGCCTATAGTAACAGTGGGATAATAGTCTCTGGGAAGGGAGTGTGACTGTGGGATAGCAGGTATAGTAGGGAGAGATGGTGCCTATAGTAACAGTGGATAATAGTCTCTGGGAAGGGAGTGTGACTGTGGGATAGCAGGTATAGTAGGGAGAGATGGTGCCTATAGTAACAGTGGATAATAGTCTTTGGGAAGGGAGTGTGACTGTAGGATAGCAGGTATAGTAGGGAGAGATGGTGCCTATAGTAACAGTGGATAATAGTCTCTGGGAAGGGAGTGTGACTGTAGGATAGCAGGTATAGTAGGGAGAGATGGTGTCTTTAGTAACAGTGGGGAAAGAAAAAGGAATGGGCATGTTTAGGGTAGGTCCTCAGCATCCTCTTTAATAGACGATGTAGCAATTAATTATACTTTTCTTTTCCAGCTATGGATCACACCAAACTGAATTCCATTTTTCTGAAACATCAGGATTATAAACGTTCCTAATGCCTCTGTTTCTGCCTGTCCCAATCTCTTTTTCGTCTCGGCAAGTGCTCAGCCTGACATATCTGCATGAAATAAATATGATTAATATTCTATATTCGCTTGGTTATGGCTGCAACCATAAACGAGGTGCAGTGGAGTTTTTATAGTGCAGAGCCAGATCGACTTATAAAAGTGATTTAAAGGGTGTTTGGAGGAGTGAATGAAGAACTTTAAAGAAAAATCATTAATTTCCATGCCTTATAATTTGGAGGGAGGTGATTACTCACATTAATGGATCTGACCCAACTCCGCAGTGGCCTCCTACGCCTTCAGAGTCCAAAGCTTCTCTGGGCGATTATGCTACAGATGCTTGGAATTCTGCCCTGCAGATTATTATCATGGCTGCTGCAGGAAAATATGATTGTCCATCTACTCAAGATCTGCAGCCGACACGAAGAGCACATTTATTTACAGTATAGCTGCATCATTACTGCTTGCTGGTTATTAATAAAATGACTGCAGAGCTACATAATCTCCTCGTTTATCCATCAACTATAGCCAATAATTGGCCTCAGGCTATTATTTTTTTCTTCTTATAAATCCATTCTAATTCATGCACCGAGAGCTGAAAAACCTTTCTTCTGAGAAAATATTCAGTATATAGCGTGCTCAGAACATTCCTTCTCTGTATATTTTTAGGGATGCACCGAATCCAGGATTCAGTACGGGATTCGGCCTTTCAAAGCAGGATTCGGATTCTGCCGAATCCTTCTGCCTGGCCGAACCAAATTCTAATTTGCATATGCAAATTAGGGACAGGGAGGGAAATCACGTAACTTTTTGTCACAAAACAAGGAAGTAATAAATGTTTTCCCCTTCCCACCCCAAATTTGCATATGCAAATTTGGATTCAGTTCGGGATTTGGCCTGATCTTTCGATTCGGGTGTTTGGCCAAATCCAAAATAGTGGATTCGGTGCATCCCTATTATTTTTATATGGGAGATGCCATATTTTTTTGAGTATGATGTACAATTATGGGATCCGTCATCAGGAAACCTGTTCTCCAGAAAGCTCTGAATTATGGAAAGACTGTTTCCTATTGACTCCCTTTAAAACAAACATCCAAATGTTTAAAAACGATCTCCTTTTTCTCTGTAATAATGAAACAGTAGCTTGTACTTGATCCCAGTTAGGGTATAATTAATCCTTATTGGAGGCAAAAACAGCGTATTGGGTTTATTTAATGTTTACATGATTTTCTAGTAGACTTAAGGTATGAAGATCCAAATTAAGGAAAGATTTGTTATCCGGAAAACCCAAGGTCCCAAGGATTCTGGATAACAAGTTCCATACCTGTATAGCTTATTGCATTCACAGGATATTCCTTCTCATTATATATGTATGTTACCATTATAAGTTATTAAAAAAACATTGGCGGCCAGGGTCCCACATAAAAGTTTTTTAAAAAAACATTACCAGCTAAAAAGAAACATTGGTGGCCAGGGGCCCCATAGAATATTTTAAAAAAACATTGGTGGCCAGGGGCCTATAGTATTAAAATAATACATTGGTGGCCAGGGGTTTAATAACATTTAAAAAAACAAAACACATTGGTGTTCAGTAGAACTTACCTTAGGCTCCTTTCATGGCTTTGAGTCTTTCGTGGATTCAGCTTCGGCTACTTTCATGGCGTTGGGTCTTTTCGCAGCTTCAGAACATCAACTTCGGGTCTGTTCGCGGCTTTGGCTCTTTTCACGGCTTCATGTCTTCGGCACTTCCACTCTTTTCGCAGCTTTAGCTCCGTTTGCGAGTTCAGGTCTTTTTTTGCGGATTTGGCTCAGTTAACGGCCTCGGGTCTTTACCACTTTGTGTCTTCAGGACTTGGGATCTTCCAGAATTGGGAAAAGATTAAAGACAGAAGATAAGGAGAGAGGTAATTAGTGGGCCGTCTCTTTCATCATCAAGTGTTATAGATTGGTGAATTCTAAGTATGCTTTCAATTTGTCTTCATTTTTTTCTTTTTCATAGTTTTTGAATTTTTCTTCTGATCCCTCCATCTAAAAACAAATGTTCCGTAAGGCTACAAACGTTGCTACTTTTTATTAGGGATGCACCGAATTCAGCATTTGGTTTGGGATTTCAGCAGGATTCGGCCAAATGCAAATTAGGGGTGGGAAATCACGTGACTTTTTGTCGCAAAACAAGGAAGCAATAAACGTTTTCCCCTTCCCACCCTTCGGTATTCGGTCGAATCTTTCGCAAGGGATTCAGGGGTTCGACCAAAGCCAAAATAGTGGATTTGGTGCATCCCTACTTTTTATTACTTGTCTTTCTATACAGGCCTCTCCTATTCATATTCCAGTCTTATTCAAATCAGTGCATAGTTACAATTTTGACCCTACCAACCAGATTGCTGAAATTGCAAACTGGAGAGCTGCTGAATAAAAAGCTAAAATAACTCAAACTGTCTTAGAATATCACTCTCTACATCATACTAACAGTTAATTTAAAAGTAAACAATCCCGGTTTAGCGGGTCCCAGTTTCCCCAGTTTTCTAACACTATATTGTAGCACTCACCTCCATTAACTCATGTACATTGATTTAATAAGAATAAATGAGTGCCCTGTCAATCATGGAAATTGTAGCAGATAATTATGTAGAAAGTGGCACACGGGAAACATAAAGGGCAGTAGAACTCAAACATTAATTTATAATCTCACATAAATACAAGAGTACAATTCCTAATCCCCGGGATCACAATTTTAATAACACAGAGAGAGAGAGACTTTCTCTGCAACATAATATTAATTTAAAGGTTAATAAAACGCTAATTCTCTTTCATTCTTTTTTTATTTCAATATCAATGGGCTTTGTATACTAGAGTAAAAGAACATGGACATTCACGCATAACATGTAAAAATTTAATAAAGTAGTTCGAGAGGCAGGTCTTACTATTGATATATATGCTATTTTACTGTTTTGAAAAACTGAATAGACAGAAGTGGAAATTCACCTTCATATGTATTATGCTGCAAGCAATTAAAAAATAAAAATGGAGACAGAGTGAAGAAAAAACTTTTAGTATGTTATTGAATGGCTAAATCTAAGCAACTTTTCAATTGGTCTTCATTATTTATTTTTTTTATAGTTTTTTAAATGATTAGTCTTCATCTTCTGACTCTTGCCAGCTTTCAAATGGGGGTCACTGACTCCATCTAAAAAATGGTCTGTAAGGCTACAAATGTGTTCGTTATTGGCTTACTGCTTTTTATTAATTATCTTTCTATTCAGGCATCTCGTATTCATATTCCAGTCTCTTAATCAAATCAGTGCATGGTTGCTAGGGTAATTTGGACTCTAGCAACCAAATTGCTGAAATCGCAAACTGGAGAGCCGCTGAATAAAAAGCTAAATAACTCAACAACCAGAAATAATAAAAAATTAAAACCAATTGCACATTGTCTTGGAATATCACTGTCTACATCATACTAAAGTAGGGTTGCATCTGGCTAGTATTTTACAGGCCTGACCAGTAAAAATTATGCTTGACCCCAATGTTATTAAAAAAAAACTAAAAATATAGGAAGGCCGGTATTTTTTTCCAAAAAAGGTGGCAACCCTATTCTAAAGGTTAACTCAAAGGTGAACAACCCCTTTAAATAACAGGATGATTTTGGTTAGCAGTCTGTCTCCTATGTGCTGGCCTCTCTCCTTGCTGATGTATGTAGCAGTCTAACAATAATGGGCTATCACTTCTCTATAGAGGCAGGGTCACTGGGAATCTCTAAGACTGATATTTCCATCTAACAAGAAAATTACATTGATATATATAGTTGGCCTCTTGCTATGTCTCACTGCGGGTGATTTATGGAAATCCTCACTGCTGTGACGCCCAAGTCTAGCTCCTGCTAATAAACAGAGCAAGGGCCTCAGCCTGTCCCCGGCAGATTCATGGCCAGCTCTAAATAAGCAGTTATAATTTGAATGCTTGTATTGCTGTCTTCATGAACACACAGTTGGCGAGAAGTGTGGCAAAGCCTTCCCAGGCAAAAATTTATCCTGTAGTGAATTTCTCCACAAGATGGCATTTACAGCAGTTCCTGGGTCAATTTGTGCTCCTGTCACTCTCTTGCCTCTATCTTACCCTACTGAACCCCTAACTCTATCTACAACTGCTGCAGAACCTCACTATGTGGAGTCACTGGTAGTAACATAAGGGCATCACACCCTGAACCTGGGCCTTTAAATACTTAGAAAACAAGAAACCATTTAATATGATGTATTTCTCACAAAATGCAATTGGGTTCCTTGACAACTTGTAATTTCAGTATGTCTATTTACTGCATGAGATGCTGTGGCTTGAAAATAGAAGCAGGAAGAAGAAATCCAGGATTTGGTTCGGGCTTTTTCAGAAGGATTTGGATTCGGTCGAATCCCTCTGTCTGTCCGAACCAAATCCGTATTTGCGTATGCAAATTAGGGTTGGGGAGGGAAATTGCGTGACTTTTTGTCACAAAACAACGAAGTACATTTTTCCCCCTTCCCACCCCTAATTTGCATATGCAAATTAGGATTGGGATTCAGTTCTGTATTCAGCCGAATCTTTTGTCTAGGATTCGGCCGAATCCAAAAGAGTGGATTCAGTGCATCCCTAGTTTAATGTAATCACTATCAAACGCCAAAGGGGCATCAGGGCCGCCATTACAAATCACGGGGCCCCATACAACAAAATTTTCACCACAGATCCCGCCCACAGTTAAAAGACCACACAGAAAAAAAGGTAACCCCCTCACACACACAATTTATAAAAAGCTATTGATGGTTAGGGCCCACTTATAAGTTAAAAAAAATGGTGGCACCAGGGCCCTCCATAAAAGTTTTTTTTTAAAAACTGGGTCAGGTCCCCCCTACAAGTAAAAAAATTATTGGTGACCAGGGCCCCCCTATAAGCAAAAAGAAAAACATTTTTTTAAATAAACATTGGTGTCAGGGCCCCATTTACAGATAAAAAAAAAATGGTCCCCAGAGAATATTTTTAAAAAAAATAACACCAGCCCCCCTTACAAGTTAAAAAAATTGGGGCCCCAGAGAATATTTTTTAAAAAACATTGGTGGCAGGGGCCTATAGTGTATTAAATTAATACATTGGTGGCCAGGGGATTAAAAAACAAAAAAAAACCAGACATTGGTGTTCAGTAG
This sequence comes from Xenopus petersii, assembly GCA_038501925.1. Lineage (NCBI taxonomy): Eukaryota > Metazoa > Chordata > Amphibia > Anura > Pipidae > Xenopus > Xenopus petersii. The sequence goes on along the minus strand of CM076688.1, from coordinate 129,602,965 downwards.
AACTGAACTCGTGACTTCAGGACTTCAACTTCATCTGCTTTCGTGACTTCGGGTCTTTTCGCCGCTATTTTTTGCCAATTTTGGCTATTTTCGTAGATTCGGGTCGTTTCCCCACTTTGGCAGTTTGGCTTTTCAGGACTTCAGAAGGACAGCACGGCTTCAACGTTTTCAAGGGGCTCTTTCGAAAAGTGCAGCACTGCCAGGCCGCCCTTCAAACTCAGCCCCTGATGGTGGCCCTAGGGAGGGGGAGATGAAAAGAAGCTGGTTATGAAACAGTTTACTTATTTTTTTCAGAAAACAGTTTGTATTTTTAATTTTGTAAATATAAGGTTTTCTCTAGGTCTGATGTGGGGCAGTCAAAATTACAGCAATTTTCAAGTCCCACTTTTAATCTGGAAGCTGTATTGTTCCCCTTATCTGAGATTAGGAGTGGGATGAGATTATGAGTTGCTACCTTTTTTGGAATAAAATACCGGCCTTCCTATATTCTTGCCATTTTTTCTTATTAATAACATTGGCATCAAGCTTCATTTTTACCAGGTCTGTAAAATACAGGTGGCAACCCTAGGTGAGATTAATTAGATTTGGGGTGGGAGTGAGGTGCTAAGAGGTATCATTAAAAATGTCAAATTATAAAGGGAATAATTTACCCCTGTTGTAATATCCCCACGCAGGTTTGCCACCTTTTCTGTAAAAAAATATCGGCCTTCCTATATCTTTATCATTTTTCCTATTATTAACATTGGGATCAACCGCTATTTTTACCGGCCAGGCCCGTAAAATACCGGCCAGGTGGCAACCCTATCCCCAGGCCATCCAACCTGACTCATATAGCCTGAATGCTCATGCATTTTCTAGAAGTTTCTTTGTTGACATGCCCTCACTCTTCCTGTCTATTGACATTAGGGTTGCCATCTGGCCGGTATTTTACATTTAAAATGTTGGTTGATCCCAATGTTATTAATAGGAAAAAGGAATATACATATAGGAAGGCCGGTATTTTTTTCAGGAAGACCTTAATGGACATGCCTTCTAATGGTCACAGTATTTGTAGTACATTCCCCATTGTGGCCCTGAAAAGAGTGAGGCCCAGGCAGACTGAGGGTATGAACGAAATTGAACTAAAATACTGTGAGGTATGTATTTAGCCTGTGGACAGTTGTGTGACAGGACCAGACTGACCAATCCGATACCAGAATAGCTGGTCACATGGCTTCCCTGCAGGGGGAGGAGCATAAAGCTGTGCTGGGACAGAAGAGGGAAATAACAAAATGGAGGATTTGTGCAGCCTGCAAGTTTACTTGTTTCTAATTTAGGTTTAACACAAGATTTTCTAATAAACCTGTTCTCCGCATTAATAAAAGGTCTTCATGTGAAGACTAATGCGCTTCTCAGTGTCGGTTCTCTGTATCTCCTAGTACACTGAATGAATGTCTCTCAGGGTAAATAAGTATTTGTGAATATATAAACAGATAAAAAAAATACACATGTAAAGCTAATCTGACTAGGCAGACCAAAAAGGGGTTAATGTCCAGCTAGTTGTGGGAGCATGGGTTACATGTGATTCACAACACTTCAGGCTAGGGCCTTTGCTACTGGAAGATTTCACAGGTGGAGTAGTATAATTACAACTCTCGCACTACTATGCTACACCAAATAGAAATAATGGGCGCCAGGAGATTCTTGTGATGAACCAAACGAATAACAGTTTATTTGTACAAGACAAATAAGCCCAGGGTTTACTTGCAGAGTCAAGGTATACACTCGGCCGGGATTCAGCTTTTTTAGGCAGGATTTGACCGAAACCCTTCCCACCCATAATTTACATATGCAAATTAGGATTCAGATTCAGTTTGGTATTCGGTTGAATCTTTTGTGAAGGATTCGGCCGAATCCAAAATAGTGGATTCAGTGCATCCCTACTTTAATTTAATCATTATCAAACGCCAAAGGGGGTTCAGGGCCGCCATTAGAAATCACATAGCCCTATACAACGAAATTTTCACCCCAGATCCCGCCCACAGTTAAAAGACCACACAGAAAAAAAAGGTAACCCCCCACACACACAATTTAAAAAAAGCTATTGATGGTCAGGGCTCCCTTATAAGTTAAAAAAAACGGTGGCGCCAGGGCCCCCATAAAAGTTTTTTAAAAAAATTGGTGATCAGGGCCTCCGTCAAGTAAAAAAAATAATTGGTGACCAGGGCCCCCCCATAAGCAAAAAGAAAACATTGGCGTTTTTTTTTTTTTTTTTTTTTAATAAACATTGGTGTCAGGGCCCCCCTTACAAATAAAAAAAATTGGGACCCAGAGAATATTTAAAAAGAAAATAAGATTGGCACCAGCCCCCCCCCCTTACAAGTTAAAAAAAAATGGGGCCCCAGAGAATATTTTTTAAAAAAACATTGGTGGCAGGGGCCTATAGAGTTTTAAATTAATACTTGGTGGCCAGGGGATTAAAAAACAAAAAAAACAGACATTGGTGTTCAGTATAACTGAACTCGGGGCTTCAGGACTTCAACTTCGTCTGCTTTCGTGACTTCGGGTCTTTTCGCCACTTCAATTTTGGCTATTTTCATAGATTCGGGTCTTTCCCCCGCTTCGGCAATTTGGCTTTTCAGAACTCCGGAAAGGCAGCAAGGCTTCAGCACTATCAAGGGGCTTTTTCCAAAAGTGCAGCACTGCAAGGCCCCCCTTCAAGCTCAGCCCCTGATAGTGGCCCTGGGGAGGGGGAGATGAAAAGAAGCTGGTTATGAAACAGTTTACTGATTTTTTTCACAGGGGTCGGGAAGGGGGAGAAAACTGTTTGTATTTTTAATTTTGTAAATATAAGGTTTTCTCTAGGTCTGATATGGGGCTGTCAAAATGACAGCTATTTTCAAATCCCATTTTTAATCTGGAAACTGTATTGTTCCTCTTATTTGAGATTAGGAGTGGGATGAGATTATGAGTTGCCACCTTCTCTGGAAAAAAATACCGGCCTTCTTATATTCTTGCCAGAAGAGACATCATTTTTACCAGGCCTGTAAAATACAGGTGGCAACCCTAGGTGAGATTGATTAGATTTGGGGTGGGAGCGAGGTGTTAAGAGGTATCATTAAAAATGTCAAATTATAAAGGGAATAATTTACCCCTGTTGTAATATCCCCATGTAGGGTTGCCACCTTTTCTGTAAACAAATATCGGCCTTCCTATATCTTTATCTTTTTTCCTATTATTAACATTGGGATCAACCGCTATTTTTACCGGCCAGGCCTGTAAAATACCGGCCAGGTGGCAACCCTATATCCCCAGGCCATCCAACCTGACTCATATATCCTGAATGCTCATGCATTTTCTAGAAGTTTCTTTGTTGACATGCCCTCACTCTTCCTGTCTATTGACATAAGGGTTGCCACCTGGCCGGTATTTTACATTTAAATATGTTGGTTGATCCCAATGTTATTAATAGGGCAAAGGGATCAACATATAGGAAGGTCGGTATTTTTTTCAGGAAAACCTTAATGGACATGCCTTCTAATGGTCACAGTATTTGTGGTACATTCCCCATTTTGGCCCTGAAAAGACTGAGGCCCAGGCAGACTAAGGGTATGAACTAAATTGAACTAAAATACTGTGAGGTATGTATTTAGCCTGTGGACAGTTGTGTGACAGGACCAGACTGACCAATCCGATACCAGAATAGCTGATCACATGGCTTCCCTGCAGGGGGAGGAGCATAAAGCTGTGCTGGGACAGAAGAGGGAAATAACAAAATGGAGGATTTGTGCAGCCTGCAAGTTTACTTGTTTCTAATTTAGGTTTAACTCAAGATTTTCTATCTAATAAACCTGTTCTCCGCATTAATAAAAGATCTTCATGTGAAGACTAATGCTTCTCAGTGTCGGTTCTCTGTATCATCCCTAGTACACTGAATGAATGTCTCTCAGGGTAAATAAGTATTCGTGAATATATAAACAGAAAAAAAAAATACACATGTAAAGCTAATCTGACTAAGCAGACCAAAAAGGGGTTAATGTCCAGCTAGTTGTGGGAGCATGGGTTACATGTGATTCACAACACTTCAGGCTAGGGCCTTCGCTACTGGAAGATTTCACAGGTGGAGTAGTATAACTACAATTCTCACGCTACTATGCTACACCAAATATAAATAATGGGCGCCAGGAGATTCTTGTGATGAACCAAACGAATAACAGTTTATTTGTACAAGACAAATGAGCCCAGGGTTTACTTACAGAGGTCAAGGTATACTCTCGGCCGGGATTCAGCCTTTTTAGGCAGGATTTGGCCGAACCCTTCCCACCCATAATTTGCATATGCAAATTAGGATTCGGATTCAGTTTGGTATTCAGTTGAATCTTTTGTGAAGGATTCGGCCGAACTCACTATGTGGAGTCAAAGGGCAGTTGCCCTGACTTGAATCCCCCCTAATGTCTGCTCTGGTTACATGGAATGGGCTGGTAGTAACATAAAGGCACCACACCCTGAACCTGGGCCTTTAAATGCTTAGAATACAAGAAACCATTTAATATGATGTATTTCTCACAAAATGCAATTTTGTTCCTTGACAACTTGTAATTTCAGTGTGTCTGTTTACTGCATGAGATGCTGTGGCTTGAAAATAGAAGCAGGAAGAAGAAATCCAGGATTTGGTTTGGGCTTTTTCAGAAGGATTTGGCCGAATCCCTCTGTCCGGCCAAACCAAATCCGTATTTGCGTATGCAAATTAGGGGTGGGGAGGGAAATTGCGTGACTTTTTGTCACAAAACAACGAAGTACATTTTTCCCTCTTCCCACCCCTAATTTGCATGTGCAAATTAGGATTGGGATTCAGTTCATCAAAACAGTGGATTCAGTGCATCCCTAGTTTAATGTAATCACTATCAAACGCCAAAGGGTGGGAGGTCAGGGCCGCCATTACAAATCACATGGGCCCCGTACAACAAAATGTTCACCACAGATCCCGCCCACAGTTAAAAGACCACACAGAAAAAAAGGTAACCCCCTCACACACACAATTTATAAAAAGCTATTGATGGTCAGGGCCCACTTATAAGTTAAAAAAAATTGTGGCACCAGGGCCGTCCATAAAAGTTTTTTTAAAAAAACTGGTGGTCAGGGCCCCCCTACAAGTAAAAAAAAATATTGGTGACCAGGGCCCCCCTATAAGCAAAAAGAAAAAAAATAAACATTGGTGTCAGGGCCCCATTTACAAATAAAAAAAAATGGGCCCCAGAGAATATTTTTAAAAAAAATAACATTGGCACCAGCCCCCCTTACAAGTTAAAAAAAATTGGGGCCCCAGAGAATATTTTTAAAAAAAAACATTGGTGGCAGGGGCCTATAGAGTTTTAAATTAATACTTGGTGGCCAGGGGATTAAGAAAAAAAAAACCCAGACATTGGTGTTCAGTATAACTAAACTCGTGGCTTCAGGACTTCAACTTTGTCTGCTTTCGTGACTTCGGGTCTTTTCGCCACTTAAATTTTGGTTATTTTCGTAGATTCGGGTCTTTTCCCCGCTTCGGCAATTTGGCTTTTCAGGACTTCGGAAGGGCAGCAAGGCTTCAGTGCTGTCAGGGGGCTTTTTTCACTGCCAGGCCCCCCTTCAAGCTCAGCCCCTGATAGCGGCCCTGGGGAGGGGGAGATGAAAAGAAGCTAGTTATGAAACAGTTTACTGATTTTTTTCACAGGGGTCGGGGAGGGGGAGAAAACTGTTTGCATTTTTAATTTTGTAAATATAAGGTTTTCTCTTGGTCTGATGTGGGGCTGTCAAAATGACAGCTATATTCAAATCCCACTTTTAATCTGGAAACTGTATTGTTCCTTTTATTTGAGATTAGGAGTGGGATGAGATTATGAGTTGCCACCTTCTCTGGAAAAAAATACCGGCCTTCCTATATTCTTGCCAGAAGAGACATCATTTTTACCAGGCCTGTAAAATATAGGTGGCAACCCTAGGTGAGATTGATTAGATTTGGGGTGGGAGCGAGGTGCTAAGAGAGGTATCATTAAAAATGTCAAATTATAAAGGGAATAATTTACCCCTGTTGTAATATCCCCATGTAGGGTTGCCACCTTTTCTGTAAACAAATATCGGCCTTCCTATATCTTTATCTTTTTTCCTATTATTAACATTGGGATCAACCGCTATTTTTACCGGCCAGGCCTGTAAAATACCGGCCAGGTGGCAACCCTATATCCCCAGGCCATCCAACCTGACTCATATATCCTGAATGCTCATGCATTTTCTAGAAGTTTCTTTGTTGACATGCCCTCACTCTTCCTGTCTATTGACATTAGGGTTGCCACCTGGCCGGTATTTTACATTTAAATATGTTGGTTGATCCCAATGTTATTAATAGGGCAAAGGGATAAACATATAGGAAGGTCGGTATTTTTTTCAGGAAAACCTTAATGGACATGCCTTCTAATGGTCACAGTATTTGTGGTACATTCCCCATTTTGGCCCTGAAAAGAGTGAGGCCCAGGCAGACTAAGGGTATGAACTAAATTGAACTAAAATACTGTGAGGTATGTATTTAGCCTGTGGACAGTTGTGTGACAGGACCAGACTGACCAATCCGATACCAGAATAGCTGATCACATGGCTTCCCTGCAGGGGGAGGAGCATAAAGCTGTGCTGGGACAGAAGAGGGAAATAACAAAATGGAGGATTTGTGCAGCCTGCAAGTTTACTTGTTTCTAATTTAGGTTTAACTCAAGATTTTCTATCTAATAAACCTGTTCTCCACATTAATAAAAGATCTTCATGTGAAGACTAATGCTTCTCAGTGTCGGTTCTCTGTATCATCCCTAGTACACTGAATGAATGTCTCTAAGGGTAAATAAGTATTCGTGAATATATAAACAGAAAAAAAAAATACACATGTAAAGCTAATCTGACTAAGCAGACCAAAAAGGGGTTAATGTCCAGCTAGTTGTGGGAGCATGGGTTACATGTGATTCACAACACTTCAGGCTAGGTCCTTCGCTACTGGAAGATTTCATAGGTGGAGTAGTATAACTACAACTCTCACGCTACTATGCTACACCAAATAGAAATAATGGGCGCCAGGAGATTCTTGTGATGAACCAAACGAATAACAGTTTATTTGTACAAGACAAATGAGCCCAGGGTTTACTTACAGAGGTCAAGGTATACACTCGGCCGGGATTCAGCCTTTTTAGGCAGGATTTGGCTGAACCCTTCCCACCCATAATTTGCATATGCAAATTAGGATTCGGATTCAGTTTGGTATTCAGTTGAATCTTTTGTGAAGGATTCGGCCGAATCCAAAATAGTGGATTCCGTGCATCCCTACTTTAATTTAATCACTATCAAACGCCAAAGGGGGTTCAGGGCCGCCATTAGAAATCACGTGGCCCTATACAACGAAATTTTCACCCCAGATCCCGCCCACAGTTAAAAGACCACACAGAAAAAAAAGGTAACCCCCCACACACACAATTTAAAAAAAGCTATTGATGGTCAGGGCTCCCTTATAAGTTATAAAAAACGGTGGCACCAGGGCCCCCATAAAAGTTTTTTAAAAAATTGGTGATCAGGGCCTCCTTCAAGTAAAAAAAATAATTGGTGACCAGGGCCCCCCTATAAGCAAAAAGAAGAACATTGGCGTTTTTTTTTTTTAAATAAACATTGGTGTCAGGGCCCCCCTTACAACTAAAAAAAAATTGGGCCCCAGAGAATATTTAAAAAGAAAATAAGATTGGCACCAGCCCCCCCCTTACAAGTTAAAAAAAATTGGGGCCCCAGAGAATATTTATTAAAAAAACATTGGTGGCAGGGGCCTATAGAGTATTAAAATAATACAATGGTGGCCAGGGGATTAAAAAAACAAAAAAACATTGGTGTTCAGTAGAACTGAATTTGTGGCTTCAGGACTTTAACTTCATCTGCTTTGATGACTTTGGGTCTTTTCGCCACTTCAGTTTTGGCTATTTTTGTAAATTTGGGTCTTTTCGACACTTAGTAAGTATAGCTTTTCAGGACTTTGGAAAGGGCAGAACATCTTCAGCGCTGTCAAGGGGGGCCCGCCTCTTTCGAAAAAGTGCAGCACTGCTGGGCCCCCCTTCAAGCCCGGCCCTGGGGGGAGATGAAAAAAAGATGGAATTGAAACAGATTACTGATTTTTTTCACAGGGGTCGGGGAGGGGGAGAACAGTTATTTTGTAAATATAAGGTTATCTCTAGGTCTGATGTGGGGCTGTCAAAATTACAGCAATTTTCAAGTCCCACTTTTAATCTGGAAGCTGTATTGTTCCCCTTATCTGAGATTAGGAGTGGGATGAGATTAGAGTTGCCACTTTTTCTGGAATAAAATACCGGCCTTCCTATATTCTTGCCGTTTTTTCGTATTAATAACATTGGCATCAAGCATCATTTTTACCAGGCCTGTAAAATAGAGTTGGCAACCCTAGGTGAGATTGATTAGATTTGGAGTGAGAGTGAGGTGCTAAGAGGTATCATTAAAAATGTCAAATTATAAAGGGAATCGTTTACCCCTGTTGTAATATCCCCATGTAGGGTTGCCACCTTTTCTGGAAAAAAATACCGGCTTCCTATATCTTTATGTTTTTTTCCTATTAATAACATTGGGATCAACCATCATTTTTACTGGCCAGGCCTGTAAAATACCAGCCAGGTGGCAACCCTATATCCCCAGGCCATCCAACCTGACTCATATATCCTGAATGCTCATGTATTTTGTAGAAGTTTCTTTGTTGACATGCCCTCACTCTTCCTGTCTATTGACATTAGGGTTGCCACCTGGCCGGTATTTTACATTTAAATATGTTGGTTGATGCCAATGTTATTAATAGGGAAAAGGGATCAACATATAGGAAGGCCGGTATTTTTTTCAGGAAAACCTTAATTTACATGCCTTCTAATGGTCACAGTATTTGTGGTACATTCCCCATTGTGGCCCCGAAAAGAGTGAGGCCCAGGCAGACTGAGGGTATGAACTAAATTGAACTAAAATACTGTGAGGTATGTATTTAGCCTGTGGACAGTTGTGTGACAGGACCAGACTGACCAATCCGATACCAGAATAGCTGATCACATGGCTTCCCTGCAGGGGGAGGAGCAAAAAGCTGTGCTGGGACAGAAGAGGGAAATAACAAAATGGAGGATTTGTGCAGCCTTCGAGTTTACTTGTTTCTAATTTAGGTTTAAAACAAGTTTTTCTATCTAATAAACCTGTTCTCCACATTAATAAAAGATCTTCATGTGAAGACTAATGTGCTTCTCAGTGTCGGTTCTCTGTATCATCCCTAGTACACTGAATGAATGTCTCTCAGGCTAAATAAGTATTTGTGAATATATAAACAGATAAAAAAAATACACATGTAACGCTAATCTGACTAAGCAGACCAAAAAGGGGTTAATGTCCAGCTAGTTGTGGGAGCATGGGTTACATGTGATTCACAACACTTCAGGCTAGGGCCTTCGTTACTGGAAGATTTCACAGGTGGTGTAGTATAACTACAACTCTCGCACTAATATGCTACACCAAATAGAAAAACTGGGCACCAGGAGATTCTTGTGATGAACCAAATGAATAACAGTTTATTTGTACAAGACAAATGAGCCCAGGGTTTACTTGCAGAGGTCAAGGCAAAAACACAATGCCACACAGCAGGCAGGAACAGGTTACAAGACACAGCAGAGAACAGTGGCTCCCATCAGGCAAGGTAGTCAGGTAATTACACCCATTCCTTCTGCAATATACCTCAACATGGTCCAGCTCCCACCCAGTGGAGTGGACACATTCTAAGCCTGATAGGGATGCACTGAATCCAGGATTCGGTTTGGGACTCGGCCAGGATTTGGCCTTTTTTGGCAGGATTTAGATTTGGCCGAACCCTATGGGTCCCTACACACAAAACACCTATTTCTATTAAAGAATGTGGTTTGTGCACAGTTCATGTTTTATACATGATATATATTGTGTGTACAGATGTCCCATTGTAGAGCTTTATCCATGTGGGTGGTAGGGTTGCCACCTTTTCCTGGAAGAAAAATACTGGTCTTCCTATAAATTTATAATTTTTCCCTATTAATAACATTGGGGTCGACCATCATTTTTACTGCCCAGGCCAGTAACATACCGGCCAGGTGGCAACCCTAGTGGGTGGGGACCTAGGGAGCCCCTGGGCATATTTTATAGCTTGACCCCAGAAAGGGCCCTAGCACAGTAGTATGCCCTGTACCCTCAATAACCATGCCCCTGGTTTACCAATTCCATACCCTTAAAGGAACAGTAATACCAGAAAGCAAAACTGTTTTGAAGCAATGATAATATAACGTACTCTTGCTTTGCATTGGTACAACTGGTGTGTTTGCTTCAGATGCACTAGTTTATATAAACAAGTTGCTTTGCAGCCATGGGGGCAGCCATTCAAGCACAGGATACACAGTAGATAACAGATAAGTACTACTATAGTTTATATAAATAAGCTGTTGTGTAGCCATGGGGGCAGCCATTCAAGCACAGGATACACAGTAGATAACAGATAAGTACTAATATAGTTTATATAAACAAGCTGCTGTGTAGCCATGGGGGCAGCCATTCAAGCACAGGATACACAGTAGATAACAGATAAGTACTAATATAGTTTATATAAACAAGCTGCTGTGTAGCCATGGGGGCAGTCATTCAAGCACAGGCCAGGGCAACAGTATATACACTTTAATTTTTTTGTGTTATTGTTCCTAATTGTAGATATGTCACTTAATTTTAAGTTTTGGAATGGGTTATTTTTACCCATGGGCCCCACTGAGGACCCCAGACCCTGGTGTAGTCGTATCCCCAGAACTGAAGCTCCTGAGTACAGCCTTCTGCCTGTGACCCAGACATTCCTATACCATATGGAATCGGCCAATGTACGGCTGCATTTTAATCCTGATTTCAAGGGGAAGTGTTGCACCCACTTATACAGAATCTAATCAGTGTATGTTATCATCTTACCACATTACAGGGCCTTCTGTACAGATTCCTCCTGTATTAGCAGAGGCATAATGATATTGTGAGACACAAAGACAATACTAACATATATTATCAGCAGGAGATTAAACTATAACTGCTACAACCGTTGATGGGATGGTGCAACAAGCAATCATATGAATTATAGGCCAACTAAAACCTATTTTTAAGGCTATTATACACATAAAGTATGGAAGGATATTCAACCTTTTATCAAGAATGCTCAGGACCTGGGGTTTTCCAGATAACAGATCTTTCCGTAATTTGGATCATACCTTCCTCCTAGAAAATCATGTAAACATTAAATAAACCCAATAGGCTGTTTTTGCTTCCTATCAATACTCATAAATTATAATTCCCTTGAAGTCCCAGTTGTCACTTTAATTAATTCATGTACTGTACTGATAATTTACATTTGCCCCAATGTTTTATACCCTGAAGCAAAATGGAAGCCATGTCTTTCATTTACTTTCGCCCCCCACTTCTTGGCTCTAGTCTGCGCCACTTTGGAGGGATTTAAATATAATGCTGGCTTTGCATAGATCTTAGAAAAACCTTTTTCTGCATGTAATATATTTCAGCCACCTGTTTTGGATATTTATGCCCCAAATATAAAGGCGGAATTTATGGAGCGTGTCTCTGAAGAACTGAAGTGCATTGACAGAAGTTATTATCTGTGATAAATACACTGGCAATTTCTCTCTGCAACACGTTGTTCCGCTTGCACGGATGCAGATTTTATGTGACAGAAAGCATCCTGTTATTTCCAAGCTCCTAGTCACACGGATCCAGATAATATATGGGAGTTATGTTGTTTCTCAGCTCCGAGTCACACGGAAACAGATAATATATGGACTATTTCCCAGCTAGTGAGACAGTACTAGATTATAGGCCCCTTTTAAAGGGGTTGTTCACCATTACATTTTAGTATGACATAGAGAGTGAGATCCCGAGACTATTTGCAATTGGTTTTCATTTTTTATTATTTGCGGTTTTTGAGTTATTTAGCTTTTTATTCAGCAGCTCTTCAGTTTGCAGTCACAGCAACAATAGAAAGATGAGTAATAAAAAAAAGTAGCAATTACAATACAAGTGTAGCCTTCCAGAGCATTTGTTTTTTTTTTTAGATGGGGTCAGTGACCCCTATTTGAAAGCTTGACAGAAGAAAATGGCAAAAAAGGAAAAACAGAGACCAATTGAAAACTTGCATAGAATTAGCCGTTCTATAACATACTTAACGGTTAACTTAACTTTTAGTATGATGTAGAGAGGGATATTCTGAGACAATTTGCAATTGGTTTTCATTTTTTATAATTTGTGGTTTTTGAGTTATTTCGTTTTTTATTCAGCCACTCTTCAATTTGCATCTTCACCCATCTGGTAACTAGGGTCCAAATTATCCTAGCAACCATGCATTGGTGTTGAGTAAGAGACTGGAATATGAATAGGAGAGGCCTGAATAGAAAGATGAATAATAAAAAGTAACAATAAAAACAAATGTGTAGCCTTACAGAGCATTTGTTCTTTAGAAGACGCCCATTTGAAAGCTACAAAGAGTAAGAAGAAAAAGGCAAATAACTATAAAAAATATATAATAAAAACCAATTGAAAAGTAGCTAAGAATTGGCTGTTCTATAACATAATTAAAGTTAACTTAAAGGTGCACCCAACCAACCATTGCCCTAGATGCAAGTGCTCTGTGCAGGAGCCATGAGGGATGGCATTTCATATCCCTTAGTGTTCTAGCACTCACATGTATGACAATGGTAAATGAGCCCCATGGAAGTTACTCCCAACTCCTTGTCACATGGATCTAAATAATACATGTAAATTATAATACTGCCAACTCATAATTCATAGCTGGACCTAGATAATGTATTGCAGTTAATGTGCTGTTATTTCCAACTCCTACTAACCCAGATATCTATGACATATGGATGTTAAAATGCTTCTATTTAAATTCCTCGTCACATGAATCTGGATAAAGTACTGTGCCATTGTTCTTAATTCTTAGGGTAATGACAGAGTGATTTTGGATGCTTTTAAAGAGAATGAAAGCCTGCTTTGGAACCCCTAATCTGCCCAGTTTCTTGTACCTGGTTCTAAAATGGAGAGCAGCACAGCAGGACTGGCAGATAACAACTTGCTCCACTCCAGGCCCTCTTCTCTGTGATAACCAACCTGGAACATGTCCAGTTAATTTCAGTCCTAGATCTAGTTCAATTTTACATACTTCTGCTGGTGGACTGCAGCGTTTTGGACCCAAGGCATTAAACAGGATCTCGTTCTCCTTTAAAGAAGAACTAAAGCTTTATTAAAGAAGTAGTTAGAAATATTGTACATTATGTGTTGTGCTTCCGTACCAGCCCAAGGCAACCACAGCCATTTAGCAGTAAAGATCTGTGTCTCCAAAGATGCCCCAGTAGCTCCCCATCTTTTTTTCTGCTGATTCACTGCACATGCTCTGTGCTGCTGTCACTTACTGAGCTTAGGGACCTACACACAATATACAGTACACCGGACTGAGAATTAAAATAGGCCCTGGCATTTCAGATACACAGAGGCCCAATCAGCCCACATAGAGGCCCGAACAGCCCCCACCAGCCCACTAAATGCTGACTTTCTATGGGACCTTATAGCAGCCCCTCTGGCATTTGCCAAATCCTACAGATTGCCAGTCCAGGCCTGGTACACATAGAATAGAAATGTCACAATATAAGGCTGATTAGTAATTAATACAGATAATTACTACATGGCAGCACAGAAACCAGTGCAATTAGCATCAGAATTTAATAATCAGCAAACCTGTAGCATCAGCTTATATTACAGCCAGGGAAGCTCATTTTCTGCTGGATGACGAGCCCTAAGCTTAGCTTCTCAACAGCCAATCAGAGCCCACTGAGCATGTGAGTGTCACAGACACTTTCCAAGATATTGACCCCCTGTGACAAGTTTGAAATCCTTGATAATGAATATGGCTGAAAATGCTATATTTTACATAATGAACTTATTGCACCAGCTTAAAGTTTCAGCTTCTCAATAAGTTCATTATGTAAAATATGGCATTTTCAGCCATATTTATTGTTAGGGTTTAGTTCTCCTTTAAACAAAAGTAGCCCCAAACCACCTATACTGATTTACACATAAAGCAGTAACTTTTGGTTAACTTTCAGTATGATGTTTGTAGAGAGTGATAATTTGAGATAATTTGCAATTGGTTTTCATATTTGCTGTTGTTGAGTTATTTAGCAGCTCTCCAGTTTGCATATTCAGCAGTCTGGTTGCTCCAAATTACCCTAGAAACCGTGCATTGATTTGCTTAAGAGATTGGATAGGAGAGGCAGGGTCAGACTGGTGGGCCGGGGGTTGCTGTCTCAGGGGCCCCTACTGCAAAGCCCCCTCTGGTCCTGCCGCACATATGTTTTTTCTCTCCAGGCCAGGAGGAGGAGGTTCAGGGCAGCGGTGACAGATGGCAGGGAGTGGGTCTTGGCTGGCGGGGCCCAAGAGAGCAGGGCCCACCGGGTTTTTTTCCGGGTTTTCGCAGGACCAGTCCGACCCTGAGGAGAGGACCTGACTAGAAAGATGAGCCATATGTAACTTTACATTTGGGGGGTTTTTCCATTTGAAAGCTGGAAAGAGTCAGAAGAAGGCAAATAATTCAGAAACTATAAAAAAGAAAAAAATAAAGGACAATAGAAAAGTTGCTTAGGATTAGCCATTCTATAATATAGAATGGGGCAGATTTATTATGGATTGAATTGTAAATTCAATTCGAATTTTTGAATTTTATTTTGCTCAAAACTCTCAAATTCGAATTGGGAAAAATCCAAACTGGATTTCAATTAGAATATCGAGATTTATCAAACCTTGACCCTTGGAACAATTCTAATTCGACTATTCGCCAACTTAAACCTGCCGAGTTCATGTAGAAGTCAATGGGAGAGGTCCAGTGACCCATTTGAAGGTGTTAATTGCCTTCCTGACATTCGAGTTTTTTCCGGAGAAAAAACTTGATTCGAGTTTAAGCTAATTCAAGTTTTCAGGTCGGTAAATTTCCTTTGAGTTTTAGATATTCAATTTTTTTATGCAATAACCTCCCAATCGAATTTCTAGTATATTCGAATTTATTAGAGTTAAAAAAAAACTAACATGAATTCGAAATTCGACCTTTGATAAATGGGGCTCTAAAAGTTAACCTAAAGATATTTTTTCACACCGTTCTGTGTACTTTGGGATGGATATTAAATCTGGCCCTGGGTTTGCCTTCAGCTTACATACATTATACACGAATAAGGACCATACATGGTGATGTGTGCATGTGGATTGGACCACTGAAAAAAGGGGGCACAGGATATAGAACATGTTGATCACTCATCACGTAGAACAGGTGGTCCAAGTGCACCAGTCTCAGACCCTCATCTTAGGGAGGGTATAAACCAGCGACAAACAATATCTTCATTGGCCCTATGTGTTTCGTGCCCCTCAGTCCTGGGGGGCATGAAACGCGTAGGGCCAATGGTTCCTTTTCTTAATGAATCTACAATAAACATTTTGTTTTTAACTCATTTTTGGCGACCCTTGTGGAAGTTTTCTGAGTGCCTGATACCCATCTTTTTGTTTGTTGCTGAGTGCATGTGGATGCCAATGGGCCCCATGATGGCCATTCATTTTGCATCTGTTTTTGCACTTTAACCTTGCTCTCATTGGTAGCCTTAACAGACCCTGTTTATTATGTTCCCATATCACGTCTTGCCCGTGGACTTTGACGTGGCAGATAAATAGCATCTAAGCAGCGCTTATAAATGGGGCATATTTTTTCCCTTGTATTAATTGCTTTACTGATGTCATGATGTATTGGAACATATTTTGCAATTCCGCACATGATAACGTGCTCTGGAGGGCCGACAGCACTTTCAGGCTCATAAAGCATAGAAAATGAGCATATTTCCCAGTGGTAATGCTTATTTGGCAGACTGTTAACTGAAAATCAATGGCTCTGCATACTGTTACATGATTTGTGAACAGGACGCTGCGTGCTGACAATACATGCTTTTACTGACATTGTCACGCGGAATAAAGAACAACTATTTGGCTTACTTCGACTTTCTCTCATCTGGTGAAACCGTAGAGCTTGCAGGCTCCTGGAATGCAGTTTCTCTCTGCTCAATGTAAGGGGTAAAATAAAGCAGCCCTATGAACATAATCAAAAATAAATCACTTCTTTTTGGCAGAGTCTCGAGAGCACGGAGTTCTGCTTTTTTTCGGCGTTTCCCAGAATGCTTTCTTAACATTTGTGCTGGCAGGAGCAGCAATTAAAGGGACACAGTAATCAAAATAATTATTGTGGGCTGTGATTTACTACTGGGTTACTGCCCAGTTACTATCCCGACCAGCTTAACTGTACCTTAATTTTTTGTCCTTTCTTCTTCTTGCTAATCTTGCATGGCTTAAAGGATAAAAAATAGTTTATAGGTTGGATCTGTCTTCTGTTTACTTTCCCTTAAATAAACAGTACATTATGAGGGAAGTTATTCCTTGCTGTCCAAGGCAAATGTCATCTCACTATATCGGAGTTTAAGATACATGAATTTAAAGGAGAAGGAAAGGCTTGGTGCACTTGGGGGTACCAAATGTTAGGCACCCCCAAGTGATTGTATTGACTTACCTGAAACCTCTGGCCGGTGCTCCTAATAGCAGAAAACTGTACCGGCCCGGGGTTATACCAGTGAGCATCATGGAGCGATCCACTTTCTTCAAATTTCTCGTGGGCAAACGCAAACTTTTTAGTTTGTCTTTTCGTTCTACTGCGCATGTGCAGCAGCGCATAGACAGAACAAGACGGAAGAAGATCGCTCCATGATGCTCACTGGTATAACCCTGGGCCGGTACAGTTTTCTGCTATTAGGAGCACCGGCCCGAGGTTTCAGGTAAGTCAATACAATCACTTGGGGGTGCCTAACATTTGTCACCCCAAGTGCAGCAAGCCTTTCCTTCTCTTGTCATATTGCTATACTTTCATACTGTTCCATGTCATTAAAATTAAAGATGGAAGAAAAAAGGCATGAATAAATATGGATAGGGTAGGGTTGTCATCTGGCTGGTAAAAATGCATTAACAAAATGTGTCATTAACAGATTAAACTGTGCAAAAGAGATAGGAACACGACTATCAGGAAATTTAGGTAAGAAAAAAATTGCACAGACGAGCAGATAGATTGGCTTATTTTTTTCTGGGAATATTGAGAAGTTGGAGGAGCCTTAACAAGTAAACATTGCTCCTTGGTAGTTGTTGGAGACAACATTTAACCCACTGTCAATATGTTGGGAATTCCTATCCCCGTGAGTCAAACTGATAACCTTGCAGCCTTAGTTACAACACCTCTTCCATAAATTAAAAGTCACACCAACCCGGGGTACTTCCTTGAAAAGTGCCATCTTGTTTTCGATTGTCCTGTGTCCACCGAGCAGGCACATGCTCACTTTACTATACTAAAGTTGCTGCTCAGTTGGTGCAGGGAAAACTTGGGTCAGGGCTGCTATCAGGGCAGTGGGCACTGTACTAAGTTAGACGGAACTTCCCCTTGGGGCCCTCGATTATTATCTCAGTGGTCCCCTTAGTCCCTGGGTGGAAGGCCCTGCCAACAAGTAGAATGGGGTCCTCATTCTTTTAAAAAAAATGCCCCACACACTCATAACCATGCTCTGATCCATCCCAGTAACACCTCATTATACTGAATCCTGGTCTAAAGGGGGTTATTTATTTAATAATTGTGGGGTTTTCTTAGTGTAAAATCCTAATTCTAATCCTAAATCCTAATTTATTAGACCTCATCCTAAATCCTAATTTAAAGGGCATAGAGGCGGGGTAGGCAATATTTGATTGACAGCTATTTTTAAATGAGTTTACAACAGCTATGAATGCTTTAAAAAAAAAAAAAAGAAAAGAAATTGGCTTTCATGTTTAATTTAAAAAGGACTTTTATTATACAGATTTTTATGTCTGGGTGACGGGTCCACTTTAATAGACCCCGAGGATGGAAAAAGTCACCTGGCATCTCAGACCTGCTGTGGTTGCATATAAGTCAATGGGAGAAGTTCCAAAGTTATTTTGATCTGCGGTGGGTTTTGTGCAGTAATCCGAAGATCTGGTGTTTTTCAGCAACAATCTTAATTTTCTCTGGTTTTTTCCCGCAAAGAAAATTTTCGGGGAAGTGTACTGATAAATAAAAAATGAGGATTCGGTCAAAGTAGTTTTCAAAAAATATTGAGATAAATTCAGACTTCGATAAATGGGCCTCCCCGAGTCTACCAAACCCTGTCCACTCTGTACAAGACCTTCACACCCCTCTAATCGCATAATTTTGGGTCCCTTATGCCATGAGTCCCCTGACTGCAGAACTTTCTGAACTCCTCTGATCGTGACCCTGACTTGGGCAATTGGAAGCAAGATGGAGGCACTGTCCAACATTAGGGCACCTCCCTGAGTCGTTTAACATTTACTTCTCCTTAGTAAATAAAAATTTCAATGCTCTGGGCCATCAGCCCATAGCATAGAAAGTCAATGAGTGGTGCCTTTCAATGTGAATGTAATTCTTGCATCCCTAAGTTTAATATAGTAACAATTATCTGAGGTTTAAGAATAGCAGTAAGTCAATCAGGGCAAGTTGACATATAGACCCCAGTCCATATTGATCTGGCGGATAGGAAGATTTATGCTTATCCAGCCTCCTCTGGGAAGGAAAAAAACATCTATGTGGATTCTTCCAGTAAATTGGATTTCTACGTGGACCAGTCACTGGGTAATTATATTAAAGTTGTCATATTCTGCTGACTAATATCTTTTTTGTCATTGAAACCTCATCACAGAGCAGTCAATGCTTTATAGTTTTATTGGCAAACTGTACTATATACTCTATATATGATATATAAAACCCCCCCCCTAGAAAAGTTGCATAATGAAAGAAAATTCAATGTAATTGCTGTTGAAAGCAGTATCTCTGTGTCCCTTGCTATTCTTTGCCCTTCCTTAATTCCGGTGCTGGTTCTTATGCCAGCAACAAAGGTCGTAAGCCAGTTGATTAAAGGGACTATTTTTCTATTTTTTATGGATGTTATTTTCATCAGTGACTCCCCCCTATTTATGATCAACCAGAAGAGGTCTAGTATACTCCTCAAAAAGGCCTTCACAACAATTTTAAGAAAAGGGGTAGTTGTATTCCAAACCAGCTTTTCTTATATCCGTGTAAGGTTCCACTGGGCGCAGTTAAGCCTTCGCCTGTGCGCAGGCGCAGGGGTGTACAGGGTTCTGTACATTCTCGGTGCTTGTTGCCTGTGTGCGCGCGACCGTTTATGCGGACGCGCGCACGCCGCGATAAGACGCATCAACACGCTGCGCCCTAACGCTTTGGCGCCAAAATAGTCCCTTTAAAAAGGCATCTGTAGAAACAAACAGTGCTTGGTTATTTCCTTGCTTGTGATTCCCACTTGTGATTTGACTTGCTTGATAATCTGATCTTCTGTGTTTGACCTTGGCCCGTTCCTGACTTCGTTGATCTCTGCCTGCCTACCAACCTCTGCCTGCTTCCGACTACGCCTGCCTGCAGTCTGTTTGAGGACTTCAGCCTGTCAATCTCTCCACTGAAGTTTAATTCGATTGGCTGTTACACTTAAGCAGCTTTAACTGCTTGAACTCTTCTAGTAATTGGCTCTAACACTCCTGACAATCTGAAGGATGTGAGATTTTGCAATTGGATAATCCATAACAGCAAAATATCTATCAACACTTTTAGGCCACTGTCTTAATCTACTAGAGTCCACCTGTGTGAGCTGAACCATATTTACAAACAATGCCAATTTTACAGTAAGTACCCCCCTTTTCAAGTGGATGATTCTGGGGTATTCGTTGAGGGAGTAATTTTAATATAAATGGTTGTTGGGTAGTGTCTGATATGTATATTGATTGGGCAGACAGGAACAATTTAATAGCACCTCACTGTAATGAAATATGTAGGTGGGTACCCAGACCACCCCACCAAAGTCATTTACTATGATAGCACTAAACTTTAGCGATGCACCAAATCCAGGATTTGGTTCGGGATTCGGCCAGGATACAGCCTTTTTCAGCAGGATTCGGCCGAATCCTTCTACCCAGCTGAACCGAATCCTTATTTGCATATGCAAATTAGGGACAGGGAGGGAAATTGCGTGACTTTTTGTCACAAAATAAGGAAGTAAAAATTTTTCCCCTTCCCACCCCTAATTTACATATGCAAATTAGGATTTGGTTCGGTATTCAGCCGAATCTTTCGCAAAGGATTCGGGGGTTCGGCCAAATTCAAAATAGTGCATTCTGTGCATCCCTACTAAAAATGCATTTGAGGATTTTTTGGATAACAATATGTGTAACTCTATGCACTCAAGTATCTTCACTGAATGCTAAAGCAAATAAAGTGCTGTCTTGCATAAAAAAGGGAATTCCCAGGTAAGGCTTCACCTTGAATATGCAGCGCAGCGGGGATTCGGCCGAACCCCCGGATACTTCCCAAAAGATTTGGCCGAATACAGAATCCGAATCCCAATTTGTATATGCCGGGCAGAAGGATTCTGCCGAATCTGAAACCTGCTGAAAAAGGCTGAATCCTCAAACGAATCCTGGATTCAGTGCATCCCTATTAAAGGGCCAGTAACATCAAAAAACATTTTTAAAAAAATCGCTACTATACAACGTAAAAAAAACCGCAAAGACAAATTAAACTTTGAAATCGCTAAGTCTTTATTAAGAAATAACTTGCAATCCGGCGAACCATCGTGCGGTGCTCGATTTCTCCTCTCTGCCTTCCTCATATTAGACAGCCAGGGAGGAGAAATCCAATGGCGCACAATCGATTGTCGACCTGTCGCCTTTTCTGAAGAGGAGCGCAAGTGGAGTTTCTGTAAGTTATTTCTTAATCAAGACTTAGCGTTTCAAAGTTTAATTTGCCTTTGTGGTTTTTTTCATGTATACTAACGAATTAAAAAAAAATTATGTTACTGGTCCTTTAAGAAGGATATTAATGAGCTGGAGAGAGTGCAGAGATGTGCAACTAGACTTGTGAAAAGGATGGAAGATTTAAACTATGAGGGTAGACTGTCAAGGGCAGGGTTTTCTCTGGAGAAAAAGTGCTTGTGAGGGGACATGATTACTCTTACTACTCTTAGTAGTCTTTAATCCCCACAAAAAATTTAAAAACAGAGCCACCTCACCTTTAAACGTGAAAAAGAGCTTTCATTTGAAGCAAAGAAAAATACAGAGCATGTTTAAAATCAGTACAGGTATGGGATCCATTATGAGGAAACCCACTATCCAGAAATCTCTGAATTACAGGAAGGCCGTCTCCCATCGACTCCATTTTATCCAAATAATCTAAATGCTTTCCCTTTTCTCTGTAATAATAAAACAGTCGCTTGTACTTGATCCCGACTGAGATATAATTAATCCTTATTGGAAGCAAAACCAGCCTATTGGGTTTATTTAATGTTTACATGATTTTCTAGTAGACCTAAGATATGAAGATCCAAATTACAGAAAGATCTGTTATCCGGAAAACCCCATGTCCTGAGCATTCTTGATATCCTTCCCATACTTTATGACAGGCTCCAAATATCCTTAAAAAATAGGTTTTAGTTGGCTTATAATGCCTACGATTGCTTGTTGCATAATCCCATCAACAGTTCATTAATATTGATTAGCAGTTCTAGTCGTTTAATCTCCTGCTGATGATATATGTTTGTATTGTGTTTGTGTCTCACGGTAAAGAGAGTAACTGTGATTTATTAGGGCAGAAGTTAACACGCAAACTTTTTTTTGTTGTTGTAACAAATGAGTAGTGCCATTGTTTCATAATATATAATTACACCACCGAGCTGTTGACAACTATGTTTTAAATGCCTCATTACTATGCAGAGCAAAGCCAGTAATTATATGCTGACACTGCACTTCGTGAGAGTTTTCTGTAATTCTTTCTCATGGGTTGTGTCACTGCGCTGCGTTGGTTTCAAAGAGCCAGTTGTTCATTCAAGATATTTGTTTGGGACTTTATCCAGCATTTAGCCTAGTGTTTGTCTGTAATCTATTAAACCAGCTAAAGATAGTTTCTGTTTGGATATATACAGTGTATTTATACATTGTATAATGCACTCCCTGTCATCAAAAGGGTATTCAAAGTTATAGGTGTTATAAAGGGAACTGAGAGTCAGTGATGTATTATACGGGATAATGTACCCCCTACTGTAAATGATAAGGATATCAGAAGTCACTGAGGGGTTCTGTGACCATATAAAGGCACAAGGCTGCAGGCTGAGTTATACAGGGAACTCTGAGCATCACTCATGTATTATAAGGGATAATGTACCCCCTACTGTAAGTGATAAGGATATTAGAAGTCACTGAGGAGTTGTTCTGTGACCATATAAAGACACAAGGCTGCAGGCTGAGTTATACAGGGAACTCTGAGTATCACTCATGTATTATAAGGGATAATGTACCCCCTACTGTAAGTGATAAGGATATTAGAAGTCACTGAGGGGTTCTGTGACCATATAAAGGCACAAGGCTGCAGGCTGAATTATACAGGGAACTCTGAGCATCACTCATGTATTATAAGGGATAATGTAACCCCTACTGTAAGTGATAAGGATATTAGAAGTCACTGAGGGGTTCTGTGACCATATAAAGGCACAAGGCTGCAGGCTGAGTTATACAGGGAACTCTGAGCATCACTCATGTATTATAAGGGATAATGTACCCCCTACTGTAAGTGATAAGGATATTAGAAGTCACTGAGGGGTTGTTCTGTGACCATATAAAGGCACAAGGCTGCAGGCTGAGTTATACAGGGAACTCTGAGTATCACTCATGTATTATAAGGGATAATGTACCCCCTACTGTAAGTGATAAGGATATTAGAAGTCACTGAGGGGTTCTGTGACCATATAAAGGCACAAGGCTGCAGGCTGAGTTATAAAGGGAACTCTGAGTGCTACTCTTGTATTATAAGGGATAATGTACCCCCTACTGTAAGTGATAAGGATATTAGAAGTCACTGAGGGGTTCTGTGACCATATAAAGGCACAAGGCTGCAGGCTGAGTTATACAGGGAACTCTGAGTATCACTTGTGTATTATAAGGTATAATGTACCCCCTACTGTAAATTATAAGTATATTAGAACTCACAGGGGTTCTGTGACCATATAAAGGCTCAGGCTGCAGAATCTTAAACATATTTTACATTAATTACACTTAAGTGAGAAAAGCAGCTGTTTATGCACATACTTTTTTTACAGTTTTACCCCAATGTATGAGTGGATGACTACAAGACCATTGCGTGTTGGGCTGTTTTGATATTTTTGCCCGGGCTGCTTTTTTCTCCCAGTCCGGCCCTGAGTATCACTCATGTATTATAAGGGATAATGTAACCCTACTGTAAATGATAAGGATATTAGAAATCACTGAGGGGTTATGTGACCATATAAAGGCACAAGGCTGCAGGCTGAGTTATACAGGGAACTCTGAGCATCACTCATGTATTATAAGGGATAATGTACCCCCTACTGTAAATGATAAGGATATTAGAAGTCACTGAGGGGTTCTGTGACCATATAAAGGCACAAGGCTGCAGACTGAGTTATACAGGTAACTCTGAGTACATATTGCAAGGCTTTGAGCAGTGCCGTTTCTGGCGAAGGAGGCGAGGCGGCTCCTGCAATGCCGCCCCCCGCACCGACTTACCTGTCGGGAGGGGAGGCAGGAACACTATTGCGGAAAGCGCAATTGCGCTCTCTCGCAATAGTGCAGCCGAATTTCCGGTTTAAAAAACGGAAATTCGACTCTTACAGGTGCAGGAGCGGCTTTTTGCCGCCCCTGGAATCCTCTCCGGCGCTGCCGCCTGAGGCGAGCGGCTCAGCTCGCCTCATTGGCGGAGCGCCCCTGGCTTTGAGAAAGTAATGGGAGGTATAGTTGAGCAACAGATCAAAGACCAAGGGCCATTTCCTCTCATACATAATAAAGTAAAGGCCTCCGACAACAGTATTTGGAGCATATCCATGCAATGTTTCAATCAAATCATCTCGGTGATTTCCAACCTCCAGTTAATGCTACTGAATCATATCCCTACTCCTTTTTAGCAAGACTAATTCACTCCTAAATCACCGTCCAACTGAGTGTAAAAATAATGTTCAGTTCTGGCCTTTTCATGGAATTCAGTCCATTGTTGCCAGATGAGAGTATATATCTCTCCCGAAATGAATCAAAGAAAAACCTCCATTCAACCCCTGTTAAGTGCTATTAAGAAATCTATTTAGCAATTATTCATTAATCCATTAGGTTTGCTTGGGAGGGAGTTTTGTGTCTCTGGTGCTATGATAAGACTGTATCGTTTTTCAGATCATTTAAATTGGCTTTGTTGGATTGAGATTTTACGAGACGTGGGTTTGGCAAGTGTTTCCTACTAAGATCTTTCACCCCTCTCTGATAAACTCAGTTTCCACTGGAGACTCTCATTATTTAGTGAAAAATGAATACACGTGAGGATATCCTCATTGCTTTTTGGCAATTTTCCTTGCCTCAGCGGAAACTTTGGGTCCCATCAAAGGGGTGGTTCAATTTTAAATTGTCTTCTAGTATGTTATAGAATGGCTGATTCTAAGCAACTTTTCAATAATGTTATAGTTTTTTTTAAAGGAGAACTAAACCCAAAAAATGAATATGGCTAAAAATGTCGTATTTTTTTTTTTTTTTTAGTGAACTCATTGCACGAGGCTAAAGTTTCAGCTTGTCAATAGCAGCAATGATCCAGGACTTCAAACTTGTCACAGGGGGTCACCATCTTGGAAAGTGTCTGTGACACTCACATGCTCAGTGGGCTCTGATTGGCTGTTGAGAAGCTAAGCTTAGGGCTCGTCACTAATTATCCAGCAGAAAATGAGCTTCCCCTGTAATATAAGCTGATGCTACAGGGCTGATTATTAAATTCCGATGCTAATTGCACTGGTTTCTGTGCTGCCATGTAGTAATTATGTGTATTAATTACTAATCAGCCTTATATTGTGACATGTCTATTCTATGTGTACTGTATATTGTGAGTGGGTCCCTAAGCTCAGTAAGTGACAGCAGCACAGAGCATGTGCAGTGAATCAGCAGAAAAGAAGACGAGGAGCTACTGGGGCATCTTTGGAGACACAGATCTTTACTGCTAAAGGGCTGTGGTTGCCTTGGGCTGGTACAGAAGCCCAAAACATAATGTACAATATTTCTAGCTACTGCTTTAGTTAAGCTTTAGTTAAGCTTTAGTTCACCCTTTCCAGCTTTCAAATGGGGGTCACTGACCCCAATCTAAAAAAACAAATGCTCTGTAAGGCTACACATAGAGGGGGTTATTTAGTAAACTCCGAATGCCAAAACACAATAGCAATCCCATGAGCTGACTGGCTGACTGTATATAACCAGATTTTTATACCCCCGAGGATGGAAAAAGTCTGAATCCGAAAATCCGGCATCTCAGCCCTGCCGAGGTTGTATACAAGTCAATGGGAGAAGTCCCTATCCTATTTGGAAGTTTCTGTGTTGCAATTAGGCCGAAAATGGGACTATTTCAGAATTTTCGGACAAAAATCCAAAAATTTATAGTGATTAGCATGATTCAGATTTTTGCTAGATTTTATCAAGTTTGACCCCAATCTGATTAAATCGTGACTATTTTTTTTTATTAATAAGTAAGGTCAAATTGTGGATTCTAGTTTGGTCGGAATTTTTTTATTTAAAAATTTGGATTTTGATAAATAAGGCCGTTTTTTGTTATTGCTACGTTTTTATTACTCATCTTTCTATGCAGGCCTCTCATAGTCATAGTCTCTTATTCAAATCAATGCATGGTTGCTAGGGTAATTTGGACCCTAGCAACCAGATTTGTATATATTGTGACTTTAAGAGCTGCATCATTTGCTGTTGACATGGAAAGGCTGGTGTATTTAGTTCTCAAAGACACCATTGGTCGAACACCACAATAACATACCTGGACTGTAGAATGGGACAGTTATTAAAGCTGATGCTGGGCGATGCTTTCCATGAGTCAGTGTTCCAAGGGTAAGTAAACTCCTGAATCACTACGAGCTTTGTGGGCGCAGACAGCACAGGACATGACGTTTCAACACTTGATTCCTGATTCTGTTTTCCTTTCAAGAGAATAAAGAATTCAATAAATCAGAGAAGTCTGGATACGTCTCATTTTGGCAGGCACGTTACAAAAAACTAAATATTTTTTTAATGACCCGACGTGCTTGTGCTAGGCATTGGCTCAGCTGCTATAAAGTGCTGGCCAATCTTTGAAATCATTAAAACCACCAAAAAAAACTATATAGGCATTCTTCGGTTCAGGGCTCAAAACAGTATTTTAAGGAAAAACCTTGTTTGCTGAGAATGAATCAGCTACGTATGATGTGCAGAAGTGATGTCTGCTGACAGATCTAATAAAAGCTGCTGCTATTTATAAGAGTAAGACTCCCATCTGGTTATATACAGTCAGCTTATGGGATTGATAAAGCTGCATAAACATGCACTAATGCTGCTTACAGGATGCCTTAAAGGAGAACTAAAGTTTAAAAATGAATATGGCTAAAAATGTCATATTTTATATACTGAACTTATTGCACGAGGCTAAAGTTTGAGCTTGTCAATAGCAGCAATGATCCAGGACTTCAAACTTGTCACAGGGGGTCACCATCTTGGAAAGTGTCTGTGACACTCACATGCTCAGTGGGCTCTGATTGGCTGTTGAGACGCTAAGCTTAGGGCTCGTCACTAATTATCCAGCAGAAAATGAGCTTCCCCTGTAATATAAGCTGATGCTACAGGTTTGCTGATTATTAAATTCTGATGCTAATTTCACTGGTTTCTGTGCTGCCATGTAGTAATTATCTGTATTAATTACTAATCAGCCTTATATTGTGACATTTCTATTCTATGTGTACTGTATATTGTGAGTGGGTCCCTAAGCTCAGTAAGTGACAGCAGCACAGAGCATGTGCAGTGAATCAGCAGAAAAGAAGATGGGGAGCTACAGGGGCATCTTTGGAGACACAGATCTTTACTGCTAAAAGGCTATGGTTGCCTTGGGCTGGTACAGAAGCCCAACACATAATGAACAACATTTCTAGCTACTTATTAAGTTAGGCTTTAGTTCCCATTTAAAGGGATATCATAATTTATTGCACTAAATTCTAATACATTGCAGTGTGCTTGTAGGCTAGGGCCAGATACGGTTGCCATCTGTCCGGCTTTCACCCGGACAGTCTGGTTTTTGGAAGTTCTGCCCAGGTCTTGTCCAAATTAGGAAATCTGGACGTGACATTGAAGTGAATGACATGGTGTCATCAGTCCCACCCCTGAATCAGCGACCCCCCAACGTCACTGGCCTGCCCTCTATGTCACCGGCCCGCTTCCCCTAAGTCACTGACCTGCCCCCTGCCCATTTTGTGGGGGGGAAAAGGGCCAGACTAGGGTTGCCACCTTTGCCAGTGGCTAAACCCGAACAATGGGGGCAGGGCAGATAGCATTGGGGGTGGAGCAGTGATCTTTGGTGGGCATGATGACATCAGAGGCAGGCACAATGATGTCGTGGAGTTATGATGCTGGGTCAGGGTTATTACATCACTTATATGCAAATGGCTGGATTTCTGTCCACTTTTCACAATGTTTTAAATGGGACAAAAAGTTTTGAACGGAGAGCCCTTTGATAAACGGAGATGTCCAACTGAAACTCACACGGCTGGAAACCCTACATCTATCTATTGTGCCTGATGAGTAAGACCAATCCTTTAACTACAGGTATGGGATCTATTATACAGAAATCAGTTATCTAGAAAGCTTTGAAATACAGCAATGCTCATTTAGAAAAACGATTTCTTATTTTTGATTGAGTAGTTTATTTCTGTTTCTGTAATAACAAGAAATTAACTGCACTTCATAATAACTACCGGTAATCATGTCAAGGTAAGTATCTTGGTATTTAATTGTTTTTTTTATTTGGCCAGATTAATGTTCACAAGGTTGAAAACCGAACAGAAAGTTGAGACCCGAACAGGCCTTAGAAAAACCTAACAGGTGGCAACCCTAGGCCAGACAAGTCGGAGAAAAACAGGCCCTGAATCTGCTCCTTCGCTGCTGCCCTTCTGCTCACTGTGCCAGAAACATTAGCTCTTCTCGAGTGCAGGCAGACGAGGTGGATTTTGGTGCAAAAAAGCGAGATTTTGCATTTCACGTCAGGCACATCTGTCTGCACCTGAGCAGAGGTAGGGTCGCCAGCTGGATGGTATTTTACCGGCCTGACCAGTAAAAATGATGCTTGAGCCCAATGTTATTAATAGGTAAAAAAAGATAAATATATAGGAAGGCCGGTATTTTTTTCCAGAAAAGGTGGCAACCCTAAGCGGAGGTCATGTTTCCGGGTGCAGGCACATTGGGCAGACAGGCAGCAGGTGAGGAGCGAATTCACAAGAATATATTTCTAAAACTGCAATGTCTGACAATTTAGTGCAATAAACAATAAGACTGGGCTGACCCTAACCATAGGAAATCTGGAGAAAGAAGAGAATGGGAGTAAGTCAACACAGCAGATGGAGAGCTGACAAAGTGCAGGGGCAGAAATAGCTGCTATGGAATCCTTGGATGAAACACTAGGGGGGCTATTTACTAAACTCCCATGCCTGAAGGGGAACTCCGGCTTCCAAACCAAAACTTGATCAAGAGGCCCACATAACACAGAAAAACCCTAATATACCCATCACAGTTACCTGTTTCTTCAATAAGTATGAATAAATGCCATTTTTTATTCTGAAATCCAACAGTTCTTCTCTTTCTGCACCACTTGAAATCATGGCAGGGAAGGAGGGACTAAACACTGATGTTACAAATTGTAACAACTACTCCACAGCCTACAGACAGCATGCAGGAACTACATCACCCACAATGCATTGCACTGCCATGTTCTGTGTACTGAACACATTTTAGTACGTCCTCCAGAAAATTTCTGCCCTCCATACGATCTCCTATGGCTTAGGAATGCCACATTGGGTGTTTTTACTGTCACTCATCCTCAAATGCTGTAGTCACACCTCTGTCCTCTACCTAGGGTTCCCACCTTTTAAAATAATCTATACCGGCAGATGGAGGGGGCGGTGTTAAAAGGGTGGGCCGTGATGATAAAGGGGGCGGGCCGTGACGCGCTATTGGCTGGCCATGTCGTGCCGTCAAAGGGGGCGGAGCCATACACACAGATTTGGCAAGAAGCCCAGGAAAAAGGTAAGTTTGGAGCAAGCTGGGGGCAGGCCACGGGCTTTTTTTAGGTGCATTACAAATTTACCGGCAGCTACATTGCCGGTAAATTTGTAATACCGGCCCCAGCCTTGGCTGGTGTTTTACCAGCTAGGCCGGTAAAATACCGGCCGGGTGGCAACACTACCTCTACCCTCCCTTCTCAGCCGTCAGCCTATACGAACACCCTCCTAAGCCCTCCACCCTCAGCACTCAGCCTTCCGCTTTCACTCTTCAGCTCTCCGCACTTCACCCTCCACTAAATGACATCACATAAAATAAACGGAAGTTTAAAAAAAAAAAAAAAAACACCCAAAAAGACCACCCAAGATGGATGGCTGAGGAGGGAGGCGAGTGACCCATGACCCATGTCGGATAGCTGATGACGGAGCAGTGAGGACCCAGGTCAGATGACTGAGGAGCAGGAGCTGCCGAGGAGGGAGGAGCAAGGTGTGATGTCTGCTTTGAGGGAGAGGTGAGTTTAAAACAAGGGATGTTGCATTCCTCTAGCATAGGAGATGCATACAGGATAGGGATTTCCTCTGAGGATGCCCTAAAATGCGTTCCGTATGTGCATACGGAACGCATTTTAGGACATCCTCCAGAAAACTCCTATCCTCCATGCTATGTCCTACGGCTTAGGAATGCCGGAATGCTTTTACCGTCACTCATCCTCCAAATCTGCAGTCATACCTCCGTCCTCTACCCTCCCTTCTCAGCCGTCTTCTCTCTAAGCTTTCAGTCCGAGAAAGCGGAAATGTGTTTAAACATCTCTATAATAATACTGGCGAAGTGCGGAGGGATGAAGAGGTAAAGCAGAAGACTGAGTGATGAGGGCAGAGGGCTGAGCAGGGAGGGAAGGAAGAGGGCGGAAGTCTGAGGACTGAGAGCAGAGTTCGTAAGGCTGACAGCTGAGAAGGGAGGGTAGAGGACAGAGCTATGACTGCAGATTTAGAGGATGAGTGACGGTAAAAGCACCCCATGCAGCATTCCTAAGCCATAGAACATCGCATGGAGGACAGGTATTTCACCGGAGGATGTCCTAAAATGCGTTCCGTATGAGCAGGGAATGATATGAAGTTGATATGAAGTAACAGTAGTCAGCCAGCTCAGCAAAGTAGTCAGATAGATCAGCAGAAGAGCAGGGGGCTAGGCTTAGGGAACTGTCAGAAACCATTAAAAATCATGAAAAGTCTGCATATTTTTTAATTGATGTATATTGCTAAGTTGCTTGAAATTATGTTTACTTTTTAAAAAGCTCAAGTTATGTTTTTTGTGGAGTTCTCGTTTAATTAAAAAAACCAAATAAATCGGATTGTGAAATGCGAAAGTTTTCACGAAAAAATCGAGCAATGCAAGCGTTTTCACAAAAAAATCGAGCAATTCGAAAGTTTTCTTGGAAAAATCTAGCAATTCGAACGTTTACATGGAAGTCACTGCACTCTCAATCTGACTGGCCAAAATAAAAAACTTACTTATCCAATCAGTTTGCTGTCTGGAAAAACCTTGAAATTATGCAATTTGCTGCTCCCCAAGCATCAAGTACAAGCTACGATTTCCAGTTGCCAATCATGGAGCTCCATAGTTGGCCCGTCCTTGATATAGATGGATTTATTCCATCTTATTCCCTTCAATCTCTCCCCTTTATTTGGTGTTTTAATAGTCCTTACACATGCTTGAAATCAATCCCAGTGGCTATAAAAATAGTTTTGATTATTCCCTGAGATATCAGACTCTTCTGAGCATCAAACAACAGAAGAAGAACATTTATAGCTGAGACAATGCCAAGGTATTTGAAGATCCAGCTGAAGATTTTGTATGTATGCCAGCCTTAGGCATAAACTAGAACATTTCTATAAAACCCAATGAGTCTTTTTATCCATTTAGATAACAGCAAACAGAAAATCTATCTTTGTTATCTTGAGCCTACCAAAGACTCGGGCTCTGTGGCATTGGTGTTTGATGATGTATATTTTCACTGTTTAAAGTAATAGAGCGAGCAGTGAACCAGGTCTGTAGGAAACACACTCCATTAGTCTAGCTCCAACCCCTGACCAGCTCCATTGGCCTAGCTCCAGTTCAAAACAGGTTCAATTAACCTAACTCCATCTCCAGGCAAGCTCCAAGCTTCTGACCTGCTTCATTAGCCTAGCTCCACCTCCGACTGGCTCCATTAATGTACTTACAGCTCCAGATTGGCTCTATTAGCCTAGAACCACCTTCAGACTGGTTCTATTACCATTCCTGACTTTCTGTATTGGATTAACACTTCAGTTAACTTAAGTTTGATTCTACGCTGGCATTAAAACCCCAACCCCATGCTGCTCTAGAAACCAACCATCAGAGCTGCTTCACCGACAATTGTAGAGATCGAAGATTATTTATGAATTTTATATCCACAAGGAAATTTGTAATTGCAACATTTTTAAAAAGAAAAAAAGGAGTATCTACTACTAAGGATCTTTGTAATATCTGTACCTGTGCCTACAGTAGGAAACAAAAGACCATAACTCTTGGGTGATATGTCCTAGCCAGTGTGTGTATCCCTAGAAGGTTTTGATATAGCTTAAGCAATTACTCAATAGATGGATTGCAGCAGATATGGGCATTTAATGGAGGCTTATTGCAATTAGTTGAAGGAAACTTGGAAAACAGCCATTAATACCAGCGCTGCTCCATCTGCATGAGTCTGAAAACACCAGCAGCTGGTGTAAGTACAACTACAAGGGAGTGTAGGGGTTGCAAGTTCACCATGGTCTTGTGATCTCAAAGGGTTCCTTGGTGTAAGGTGGATCTTCCTTTCATGAAGGAATGTTTGCCCCTCTGAGCAGGGGCGATCCTGGCCCCCTTCGCCCCCCCCCCGGAAATTCGCTCTTAAAGTACCAGGAGCAGCATTTTTGCTGCCCCTGGTACCTAGTGGGGCGCTGCCGCCTGAGGCGACAGCCTCAACCTGCCTCATTGTCGAAGCACCCCTGCCTCTGAGGCAAGTTGGAGAGGCTTCAAATGGGGTTTTTTCCTTCCTCTGGATCAACTAGCAGTTAGGCAGGT
Source organism: Xenopus petersii (assembly GCA_038501925.1). Classification (NCBI taxonomy): domain Eukaryota; kingdom Metazoa; phylum Chordata; class Amphibia; order Anura; family Pipidae; genus Xenopus; species Xenopus petersii. The sequence goes on along the minus strand of CM076688.1, from coordinate 129,570,568 downwards.
TAAAATAGTTGAAAGGTTGAACCTGATGGACGTGTGTCTTTTTTCAACCTAACTTACTATGTTACATTGACTAATGTTTAACGTGATGGATACTTGCTTTTTTCTTTTTTTTTAACCCTAATGAACTAAGTGGGTATGCAAGTAATTGCATATGTCATGGGCAAATGTACTATCCTACAGGCCAGAGTGGAGGGACATGAAGTTATAGGCTACAGATTAGGATTTACAAACTAGTAGTAAAGCGGTATATAGAGGGTTGAAGATGATAGGGAGGGGCCCTGCAGCAATATTTGCCCAGAGCTTCAATTGTGCCTCAACACCTCATCAGAGTTTAGAGACAAACAGCCAAGCATGGAAGGACTGCTGCTTATAATGGGCATCTAATAGAACCTGTCATTTTACATTATGGCTCCAATCTTGCAAGTCACAACCAGACATGACCGAACCACCACTTTCCAGTAAGCCCTATTCCTTAGGTGCTCCACAATTCAGAACTGTTCTACATATTTTAAAACCACTGGGAAGTATGATCATGATATGAAAATATCAAGAATCATGGAGCAACCAAGTGGAATTTAATTCACCTTTAATAATTCATCTTTAAACGAATCCCATTCATCACATCATTCAACCGTGGACCGGACTCCTGATATGAAAATGTCAGCCATAAAGCAAGTCAGGCATGCTGCTTACATTGTGCTTCATTGACCATTGTGACATTAATCACAAATAAAAATATACATGTATTGATGAAGGTGTCTCTTTTAGCACTCCTGCTACTCTACAGTGGAATCCCTAACTGCCCGGCCATTGATCTGTTACAGATAAGTCACGTTTGTTTGAGTGACTGACCTATTTGGAAATCAGTGTGAAGGAGCAGAGGTCAGAAAATCAATACAATTTCATTAAGGTTGGCGTTCGGCAAACTGACATCCATATATTTACTCTGTGAAATACGGCCACGCTAATTTACTCTTTTATACCTCTTTGCACAGAAATAGCTTGTTTTACTGCCTGCTGCTTTGTCACTTCTTTCTGCTTCAGTTGGAACCAGGACTAGGTTGGCTATCAGTCGTCATGTTTGGTGACCATCCCTACGGAGCCTCAGATAGGCTGTAACATTGTTAGGTCCAGCCAGATGCCCCATTGCAGAAGAGATGTAACATTCTGATTCACGGCAGCAAAGAGACAGAGCTTTTGGGGGGAATTAAGTGGGTTTGGATGGATACTGGGTGTGTTGTAGGCCTAATTTTGAATTATTGAGAATATTGTTGAGCAGCTGTAAGATCTATAACATTGTTGTCTCAAAGTGCAATAGATTTTTGTCTGTTGGGGGTCAGTGACCCCGCCCCCCATTTGAAAGCTGGAAAGAGGCAGTAGAAGGCTGCAAATAATATAAAAAATATTTTAAAAAACTGAAGAACAACTGAAACATTTCTAATTGTTCGATTTCAAAATTATGATGAGAGGATTGTTTGTAAAAACATTACTAAATTAAGGTTTTATCATGAAGACAATGTGTTGGTATAGGCAGGACTACACATAGAAAGCCAGCCTGTGCATATACCAAACCTTATTCCATAAGCCTCTACAGATTTACATTTAAATCAGAATTTTTTAATCAATTAGGCTGCCCTTGCCCTTTGATTCTTCTGTTCTGCTTGTTCACACTCATTTATTCTGTGTGTGATGGCAGATTGTGAGTGAGATCACTTGAAACCTAACAACTGACAAGGTCTGGAGATTGTTATTTCAATCATTCAGAGGATATCAATTGTTGACATCCCAGAAGATAGATTTAACCTCCGTTGAAAGAGGCCAATATTATTTAAAATAAAGAGGATTTGGTGAAACATGAATTTCTAATGCCCTTACCATACGGAAATGAAATTGGCTTTTTGAAATTGGCTTTCCTTCCAGTGCTGTGAATCAGACGCACAATCGTGAGCACCATTTTCCTATATCCAGCGTGCCGAAGGTTTAAAAATGGCAAATTTAAAAATACAAAAGGCGTCAAGTGAATAACAAAGGCCACGAGGGAAGAATTTGTTACTCTAAAACCTTCTCTGTCTGGGTTTATTCCCTAGGGAGTTGGGTCAGTAGGAGTTCCTGAATAGCCTATGCAAAGTAGATGTAGATTTATTTCCGCCCCGTTTGTGTGAATGTAAATGTAGTTTGAAAAGGTCTTTTGTAAAGAATAATAAGAGAAGAAAAATCCAATTTTCACGAGTTGGTCAGTAGAGAGATAACCAAACAAAAAGCCATTATTTATTGCCAGCTTATAGCTCTTGAAATTAAACGAGGATGGTATCTGTGCCAAACAGGCAGATTTACCCACAATTCAGCCAATATTTATAAACAATGTGAATATTGAATATTTTCATGTAAACAATAAACTTTTTTCTCAGAATTTGATGTCACATTTTTTGGATGGACTTTGGAAATTTTCTCATGTTATGAAGTAAGGTGTCAGGGCAAAATCTTAAAAGCAAAATGTTGGGTAGAGAATTTGTTCTGTTAATATGGTAGGGGAAAGCGTTGGAATGGACAATTGGCTTGAGAAAGGAAGAACAATCATTGAGTTCAGTTGGTTGAAGCAAGCACTGACTTGAGATGGTTAGGAAAGTATCGCGATGCTTGATGAGCATGGCACTCATTGCGTTGGTGATGACATTATTTAGTTGAGGTGGGTGAGGCAAGTATTGCAGTATGAGATAGGATGGGTGAAGCAAGCAATGCCATCAGATGGGAGGGTCAAGTACTGGGCCAGACTGGCAGGAGAAGCATTGTATTGAGATAGCACACATTGGGTTAAGGGTTGGGTCAAGCTTTTGGCTTTAAATGGGGACAAGCATCATGTTGAGATGTTTAGGGCATGAAATGGGAGATGGAAGGGGTAATCATGGGGTTGAGATGGTTGGAGGAAGCATTAAGCTGACATTGGTACAGCAAACACTGGTATTGGATTGACATGGTTTGGACAAGGTTTGAATTGGAATGGATAGAGCAAGATTTTTGCTGAAAAGGATACAAATCATGTGGCTGGCATGAGTGGGAAAGCTTTGAGTTGAGAAGGGGGTAGCATTTAGTTGACATGGGCAAAGCAAACATTGGAATAAGATGGTTAAGACAAATTTTGGGTTGATTGAGCAAGGATCGCGTTGGAATTGATATGGCAGCTCTTTTTCTAAGAAGGTTATAAAAATTGTTGGGTTGACATCTTGGTTGAGAAAGTGGAATCACATAGTTGAGATAAGTACATTAAACAATGAAATAAGATGGTTAGGGTGGTTTTGGGTTGATATGGATTGAGTTGGAATGAATGGTGCAAGCTTTTTTAGGAAGAAAGTTATTAAAGGAAAACTAAACCCTTAAAATTAAAATGGCTAAATGACATTTTATATAGTGATCTTATTGCACCAGCCGAAAGTTTCAGCTTGTCAATAGCAGCAATGATCCAGGACTTCAAACTTGTCACAGGGGGTCACCATCTTGGAAAGTGTCTGTGACACTCACATGCTCAGTGGGCTCTAATTGGCTGTTGAGAAGCTAAGCTTAGGGCTCGTCACTAATTATCCAGCAGAAAATTAGCTTCCCCTGTAATATAAGCTGATGCTACAGGTTTGCTGATTATTAAATTCTGATGCTAATTCTGTGCTGCTAATTCTGTGCTGCCAGTTGAGTTTTGAGTTGAGTTTTTCTTAAAATGTTCGGAAAATCTTTGGGTTATTGCAGAGATTTTTTTTTTTGAGTATTAGAATAAAATAGAGTCTGTTGGAGACAGCCTTTCTGTAATTTGGAGCATTCTGGATAATGCATTTCCAGATAACAGATCCCATACCTGTGCTAGATTCCAAAAAAATATCTCAGGGTATACTACAGACAAAACAGAGAACACTTTTAGAATACAAAAAATATTCTTGTATTTTTTCTTTGAGTCTCATATCAAAGTCATGGCACTATATCACCTCTGACCATGCAGGGTCGGACTGGCCTGGCGGTACACCAGAAAAAAAACAGGTGGGCTCCGACCCTCAATGGGCCCCCACCAGGCCAGACCCCTCTCCTGATCGCATTCAACAAAAAAAAAACGTTTTTTAGGCGCCATGCAGTCGGCATCTGCACTCGGCATCTGAGCTTGGCACATCATAGTAGGGGGGCGACTAATCTCTCAAAATCTGCCTGTGTTCCCTGACCCTATAGAGATGGACAAAGAGGGAGGGGGCCTGTGTCCTCCCATTACTGATTTCAATAAAAATAGCTTGAAACCATGTACAAATATCTCACATTTTGTGATCAGTACAAAAGGCCGAGCCTGCAGAGCCAGAGAGGGAGAAAAGGTATTAACAAGCCTATGAAAGCTATATATATATATATATATATATCTATAGATATATATATATATACGGGCAGAGTTGAAACTAATTCCTCGGGCTATGTCCAGCTAAAGGACACTCAGTCCCTGCATATGTACAGCCATCCCTATTAAACTTTAATTCGTAGTAGTAGAGAAAAAAAAAAAAAGACCGATATCCGGTAATAAGGTCACCATCTGCTTGAAAGCTCAAAGCTCTGTGCGTGGTCTTCATTTCATTTTGTTGTATTTGCTTTGAGAATGGAATCGCCGCAGCTTCGGATAATGAGGGGCAGAATAAAGGCGTCAACGAGAAAAGAAGCAGACGGCATCTTTCATTAATAATAAGGCAGAACCATTTCAAACAATCTGTGGTTTTGTCTACTCGCCTTGACTTCGTGTTTTCTATTATGTTTTTCTCTGTGTGGCTGCGACAGCGAGATTTCATTAGCTGGATTTTAGTGTTTGGGATTTCTTTTAGAAGCAACGATCTTACATATGGTTACTCTGAGGATTTAGATTTTTACTTCACATAGTAGCAGTAGCTTTAGGGACTACTTGCCGCCACTGAAGAAACCAGGAAAGGAGACAGACTGATGACATCTAGGGAACATTGGGAGGTGACTTGGGGGTAGGGATGCAGGATCCAGGATCCGAATCCAGGATTCGGTTTGGGATTCGGCCTTTTTCAGCAGGATTCGGAAGAATCCGTCTGCCAGGCCAAACCAAATCTGAATCCTAATTTGCATATGCAAATTAGGGGTGGGGAGGGAAATTGCGTGACTTTTTGTCACAAAAAAAAGGAAGTAAAAAATGTTTTCCCCTTCCCACCCCTAATTTGCATATGCAAATTAGAGTTCAGATTCAGTTCGCTATTCTGCCAAATCTTTCGCGAAGAAAAGGTTTCAGGAGGTTCGGCCGAATCCAAAATAGTGGATTCAGTGCATCCCTACTTGGGGGGGCGTATTTTTGATCTATAGTCAGTTACTTCACAATTTCAAGGTGTATGCTCAGAGGGTACACTTCTACGAACAAGTAGTGGCAGCAGGTCATTTACAAAAAGGTATTACTTACAGATACTGTCTGATCCTGTGTTAGTCAGCTTTCTAAATTGAGTCGCCTTGCCTGCCTGCCTGGTGCACAATCCCCATTGAAGGTGAATCTCACAGCTGGTCTCATGCTCCAAGGATCTCTCTATCCCTGAGCCTGACCACTTGAGTCCTAACCTGGCGGCCTTGTCACCACAGGGTGCTAACCCTTCACTAAACTCCTCGTTGGAGCCTTAGCTGCTCATTATCTTCCCTAATCCTGACTGTCACTCCTATAGTGGCCTATTACAGTTTCTGACCTGACACTCATCTTCCTTTGTTCCAGGCTCTATGCAGCACCATTGTACTTTCTCTAGCAAGTGTGTAGTCCAAAGTGACTGAGCACATGTGGGCATAACTTTTTATAACCTCTAGGGAACTACTCCCCCTCCCCTCTGGGAAAAAGGACCCAGACTAGCTGGTCAACTCAATCCCAAAGGGTATAGAAAAACCTTACCAACTGTTATAAAATAGAATAGTGACATCTACTGGCCAGTCACTGAACTGCCAGCAGAATACGTTCACATAGGAAAAAGGAAACATCTTCCGTTAGGAATTTAGGACCCAATCTAGGTGTCTAAATTATGCCCAGGTGAACAAAGAACCTAAAGGTTAGCAAAACCTCTACCCTCCTTATGCAGTACCAAGGCCCATAATTGCTGCAAGGCGACAAAGGCCCAGCCTAAGGCAGCAGAAATTTAGGGTACGGCATTAGGGTTACCACCTATTCGGTTTTGACTCGGGTGCGACTCTCGTCTGCCCCTTTTGTGAAGTCATCAGCAGGGCTGGTCGGGTTGGCGCGGGTCTATAAAAGAAACCCGGAAGTAGGGCTCCGGCAGGCACTGGTTGGGAAAAGCCCGACCCGAACATCACTACCGGACAGCCCGTTAATTTGAAGGGCTGCACGGGTCAAAACTGCCCAGTGTCGGACTGGGACACCAGGGGCCCACCCAAAAACCTTTGGCCAGGGGCCCACCAATAAATCTTAGACCAGGGGCCCACTCTTCCTCTCCTGTCTTCCTCTCCTCACTCATCCTCTGTTCTCCTAGTCTCTTTTCTTTACATACTATACTCTATTTTTCCAACTATTTAGCCTCTTTGTTCTCATAAAAATAAGGAATAGCCATGAAATAGGCCAAATGTTTAGCAGCTAGGGGGGCCCACTGACACCTGGGCACACCGGGAATTTTCCTGCTATCCAGGTGGGCCAGTTCGACACAAACTGCCTGCCCGGTTTTCCAAATCAGGAAAACCGGGAAGAATTCCCAATGATTGACACGACGATCGGTCAATCACCGGGTCATAACCCCATATTCCTGCATCACATCGTGTCCGCTCAGCGTGACAGCCCCGCCCCCAGTCTCCACCGGGCTAAAAGGTGGCAACCCTATACGGCATGCCACCCAGCCACATGGGTAATTTGCTTGATTCCAGAGAAATAAGCCTCCTGGCACCATTGGGGTAAATCCGGCCTTGGCAGTAGCAGATTTATGTTTGTTGTAAGTGTTGGAGTAATTCAGTTTCAGGGTACCACTTAAGGAAAAAGACAAAGTTTATTTGATACCAAGCTCCACGGATTCTGAGCACAAAATGAGTCAGAACCCAGAAAAAAGAAATCAAAGAAGTTTTCATAGACTTGTAAAAAGGAAGTTACTGTTGGGAGAGCATAGATATGTTGCTCCACAGCATAAAGAACTGCTCTTACGGCCAAACAGGTGGCTCTGCCCTCAAGGCCAGGGTAGTAGTAGTAACCAAGGCTAGCTTGAGAACAGAATCAATCCAAGGCTTACAAGGGAATCTGCATAGATTTATGGGTTTAAATTAGCCGGCATGTGGAAATGGGAGATGTAATTGCGGTAATATTTTCTCAGCTGAGTAACTTATGGCTGGTGCTAAATACTTAGGAAAATGAGTTGTGACTTGTGCTGTTAGGTTTGTGTTTGCTTAGTGAACACGTAAGTAGCACGCTATTTATCTGAGATTAGTTCAGCCGAACCGCCACCTCCTCACCGTCACCTTAATATATGGTTGGTTTGCTACGCTCAATGCATTGCCACATATTAAATATAGAATAGCAGGAAAGTCAAAAGAATTTCTCAAGTGAATCAACTCTAACCCACGTGTAATATATCATCCCTTTCAGCAATCCCACACACTCCAGGGCACATGTCACTGATGGGTAACTGAAGGGATTAATTCTAATTTTTACAATTTCCACTTAAATGGACAATATACTCACACACTTTCCAGCGGCATTAGGGGAATACCCATGCCTCTGTGCTTCTATGGTATCTCTCCTTGCACACATGCATCTGGAAGAATTAGACCAGGGGTGTCCAAAAGGTAGATTTACTAAAGGGCAAAGAGACTAGCGCTGGCAAAGATTCGCCAGCGTTACAGTTTTCAGGGACTTTGTGGATTTACTAACGGGCTAGAGAAGGAGATAGACGCTAGCGGTGATTCAAACCGATATTTTAGCTCTGGCGAACGGACATTACTCCAAAAATTCAGCAAGATGGTGATTTTACTGAACGTTACCTCTTTCACCAGACTTGCCTTCACTAGCTCAGACCAGGAGAAGTGCATTGGAGAGCATAGATCTTCCTCAATCTTCTGTTGCTTACATCATATTTTTTAGTGGAAAAAGTTTCCACTAAAAAGTTCTGACGAAGTGTTGCGATGGCTGCAAATCCGTCGCTGGTGAATTTTCGCCGCTTAGTCAATTTTCCCCTTAGTTAGTGATCAGTAGATCTCAAGACACTGTCAACAAACAGCTTGAGTAAATTACCCTTCTGTTTTATTCTTCTTTTTCAGATATTTATTCTGTTAAGGTTACATAAAAAATTGTTGTTTTTTAAATATAGTAATATAAATGCTCAATATAATATTTAAGTAATATTTTCCATGGGACAGAATGCTAACAGTGATATTATGGATGTAGATCATAATGGGACAATATCAATAAAAGTAGACCTCCCATTAGTAAAGTATGGACACTCCTGAATTAGATGCAATCACACAGTGGGACCCTTGGAATGACTGCCACCTTCAGGTTCTTGGTAGATTGAGGGTTAACCCTACGTAGGTGCACTTCATTGGAATGTAATCCTATTTTGGCAAGGTTAGGTCTTGTCCAGCTTGAGGAGATAGAGCATTGGTTACATTCAGGGTTGGTCTGGGCCCGGTGGGGTATCAGTAAACTTAGTAGCTGTGACCCACTTTTGGGTCCTTACGAAGCCTTTTACTATGACAGGTTACAAGGCCACCAAGCCTGAAACAATGGCAGTTTTAGGCAAGACAGAAACTGCAGTAATAACACCTACATAGGCACTAGTGGGAAAACAAAACAAGGGTGCAATAATTATGCACTTGATCCTTTAATTTTAAAGTAGCGTTGCCCTTTAACGTGCACACGGAAGAGATAAATAAGCCTCCCCCGGCTTTCGTGACCTTATTTCCTAGCAGTTAGTAAAATATGCGCCAGCAAACTCAACGAGACAACTTCCCCGCTATTAAATCATTAAACAGGTGATGCAAAGTCAATGTGACACGAGTCTGCGGGGCAAAAATGTATCTAGTGGCACATTGCTCTTCAACACGTTGATGAATGGGGCCGGTAGAATGATGCCTCGTACAGTAAACCAAGTGCCGCAGAATATTATCAGTCATGTAGTTTAATTAACAAGAAGTGATTCCAGTTGATTTATGTATCCCCCCCATTCTAGCTGAAAGGTGTAGAGCAGTTACTGGGTGAGTTGTTTTTATTTATATACAGTAGTTCTGATTTATTTCCACTCTACCTTCCGACGCCTTATCCTCTTTCAGGAACTCTGAAGATCATGGTTAGGTAAATTACACCTCCCGATATTTGAGGGGGGCACTGGTTCTCCACCTCTGATGTAAATGAACCGGCAAAAAATCAAGTCCTACACAACATCCCGGCATGATCTGAAAAACGGGCACGCATCATTAAAATGTACGAAAAAATAGGTTTGATGAAAGTTTAATGAAATCGAGATGAGAAAATTCTGCCAAAAATTCTTTACTACTTTACTATACTTTACTATAAATCTGTTTGGTCTTCTCTCTGCCTCCACTTGATGGAGACGATTTCAAATAATTGTAGATCATCGCCCCCATGTTCCATAAGCTAGATCCATGTTCTACCAAGATCACACCCCATAATATCTAATTATACATATTAAAGACCCACCCCTTTTCCAAATGGAATTTAGGAAAACTAGAAAAAAAAGTAGAGGTGCCAGCTTGTCTTGTCCCACTCTTCTCTTTTTGAAGAGTGGGAGAGATTTGACCATTTTCCTCGGTTTCGTTCCATGGTTCCCAAAATGTGTGGAAGACCCCCATAAATGAAGCCTAAATCCAGATCTAAATAAATGATATGTTTGGTGAAACCAGGGCAGGTAAAATATTGTTTTATTAAGTCTCCCAATAGAAGGTTTTCCAATGGAATATAATTATTTTCTAGCTTTGTTGTGACCCAATGTGGTCCAGACCTCAACGTGGAGCTTGTATTGGAAAAAATCTGGAGACTGAGATAAACAAGGGAACACAAACCTCTAACTTAAAAATAATTGTGCCTTAAGCTGGATCCATGTTCTACCAAGATCACACCCAATAATATCTAATCATACAGAAGACCCATCCCTTTTCCAAATGGATATTTAGCAAAACTCCCACTTGGGAAGTAGAGGTGTCACCTTGTGTGCCCCTTTGAAGAGTGTGGGAGAGACTTGCCTACTTTCTACTTGTTTCGTTCCATGGTTCCAAAACTGTGTGGATGACCCCCATAAAGTAAGCCTAAAGCCATCGTTGGGGACCAGAAAAGTGCTTTATAAATTACCTGGAATTGCCAGCAGTCTATGCCTTGCATTTTCACCAGTCTATGCGTTCTGTTTTGGAACACCGAATCCATGAAGGGTAGGAGGGGGCAGGGACATATGTGTCCTATTCCTGCCCCTAACCATCCCCTGTTATTCTGATGTGCAAGTTAAAGAGCAGCAGTGCATGGAAGCCAACATGTGGCCCTGTCCTTACCAGCTGAGTTATGGCAGACAGTAAGGACATAGATGGCCTACACCCACCAACACTCTTTCATTTCTGCTCCAGATCTAAACAAATGATATCTTTGGTGAAACTAGGGCAGGTAAAATATTGGTTTGCTAAGTCTCCCAATAGAAGGTTTTCCAATGGAATACTATTATTTTCTAGCATTGTTGTGACCCAAGGTAGTCCAGACCTCAATGTGGAGCTTGAATTGGAAAAAAATCTGGATACCGAGATGAACATGGAAACACAATTATCTAACTTAAAACTCTTCTTTCAGATTCCCCTACTCTGTAACTACATTAAGGACTAGAGAGAAAGCAGCTAGAAAAAGTCAATATTTTTGGTATGGAATTATAATTGCCCTAAGTCTTTGGTCCTCTATTTTGGCTAGATTTTGTAACCTCCACCCCCAGAAATAAATCTTGGCTACCAGTCAAGAGCACAACTGTTATCCTGGAGGCTCTTCTTTAAGTTTCCTCTACTCTGTAACTACAGTAGGGACTAAAGAGAAAGCAGCTAGAAAAAGTCAAGTCTTTGGTCCTCTAGACTGGCTTGATGTTGTAACCTCCACCCCAAAGAAATAAATCTTGGCTACAAGTCAAGAATACAGCTGTTATCCTGGTGGCTCACACACTACACGCCTTGTGCAAAATGGACATATGGTGAATTTCCCACAAATGTTTCTATTTTGGAACCCCACCGATGCCACCATGGTTGTTGAAAGCAGCATTCAGAGTGACAAGATGCAATACATCTGGTCATAATGATGTCTCCCCAAAGCCCAGATGGTACCCAAACAATACTGAGAAATATATTAATTTCTCCTTGTGTTATGATATACACATTTCCAGGACGTTGCCACTTTGCAGAGAGTCTTGACTAAATTGGAGAACTGGCCAATAAACTGCCAGCTGATGTTCAATTCTTATAAGTGCAACATTGGGTAGAAATAAAATAAATGCGACTAATATACATCTTAGGAGTTTAACTAAGGGGACAATGTAACAAATACCATTATTTGCATTAGGTCTGGTAACCTCTAGCAATCAGAAGGAGGGCTGCTTCTCTACTGGAATCTACTGAGGTATCGACAGCTTTTCAATAGCTGGTCCCTGTGATGATATAAATGTTTAAGCTCTGCAAGGTGCAGAATGGGTTGGTTTTGATCCTCACTGCCTATGACCTTCTAAGGAAGATAAATCTTGCATAGAATATGTGTCAGGAAGCGGACAACCAGGGAACGATTGATGAGTTACAGCCTGACTGATGTCCAGCAGATGAAGACTGGGAAAGACTGAGGCTGGGGGAGCTGTAGCCAAGAACAGCCATGTTTGCTATCTTCTCCCAAATTCTAATGAAACCGTGGCCAGAATTTTAGGGAAAATTGTGTTAAGCTTCATAAAATAACCACTTTGGAACAATACTTCTCTTAGACATGGATACATTGATTGCTAGACCTATTATTGGTCAGTATAATGTCCTTTTAAGCAACAGGAACCTTGACTTTACTCATGCTCCAAGACAAAAAAAGTGCTATTCAACAATTTGAATAAATTACTCAAAGCAATCAGACTCTCAGTGGCAAAATAACAGATTAATCTGTGACAAACATCAGTGCGGTGCTTAATCAGATTGAGCACTGATTGATACCGTGTCAGCAAGCCGCACTCCAATATTCAGATATTATATTGGCCCATCTATGTGATCACATTGGGGCTCAATGGATCATTTGTCATGTTCTATAAACACAGGGTTTTAAAATAGCTTATAGATGTGGGAGGCCACTAGCGATATATTTCACACTCCCACCGAATGCCAGATCTTGTTTATTGCATCTTCTAACATCCCCTGCAGCAAGCCCACTGCTCTACAGTAATTCATATCATTCTAATGATAAACATAGGGGAATACATGAAACAATGAGTTATGACTCTAAGCATCGGGTACAACTGGCATTATATGACTTTAAGACAAGGAGGAAACAGGACATGGATTGGCAACATCTAGACAGAACGATAATGAGGAATGTTCCTGATTAACCAAGAGTTTAAAGGGTTTCAGTGCAATAGTTCTGCTTCAGTAAATATGCACATATAATACACAAAAGCCATGAATATCTTGTAAATTATATCCTTATAAACGGTGAGTTCTGTCATCAGTTATAAACGGTGAGTTCTGATGTCATTTCTGTCACATGACTCACTGAAACGTGTGTATTATAATAAATAAAGTACCCCCAGTTGCAAAATATGAGGTTATTAGAAGTTACCTCGGAGTTCCATGACCTGTATAAAAACACTCGGCCTTCGGCCTCGTGTTTTTATATGGTCATTAAGCTCCTCGGTAACTTATAATATCTTTATATTTTACAAGAGGGGGTACTTTATTCACTATATTATTTATGTTCCATTTTTTAGGCTTTTACAGTTCAACCACTTATTGGCCAAACTTTGTTTACCTTCTAATGGTATTACAGATATATAGAAACATTGGGGTCACACTCACCCTGCTATAATTCCAGGGGTACCCAGGGCACAAATAAGCACTCACCCCAAATCTCCCCCTAACTGGCCTTCAGGCTGGGCCCCCTTAGCTCATAACAAGGTTACAGATATATATAGAAACATTGGGGTCACACTCACCCTGCTATAATTCCAGGGGTACCCAGGGCACAAATAAGCGCTCACCCTAAATCTCCCCCTAACTGGCTTTCAGACTGGGTTACAGGTATATAGAAACATTGGGCTTACAGTCACCCTGCTATAGTTCCAGGCAGTACTGGGGGGTACCAGGGGACGGGCCCTGGTGCGGGACACGCAGCCGGGCCCCCCGTCCCCCCTCCAGCAATTCAGTGGCGCGTGAGCTGCCAGGGGCCCTGAGAGGGTCCGGCTCTGAGGGTGTGCCGGCCCTGGCCCGCTCGTACCCCCTGCTCCCCCGGTAGTTCCGCCACTGCTTCCAGGGATACCCAGGGCACAAAAAATCACTCACACAAATCTCCCCCTAACTGGCCTTCAGACTGGGCCCCCTTAGCTCATAACAAGGTTGCATATATATATATATATATATATAGAAACATTGGGGTAACAGTCACCCTGCTATAGTTCCAGGGGTATAGTTCCAGGGGCACAAATAAACACTCACCCCAAATCTCCCCCTAACTGGCCTTCAGGCTGGGCCCCCTTAGCTCATAACAAGGTTACAGATATATAGAAACATTGGGGTAACAGTCACCCTGCTATAGTTCCAGGGGTACCCAGGACACAAATAAGCACTCACCCCAAATCTCCCCCTAACTTGCCTTCAGGCTGGGCCCCCTTAGCTCATAACAAGGTTACATATATATATAGAAAAATTGATGTAACAGTCAACCTGCTATAGTTCCAGGGGTACTTTACTAAGTTGGCTTATTTCCCCTTTAAAAATAAGTCAATATCCTATTAAATTTCTATGGTACAATCCATTAGGAAGTCTGGCTCCAAACAATGTAGATGAATTAGAATTGACATTTCAGCCTGCAAATATCTATATAAAATTATGAAGCATGACATACTGAAAGAGGCTTTGCAGAACATTTAAATCTGCCCTGGCCAATAAAACATTTTCAATTAAAAAAAGAGAAATTCTGTAACTGTTATTACTTCAGTTTCCCGAGCATAGAGGGTTGGGTGCAGAGACACAATAAGTGCTGTGGTTGTGCAGAGACACACTAGTGATGCTCTCAGACTTTTCATTAGCACTTGTAATACACTCCGCTACATTTTATGCTCCTGTAATGGGCTCAGACAATCATTTTTACAGGCTGGGTTCTCCATATATATATATATATATATATATATATATATATATATATATATATATATATATATATATATATATATATATATATATGGAGAACCCAGCCTGTATATATATTCTATATATATATATATATATATATATATATATATATATATATATATATATATACCGATAAATTTCAGAGGGAAGAGTCTGGAGAAAAGTGAGGACTTTTCTGAAAAAACCCCCACAGCAGATATCCGGTTTAGATTAGTAGGGCTGGTAGTACACAAAGATGTAAGGACTTATTTATTAACGTAGGTGCAAAATTATACCATTGCAGTTACCCATAGCAACCAATCAGTCCATCAGAGATAAGAAAATCTAATTGGTTGCAATTCTCCAGTGCAGATCTGTGTCCAATATGTCCAGATCCAGTGAACATACAGCACATGTGACTGTTAAAACGCTAGTTCACCTTCACTTTTTCGATTGGTCTTCATTTTTTTACAGTTTTTAAAACCCTTCTTCTGATTCTTTCAAGCTTCCAGTGGGAGTCACTGACCCCAGCAGCCTATAAACTATTGCTCTGTGAGGGTACAATTTTATTGTCATTTTGTATTACTTATCTCTCCTATTCGTATTCTGGTCTCTCATTAAACACTACTGCCTGGTTGCTAGGGTAGACGGGACTCTAGCAACCTGATAGCTTCTAAAATTGCCAACTGGAGAGCTGCTGAACTAAAAGGTAAATAACTCAACAACCACAAATAATAAAAAATGAAGACCAGTTGCAAATGATCTCAGAATGCCTGATGGTGCCCTTTACTAAAAAAAAAATCTCCCCATCAAGGTGCTGCCCCGAAGGAACCATTGCCCTTACATTCAGTAGATTTACACTTTATTATAGATGTTTTAAAGTCAAATAGTATAAAAATATGCATTTTAGGAAATTATCGACCTTCTCTTTCTATTAAAGGGATGTTTTATTGATGCCTAGAAGAACTTCCATACATCCTGCAATAAATAATTAACTCATGCAAGTGCAAAGCACATAAACACCATTTAAAGGGGTGGTTCACCTTTACGTTTAAGTTTTAGGGGGTTATTTACTAAACTCTAAATGCAAAAATTTAGGAATTCATTATAACCCGAGGATGGAAAAGCCAGAATCTGAAAATCCGGCATCTCAGACCTGTCGAGGTTACATATAAGTCAATGGGAGAAGTCCCAATGATGTGCGCTGGGTTTCGTGCAATACCCTGAAGTTTTCGGGTAAAAAATCCGAAAAAATGTTGAAAATCAGATGAAAAATCCGAAAACATTGTGAAAATCGGATGAGAAATCCTAAAAATGGTGAAAATCTGATTTTTTTTTTAAGTGCAAAAAGCCTGAGTGGATTTGATCGGAGTTTGTAGCAGAAAATTTTGAAATTAATTCGGACTTTGATAAATAACCCCCTTAGTATATTACAGTATGGACAAATCTAAGCAACTAAACGATTGCCCTTCATTAATTATTTTGTATAATTTTTGAATGATTGATTCTTCTGCTAACTCTTTCCAGCTTTCAAAAGGGGGTCGCTGGCCCCATCTTAAAACCAAATGCTCTGCAAGGCTACACATGTATTGTTATTGCTCCTTCCTTTCTTTCTATT
This sequence comes from Xenopus petersii, assembly GCA_038501925.1. NCBI lineage: Eukaryota > Metazoa > Chordata > Amphibia > Anura > Pipidae > Xenopus > Xenopus petersii. The sequence continues at coordinate 129,554,625 of CM076688.1, read as the reverse complement.
CAGGCCTCTCCTATTCATATTCCAGTCTCTTATGCAAATCAATGCCTGGTTGCTAGGGGAATTCGGACTGTAGCAACCAGATTAGTGATATAGCAATCTGGAGAGCTGCTGAATAAAAAGCTAAATAACTCAAAAACCACAAATAATAAAAAATGAAAAAATGAAAACCAATTGCAAATTGTCTCTCTACATCATACTAAATTTAAATTTAAAGGAGAAGCAAAACCCCCTACCCTACATAGACCCCTTTCCCTCCTCCTCCCCAGTCTAGCTGCTACCCTGGGCAAATGGCCCTAACTCTTTACTTACCCCTCGTGTAGATTCTGTCCAGAGGAGTTCACAGGCGCCATCTTCAGTCGTTTCAGTAATCTTCCGTGAGTTTCGGCGCATGCGCAGTTGTCACGAAACAGAAAACCACGGGGTAAGTAAAGAGCTAGGGACATTTGCCGGGGGAAGCAGCTAGACTAGGGGGAGGAGGGAGGGGGGTCTATGTACTGTAGGATAGGGTTTTTTAATTTTAGGGTTTGCTTCTCCTTTAAATGTGATTTTCCCATTTAAGCTTGTGTCTATATATGCACCTCTAGATGTGCACCTTGAGCCAAGGTAAACCACCCCTTTATGCCGTATACGATATATATATATATATATATATATATATATATATATATATATATATATATATATATATATATACAGTTTATCTCTCCGCTGAAGGCAGTAAAGACTTTGCTTTAGAAAATGAGCCCTAAGAAGCAAAAGAAACCAATTTAATGCTCCAGTATAAATTAGTTGCCCTTGAGTGTGTGCTCTTGGGGACATGATGATGCTAAAGCCACTTCCCAAACCACCTTTTTGCTGAATACAGGTATGGGACCTGTTATCCAGAATGCTCTGGACCTGGACTTTTCCAGATAACGGATCTTTCTGTAATTTGGATCTTCATACCTTAAGTCTACTAGAAAATCATGTAAACATTAAATAAAGCCAATAGGCTGGTTTTGCCTCCAATAAGGATTAATTATATCTTAGTTGGGATCAAGTACAAGTTACTGTTTTATTATTACACAGAAAAAGGAAATCAGTTTTCAAAATTTAGATTACTTGAGTCTATGAGAGACATCCATTCCGTAATTCTGAGCTTTCTAGATAAAGGGTTTCCGGATAACAGATCCCATGCCTGTATAAAGTATAAAATAGTAATGTGGTCGCTGTGTCGGGTCGTGGATAGGGGAATCATTTCTCCATCATCCCAGCGCTGGGTCTCAGATGGCAGGTAAAGCGCGTGGGCAAGAATAGATCACACTGAGCTCTGCTCTCTCTGTAATTTGAAGCACAAGAGCTGCTTTGGATTCCAGGGATGTATGAGAAGCCACAACAATATAATGCAGTATTTATACATTATTAATGAAGGGATTAACTGATAGCGCTTTCACACACAGCAGAAGACACATTTTCCTCCCCACAAGACACTGCCAAGAAATCTTTATGTGGCATTCAAACAACTTCTTTCCCTTGCACTGCACCAAGGGGAGTTCAAACTTTATCTTCCAATTCATATAGATATAATTTGATATAAACTAGTCTGTGTTTTCTCATTTGTTTGTTGGTTACCAACATATAGTGATCCAACAACTACCAGTAGTCAGACACCCATAAAGGAGTTACAACAAAAAGTGACAGTAATCACTAATTTACTTTGTCCAACTGTATAACTCAGCCTGCAACCTTATGCCTTTATATGGTCACAGAACCACTCAGTGACTTCTAATATCCTTATCATTTACAGTAGGGGGTACATTATCCCTTATAATACATGAGTGATACTCAGAGTTCCCTGTATAACTCAGCCTGCAGCCTTGTGCCTTTATATGGTCACAGAACAACCCCTCAGTGACTTCTAATATCCTTATCATTTACAGTAGGGGGTACATTATCCCTTTTAATAGATGGTCGATACTCAGAGTTCCCTGTATAACTCAGCCTGCAGCCTTGTGTCTTTATATGGTCACAGAACAACCCCTCAGTGAATTCTAATATCCTTATAATTTACAGTAGGGGGTACATTATTCCTTATAATACATGAGTGATACTCAGAGTCAGGCCCGGACTGGCAATCTGTGGGTTCTGGAAAATGCCAGATGGGCTGCTGTATGGTTCCATAGAAAGTTATCTTATAGTGGGCTGGTAGGGGGCTGTTTGGGCCTCTGTGTACTTGGAATGACAGGGCCTATTTTGACTCCCAGTCCAGCCCTGCTCAGAGTTCCCTGTATAACTCAGCCTGCAGCCTTGTGCCTTTATATGGTCACAGAACAACCCCTCAGTGACTTCTAATATCCTTATCATTTACAGTAGGGGGTACATTATCCCTTATAATACATGAGTGATACTCAGAGTTCCAGAAACGTAACTGGAGGGGGGCGGGCCCTGGCGCAGGACGCGCAGCGGGCCCCCGCCCCCCTCCGTACACCCGGAAACTATCCAGTAATGTGCGCCGCGCAGCGGCGCGCGGACTGCCGGGGGGCCCTGAGGGGGTGCGGGCCCTGGCCCGCTCGCACCCCCTGCTCCCCCGGTAGTTCCGCCACTGCAGAGTTCCCTGTATAACTCAGCCTGCAGCCTTGTGCCTTTATATGGTTACAGAACAACCCCTCAGCGACATCTAATATCCTTATCATTTACAGTAGGGGGTACATTATCCCTTTTAATAGATGGTCGATACTCAGAGTTCCCTGTATAACTCAGCCTGCAGCCTTGTGTCTTTATATGGTCACAGAACAACCCCTCAGTGAATTCTAATATCCTTATAATTTACAGTAGGGGGTACATTATTCCTTATAATACATGAGTGATACTCAGAGTCAGGCCCGGACTGGCAATCTGTGGGTTCTGGAAAATGCCAGATGGGCTGCTGTATGGTTCCATAGAAAGTTATCTTATAGTGGGCTGGTAGGGGGCTGTTTGGGCCTCTGTGTACTTGGAATGACAGGGCCTATTTTGACTCCCAGTCCAGCCCTGCTCAGAGTTCCCTGTATAACTCAGCCTGCAGCCTTGTGTCTTTATATGGTCACAGAACAACCCCTCAGTGACTTCTAATATCCTTATCACTTACAGTAGGGGGTACATTATCCCTTATAATACATGAGTGATACTCAGAGTTCCCTGTATAACTCAGCCTGCAGCCTTGTGCCTTTATATGGTCACAGAACCCCTCAGTGACTTCTAATATCCTTATCATTTACAGTAGGGGGTACATTATCCCTTATAATACATGAGTGATACTCAGAGTTCCCTGTATAACTCAGCCTGCAGCCTTGTGCCTTTATATGGTCACAGAACAACCCCTCAGTGAATTCTAATATCCTTATAGAATATCTGTTTAGAAGAAGGGGTGAATATTATTAGCAGCAGGGAGAGTGGTTCCCTAGTAATAAACACATACTCAGATAAGTATCAGTTTCACCGCAGCTCTCACTTACATAACCGCCGTATTCACCACAAAACAATCCGGCGCAGAGCAGTTATTACTATGAGGCTGTAAAAATATTCAATTACCTTTTCCTGACAAACTTTTTTTTTCAATTAAAAGATGTCACAGTTATACGGAGAGTTCACACTCACTGCGCTCTATTACCCGCCATGCAATTTCATTCAACGGTGGTTTATTAGATTAAATGGAAGGGAAGTGACCCTGTGCTTACGGAATGGGGTCCTGAAGGTGACACTGGCAAGGTGACCCCTTAACATTGCTCTTTCTATTAACTCTTTCCATGCTCAATGTCCTCTGTTCAGTTAGTAACATAACTTATGTTTCCAACCCCCAAAAAATATTTAATGGGTTTGATCCTCCTGTGGGGGGACGGACTCAAAGCTCTAGTATCCCTTTTTTATTCTTTATAATTCAGGATCGATGTCACAGTTGTTACATGAAAGACATTGTGACGTCATCATTATTTCTATTGTGCCAGTGCTAAAATTGCTGATATATCTGAGTGTAATTGGCCAAAAACACTATAACTTCTTGACGTTTAAAGGGGTGGTTCACCTTTAAGTTAACTTTTAGTATGTTATAGAATGTCAATTCAAAGCAACTTTTCAATTGGTTTTTATATATATATATATATATATATATATACAATATCAAAACAGGGGGGTTGTGGGAGCACTCTAAAGGCTTTAAAGTATAAAGTATAATAAATGCTATTGCATATGTACCCAAAACAGGGGTTATTTTGTAACAAAGTTATGATCATAAAATTGATAAGCCACCATACCACGTCAAGGTAAACCCCGAATGGCGGTCCCTAACTTGTTTTATTTTTTATGTGCATTTTAGCATTACCTGTAATCAATGTCCATTGAACGCTGTTTTTTCACTGAGGGCTAAATCCTCCCCAGCCAGCAATCAGGCTTTTAAAGGATAGGCAATTTTAAAAGCATAGGATCACCACTAGTTTAAAGGGGGGGTATGGGGTGCTACAACCACTGAAGCTATGCCACAGCTCCTGGCTAAATATACAATATCAAAACAGGGGGGTTGTGGGAGCACTCTAAAGGCTTTAAAGTATAAAGTATAATAAATGCTATTGCATATGTACCCAAAACAGGGGTTATTTTGTTACAAAATTGTTTTGGGAATATCTCTCCTTTAAAAGCCTGATTGCTGGCTGGGGAGGATTTAGCCCTCAGTGAAAAAACAGCGTTCAATGGACATTGATTACAGGTAATGCTAAAATGCACATAAAATATAAAATAAGTTAGGGACCGCCATTCGGGGTTTACCTTGACGTGGTGTGGTGGCTTGTCAATTTTATGATCATAACTTTGTGACAAAATAACCCCTGTTTTGGGTACATATGCAATAGCATTTATTATACTTATATATATATATATATATACTTTAAAGCCTTTAGAGTGCTCCCACAACCCCCCTGTTTTGATATTATATATATATATATATATATATATATATATATATATATATATATATATATATATATAGTACATATACATCAAGAATATACACACACATATATATATGTATATATATATGTGTGTGTGTGTGTGTCAAGAAGAGATAGTGGTTTTGACCAATTACCCTCTGGACCATTAGAAATAATGAAAAAAGTGTTTAAAAATGCAATTAATCTTAAAAAAAATGAATAATGATGATTTCAGAACATCTTTCATGTAGAAACTGTGACATCACTCCTGAATTGTAAAGAATAAAAAAGGGATACTAGAGCTTTGGGGCCCCCATACAAGATGGCCAAACCCATTAAATATTTTTTTCATTATCTTCTCTTATGACTCTTTCCAGCTTTCACTGACGCCATTTAAAAAAACAAATGCTCTGCAAGGCTACAAATGTATTGTTATTGCTCCTGTGTTTCTTTTCAGGACTCTCCTATTCATATTCCAGTCTCTTATTCAAATGAATGCATGGTTGCTAGGAGAATTTGTACCCTAGCAACCAGATTGCTGAAATTGTAAACTGGAAAGCTGCTGAATAACAAGCTAAAGAACTCCAAATAATAAAAAATGAAAACCAATTGCAAATTGTCTCAGAATATTACTCTTTACATCATACTAATAGTTAATTTAAAGGTGCACAACCCCTTTATGGTAAAATTCAAAAGGCTCCCCTGAGTTTAACCCTAGGTGGTACCTAACAATAATTAGTCTGGAAACTCAAAATATTGGAATTGTTCTACAGCAATAAAAAACAAAGCTTCTTTGCAGGTGACACATCTCAGATGATGCGGCACTTCTGGTTGTTGTCATCAAACAGATTGGAAGAAAACGAGATTGGATTCCTAGTGCTGACAGTTAAATTAATTCAATGCTCAGTGTCTGACACTATGTGACAAAACAGCTTGTTTTCTAACAAACAGCAGAATAGGACTTAGAAGAGGCTCAGGACTTGACAAGATGCCTCAGTCATTCTCCAATAGGGATCCATGGGAATGGCGGCAGCATATACAGTAATTAGACATGATGTATATTCTGCTCCATGCTCTTTGGGTCGGGGAGACCAGGCACTAATCCAGCTGGTGTGGGATCCGTTATCCAGAAACCCATTATCCAGAAAGCTCTGAATTACGGAAAGGCGTCTCCCATAGACTCCATTATAATCAAATGATCCAAAATTACTTTTTTCTCTGTAATAATAAAACAGTCGCTTGTACTTGATCCCGACTAAGATATAATTAATCCTTATTGGAAGTAAAACCAGCCTATTGGGTTTATTTAATATTTACATGATTTTTTAGTATTAAAAAAAAAAGCTAAATAACTCAAAAATCACAACTAATAAAAATAAAACCCAATTACAAATTGTCTATGAATATCATGCTTTACATCATACTAAAAGATAATTTAAAGGTGAACAACCACTTTAAAGGGAAAGTGAACTAAAATTCAAATTATCCTTCTTGTGGAACTGCTTATCTCTTAGCAGTTGTAAAAAAGCAATGGCCTAGGAAAATTTTTTTTTAGATGTTTTGGGCTCAAAGTCACCCTAACTCATAAAGGTTCTGATATACACCATACTGCAAAAAATATACAGACACCCACAGTGTTGGACTGGAGCCCACCGAGGTTGTAAGCTTAAGGGCCCCCACCCCAGCCCAGTCCTCAACAGACTCTTTGTGATATTGCCCCATATTATCTTGTTTCTCCTGCTAAAAAATGTCTCAGAAATTAGCCAAATGAAGATCTTCCTTAATGGCCCATTTCATCACAAGTCTTTGCTTTACTTCACCGCTGTTGGGTCATTCAAGCATTCTGGGACATGCAACCCTTCAATGACCATATACTGTATATATACCTGTGATTCCTGCCTGTCTCTTTACTAATGTATCATTAAACACCATTAAATGTGTCGCACAAATCCTTAGTCTTACAGTAATGATGCCAACCAGCTTTCTTTTAAAAATACACTGTCATAAAACAGGTTATTTATTATTTCTCATGTACTGTCGTCTTTCTTTATCTCAAAATGCAGCAGTCCTGTCCTGCTTTATGGCAGCTGAGATTCTAGCTATCTGTATAACAGAACATTCTGTCCCAGTGGCTGCACAGATCCTATCTGATCCCCATTGTAAGCAGCAGTCCTGTCCTGCTTTATGGCAGCTGAGATTCTAGCTATCTGTATAACAGAACATTCTGTCCCAGTGGCTGCACAGATCCTATCTGATCCCCATTGTAAGCAGCAGTCCTGCCCTGCTTTATGGCTGAGATTCTAGCTATCTGTATAACAGAGCATTCTGTCCCAGTGGCTGCACAGATCCTATCTGATCCCCATTGTAAGCAGCAGTCCTGTCCTGCTTTATGGCAGTTGAGATTCTAGCTATCTGTATAACAGAGTATTCTGTCCCAGTGGCTGCACAGATCCTATCAGATCCCCATTGTAAGCAGCAGTCCTGCCCTGCTTTATGGCAGCTGAGATTCTAGCTATCTGTATAACAGAGCATTCTGTCCCAGTGGCTGCCCAAATCCTATCTGATCCCCATTGGAAGCAGCAGCCCTGCCGTGCTTTATGGCTGAGATTCTAGCTATCTGTATAACAGAGCATTCTGTCCCAGTGGCTGCACAAATCCTATCTGATCCCCATTGTAAGCAGCAGTCCTGCCCTGCTTTATGGCTGAGATTCTAGCTGTCTGTATAACAGAGCATTCTGTCCCAGTGGCTGCACAAATCCTATCTGATCCCCATTGTAAGCAGCAGTCCTGCCCTGCTTTATGGCAGCTGAGATTCTAGCTATCTGTATAACAGAGTATTCTGTCCCAGTGGCTGTACAGATCCTATCTGATCCCCATTGTAAGCAGCAGTCCTGACCTGCTTTATGGCTGAGAGTGTAGCAATCTTATCTTTACAATTATACAACATAAAAGAAAGAATCGACTCTCTGAAACTGCTCACAGTACCTTCATTGTGGAGGAATAGTATTCAGCACAAGCAATAAACCTGCAAGACAGAAAAATAATATAAACCCCATTTGGCTCTTTATATAAATATGGCGGATTCCATACTGTGAAACACATATAAGTAACACTTTTCTCTCCGTCCCTGCTGATAGCCAGCAGATTAACTGTCCACACCAATCACCAGGCAGAGCAAGAAATTCCGAGCAGGACGGAGAAGCGAAATCCTCCCAGGTTGGGAAATAATTGAACTTTATTTTTAAATCAAAATGCGCCTGACAAGCCCCATCTGTTTCCATGAGGAATCTCGGCCGCGGGAGCCTGAAACCGCCATTTCTTTCCCTAATATCTTATTGATTAGGTGCTTAGAGAGATCTCTGGGTGGAAATTAGAGAAAATCAATAGCAAATCTGTATTATCCACTTATTTTATCTCAGCTCCAACTGCATGGACAAAAGATTATTACTAGACCATTTTCAAGGGCAACAAAAGCAACAAACTAGAAAAATATGCTTTATGTTTAGGGCTACGATCCTAATCTGGAGGTGCTAGAACCCACTGAACCTCAACAACGATAACCCCAATCGTAATGGATCTAATTGCTAAAGTAAATTCCAAACCTTGTGTCTGATTGTTCTTTGGGAATTCTCTGGTAATGGACATTCTACTAGTGATGCTGGGTCAGCCCAAAACCTGAAATAGGATGAGAAGGCAAAAGAGGATGAGGAGGAAGGTCCTTGAGCTTTCAAGGGGGCCTAGGATGCCCCAGCCTGACCAAAACTTCTTGCTGTTGTTATTAATAAAGGTGTGTGTGCCCCAACATGCCCCCCTCTGGTGATGTCAGAGATAGGCAGGTTTGGGGTGGGTATAGAAATTGTAGCGCTCCGGATAAGACCCTAAAGGGGTTGTTCACCTTTGAGTTAACTTTTAGTATAATGTAGAGAGTTTTATTCTGAGACAATTTGCAATTGGTTTTCATTTTTTATTATTTGTGGTTTATGCGTTATTTAGCTTTTTATTCAACAGCTTTCCAAATTGCTATTCAAGCAATGCGGTTGCTAGGATCCAAATTAACCTAGCAACCGTACCCTGATTTGAACAAGATACCAGAATATGAATAGAGGACCGTATTAAAAGGATGAATAATAAAAAGTAGCAATAATGGTAATGGTAACTTTACAGAGCATTTGTTGTCAGTGACCCCCGTTTGAAAGCTGAAAAGGGTTAGAAGAAAAAGGCAAATAATTAAAAAAAACGATTAAAAATAAATTACGAAGTCCAGTTGAAAAGTTGCTTAGAATTGGCCATTCTATAAAATACCTAAAGTTAATTGAAAGATGAACCACCCCTTTAATTATTCAGGGGGTAAGCCCTTGCAACAGTGTGGAGGCAGGGAGTAGTATAACTGTAACTCAGTGCAATAATTGGACGCCAGTGGTTCTTATAACTTTACCAAAGAATATACGAATTGAACAAGATAATCCACAAATTCGGGTGTTCATGAATAGCAAGCAGGATCATACAGCAACAGTGAATAGGCATATACTCACAGCACCACTGGTCAGTATCAGTCCCGGCAGGGAAGAGAACATGTACAGCAGCGAGGAGGTACTTCTCCCTAAGTGGAACCTGAGGTGAATCACTACATCCCTAGGTATGTAGACTTAGTCCCTACTAATGGGCAATTAGTACACTGAATCCTAATCCCACTCCCAATCCTCGGAGGAGCCTCAAGCTGCTCAGCTAAATAGCCTGTCTGTCTGTCACTCCTAGAGTGACCTTTTAAGGTGAATAGTCTATCCTTACTAGACCTAAGGTATATAGGTTCCACTTTACCCGACCTGCCTGCTCAGGACAGATCTGGCACAAAATGGACCCTGAGCACATGGCTGCCTAGGACTTTATACTTTAGCACAGTGCCATCTACTGGATACTGGTTTAACACAAAGGGGCATAGCTAAAAGCAGGATATGGAAACAGGTCCCCCTCCTAGCTGTTTTTTAGGACCCAGTTAGGCATCTATAACACTAGGGGACTGCATGCTCAATAATATTGGGAGACTAATTTACCAGTCCACTATAAAATAATCACAGCAAATTGGGTTTTTCTCAGTATGGGTGTACCCTCTCTGTACCCTTCAAAACGAATATGATTACCCACTAGTGTTGCACAGACTGGGCAGAAACCCACAGGCTTAAATGAAAACTATAGGTCTCTATAAAAAGATATTGCATAAAACAGCTCCTATTGAAAACCCTGCTTCATGTAAATTCCATTCCACAACCATTTTCATAATAATATACTTTTTTAGTAGTACTGTATGTGCCATTGGGTAATCACAAATAGAAAATTGCTGCCCCCTGGGATCGTATGATTCACAGGGCACACAAACACACCAACAAACAATACTTGTTAGGTCACATTAGCCAATTAAATATTCATTTTGATGGTATAGTTTTCCTTTAACCACGTGTCAGGTGGGTTAAAAAAGGAGATGGGCCTGACTTTGCCCAGCCCAATCAGCATTCCTCCCCTGCATCTTTCATGTACATACTTGCGATTTCTGTCTCCAGTGATATCAGAGATGGCTGGGTTGGGCAGGGGTACATAAAAGTGATGACATCATAGTGGGTCAATGAATGTCATTAGTAACCACCCTTCTCACGTCTAAGCTGAAAACAGATGTGGAAGGGAAGACCCAAGGTGATAGCCAAACAAAGTAACGGGCAGAACAGAAAGCAGCGACAAGGGAGAGCATAAGCGCGGAGAAAAGGGGAAGCAAAAGCAGAAGAAATTGGAATTCCCTAAATAAAGGGCAATAAAGGTAATAGTAATAGGGGGGAGTAAAACAATGGAGTTGACTGAGGCAAACAAAACAGCTAAAGGGGATAAAGTCGATTTGAAAATTTAGTTGGGGATAGAGTACAAAAGGACATTGTACCCCTAATTCTGCTACTGCAGGAAATCAAGCACAATTATTTTTTCTTGGCGCTACAGGAGTCCTGTGTCTCTGCTACAGGGGAGAGCAGAGTGCCTCCACCCAGGGACAGATTGGACTGTGATACCCCTCTCTGGTAACATCTCTGATCCGTAATCACACACACAGAGGAGAGGTGGATGGGTTTATTTACAGGACACTGTGCCTTTAAATAACCATGATCTATATGGCTTGCCAGCCAGGAGCAACTTTATATAATATTTTAGATGCCAACTAAAACAATGGGTTCCACAATCCACGACCTGCATTGACCTGTCCAGGTCAATGATGTCATCAGTACCCCACCCCAGAAGTGTAACTAGAGGGGGGCGGACCCTGGTGCAGGACACGCAGCCGGGCCCCCGCCCCCTTCCCTACACCCGGAACTGGCCAGGAATATGCGCCGCTACGCAGCGCACGGACTGCCGGGGGGCCCTGAGGGGGTGCGGGCCCTGGCCCGCTCGCACCCCCTGCTCCCTCGGTAGTTCCGCCACTGCCCCACCCAATGGGTTACATCTATATTAAAGCGCAAAACACTCCATAATGTTTATCTTGTTATCTTGTCACTCCAAGGGCTTGTGAACCTAGTCCATATAATATATATATATATAAAATACAGTCCAACGTTATACAGCTAGATCCATGACAATTAAGCAATGAGGCCTACAGAGAGATGCTACAAGAAACATGAGATTATTTAATAGTAATTACACCTTGTAAGCTTCAAGACTGCCGGTATATGTATTTAACTATTCTTACCCCAGGTTACCTGGAAATGAAGGACAATCCTCCTCTCTATTCTCAGACTCTGTGAAAAAGAAAACACCTCGTCAGTATTATAAGAAGCATTTGAGGCTCCATGTATCATTTATTCCCACTGGTACCTGAGTATTAAGATTCTCTATCTAAGAGTAACTTTGAAACATTCCCCTCCACGTGGTGGTGCTCTTACCTTCTCTAGTATAAACAACTTCAATTGCATTTCACTGTGACCCCATTTAAAAAAACGAATGCTCTGTATAGGCACTTACTGACGAGCGGTTGAAGCGGCACTCCCCTGCGTTCCGTTTTTCTGCGTTCAGCCGCAGGGGAGCGCAGGAATAGACGCATTTAGCTTTTTTCAATGGGGCTGTAGACGCAGGTTGAGACGCAACATGCTGCATTTTTCCTGCATTCGGCGCCTAAACGCGCCTGTGTGAGTACAGCCCCATTGAAAAAAGCTATATGCGTCTATTCCTGCGCTCCCCTGCGGCTGAACGCAGAAAAACGGAACGCAGGGGAGCACAGCTTCAACCACTCGTCAGTAAGAGCCCTAAGGCTACTTTTTATTACTCATCTTTCTATTCAGGCCTCTCCTATTCATATTCCAGTCTCTTATCCAAATCAATGCATGGTTGCTAGGGGAATTTGGACCCTAGCAACCAGATTGTTGAAAGTACAAACTGGATAGCTGCTGAATAAAAAGCAAAATAACTCAAAAGACACAAATAATAAAAACCAATTGCAAATTGTCTCAGAATATTACTCTCCACATCATACTAAAAGCTAATTTAAAGGTGAACAATCCCTTTAAGGAAATACACAATGTACATTGTCCCTTCATTTTATCGTTAAGCCTTGGGAAGGATGATTTGTAACTTCTCTTTTTATAACGGAGGAGCAACACACACACAAGTGAGACATGGGAACACGCCGTTTGTTTTGTTGCCCAGAATTTTACTATTTTATTTCAGGGCTCTGTAAAACAGAGGGGCACAGCATACCCTTAAGTGCCTTTCCTCTGATATAATTAATGACATTCATTAACCCACAATAAGAAGAGGGGTTCACTTTCTCCCCAGTGTTTTGTCTTGCAGTAAGATGGGACAGTACCGTCAAATGGTTTTATCTCTGAGCTGCTAGGGGGAATATCCACTTCCTGTGCAGACCTTGCTTCTTCCTGTCAGCTTCTCTCTCAGCACTTTCTCTGCAGGCCTTGCTTCTTCCTGTCAGCTTCTCTCTCAGCACTTTCTCTGCAGGCCTTCCTTCTTCCTGTCAGCTTCTATCTCAGCAGTTCCTGTGTAGGACTTCCTTCTTCCTGTCAGCTTCTCTCTCAGCAGTTCCTGTGTAGGCCTTCCTTCTTCCTGTCAGCTTCTCTCTCAGCACTTTCTCTGCAGGCCTTCCTTCTTCCTGTCAGCTTCTCTCCCAGCACTTTCAATGTAGGCCTTCCTTCTTCCTGTCAGCTTCTCTCTCAGCACTTTCTGTGTAGGCCTTCCTTCCTGTCAGCCTCTCCCCCACCACTTCCTGTGCAGGTTTTCATTCCTGTCAGCTGACAAGGGTGGGGACTTGCACAGAACAACACAGAGGAAAGAAAGTATACCTCCCAGTTTTCTCTTGGAACCACGGGCATGGGTAGAAGTAGTGTGGGAAGGAGTGGGAAAACACGGGTACAGATTGGACGTGGGTCTTACAATGGCAACATTTTGCGGGTTACGGTTTTGCAGGTTGAGTTTTTCCTGTTCTAGACTCCCTGCCACAAAGCAAGACTGAACTGCTGTATCTCTAAGGAAAAGGAAATGGCCACAGTGGTACCTGGAAATGAATTCCCCCATATAAGCGTAGAAACTACAATTTTCCCCTAAAACAACACCATTCTATCCAATATTCTCAGCTGTTTCCAGGAAACCTAAACGCTGAGTTTGATTCTGACGCCAGGAACCCATTAATGAGTTCTTTGTGTCTCTCATCGGCAGTTTATTCCTAATTGAAATTGCACAGGAAAAACACAAACGTTACGGGGCGAAACATGTCACCTGCGTGTAATTCTCTCAGGAGTCGCAACGACTGAGCTCTGCGTGACAGAATGTTTTTCTCCGTTTAGCAGGCCGGTGTTTGGCACAGGCTCCCATTTCATTTTCCTGTCAGACTCAATTAGGCTTCACCTGAGCTCTGAAACCCATTAACCAACAAGAGAAAAAAACCCGCCTTTTGCACAAATTCTACAGGAGAAACTCGGAGAAGAAGAATTCAGGAGATTTAAAGGGCAAATAACTCACTGCAGCAAATTATGGAGCCAGGAAATGGGGACCTGATATTGTTTGGGGAAATACGCAAATACGTGATATAATAATGAAACTCATTAATGTGGAACAGAAGAGAGATCGTTAATTTTAATGACATGATACACATATGTTATTTACAGCTAAATTATAGGAGAGAGCTGATGTATCCCCCCTAGGGATCGGGTTCCACCTCAGTGCAGTCATAATGACACGAGCAATAACTAAAATGAAAGGTACATTCAGGGGGGGGTTTTGGGGTGCTACGTTTTAAGTTACCCCCAGGTTTTTGAAGTAACTGTCTAGTTGCTAATCTCCCAGGAAACTTTTTTTTCTCAACGGTGCCATACACCTCCAGTGCCACAGCATGCTCATTTATATTATGGAATTTCAGTACCAGGAAAAGGAGGAGTGCTGACTTTGGGTGCAGCATCGGACTGGGTGTCCAGGGCCAACTGGGTCCCCCTCTCACAAAATCTAAACTGCCTCATGCCCCCCATTATTGCGCCACATCACATACGTTTTACCTGAACTTGTGGTGAGAGGGAGCAGCAGGGGAGCATCTGCAGTGCCATGGGGAATGGAGCTGGGTCGGTGGGGCCCATAAAGGCCAGGGCCAGTTTTTTCCTGGTGTCCCGCCTTCCCAGTCCGAGCCCATTTGGGTCTGAAGAAAGTGACTAGAATCATAATTCTCCCCCGTTATTCTGCCTTTGCTTGTCCTTTAATTTCAATGTACGTTGTGTGGCTGCTAGGAAATAACTGGATCCTGCAGAATGTATCTGAATAAATTGCAAAGAAGCCATGCAGTTGATTCTATTTGCAGCCAGTGGTTAGACAGATGGCACGGATGTCAAGGATTCGGCACAGCCCTGTGGCCTCACTGCTGATGTGCCAAGGACCACTACATACCCACTAGACACCAGGATATTCAAACCTTAATACCCAATTATTTCCTTGTTTTGTGACAAAAAGTCACGCAAGTGCCCTCTCCGCCTCTAATTTGCATATGCAAATTCGGATTCGGTTCGGCCAGGCAGAAGGATTTGGCTAAATACGAATCCTGCTGAAAAAGGCTGAATCCCAAACTGAATTTGTTGCATCAGTAATGCCCACCCTAACCATACCGGTTCCAGTATCTATCTTTCTGCCTTCCGGTTTCCTAGCCTACGTCTCCACTTCACACACTATCACTAGTTGGCCCCTGAGACTGCACTGTGGCCCCTTGGTGCTGACAGTACCAACTGCCCACTATTCATGACAGTATAGACCCTCCTACTTACTGCAAGTGTCAATTTGGAACAACAAAATCAGTTAAACAGAGAAACAGCTCCTCGCCCTGGCCAGCCTAATAAAGGCATCGTATTTAGTAAGAGTCCACTATCAGTGCAATGTAATAACATCACTTTTCGGGTGCTCTTCCCTGGTGCGTGGGATACATAGAGAATGGGAGATTACAGGCAAACATGTTATTTGCAGGTTGGGCTTCTTTCCCTTTAGATAAGGGCACATCCGATGGAACCGCACTCTGCATTTACCCGAAATTTCATCAGTGGGATTCCGAGAGGAATAAAAGAAGCAGCTGCTTTTGTGGTTAGTGTCTCCCATGGCCGCACTTTATTAAGGCAGTTTCGCATTCATAATTGGTCCCAAAGAGAAAAGCAGGATGTAGAGATACACAAACATCAGGTACGGACAATTGTACATGAGTTATCAACACACCATTCTGCTCTTTATCCAGGATAGAAACATTTCTACTGCATCCCATTGCCTAGAACTACTGTATGCTTCTGCTTGTACAGCAGCTCCATGAAAATCCTACACCATCTTGAGTCTCATTGTATTTGTATAGTTCAACCCTTTCCACTCCCAGCAAGGAAGGGATGTTTTGAGAATAGGGATGCCACTTCACCCCCTTTCAGTGGGACATGTAGAAAACTGTCATTTAGGGCCAAAGGGGCCAAAGCAGGGTAAAAAGTGCAGTTTGTCCTGTGTGCTGAATGAATTGAGCAGAGAGCTCCATGAATGTGTTGTTGTAGAATGCAGGCAGCACTGTATTTAGGAGAGGGTGCAGGCATCCCCCACCCCCTAATTTGCCATTTATTCAGATGCACAAGTTAGGGAACGCTTTTACACCTCTATCTGGAATCCTTGCAAATGACTCCAAAGAGCCGGTTGCCTGTGAGGATGATGGGCCTGGAGTTATGAGCTATAGAAGATGCTATAATGACTGGTATTTAGTATGAATATAGCTGCCGCTGCATACACCAGCTCTATACAATGGATATATCCCATAATAATCAACTCTAAACAGAGGGTTAGTTCACCCTGATCCCCAGCCAGCAGAACTCACTAGGGGCCAATACATCCAACAGGCAGGAAACTTTTCCCCGGTCCAAAAAGCAGCAAAACAGTCGAACAGAAGTGCCGGTTCCAGTCGTTACAGAAGTCCCAGAACACGTGTCAGGGAGCTGCAATTCAGCAACGGCCGCAAAGTTTCACGTTTCTCTATCTCTGATCTAATAATATAATATTTACAAATATACATAAATGTCATTAGTCTCCTATCAGCAAAGAATTCCTTGAGCAATAAACAAAATAATACTGGCAATGGCTTTAATCGACCCAACTGCAGAGCTCCCATCATAGTGCCCCTCTTTAGAGCTACAAATTGCTCTCTCACAAATGATGAAGAATATCAAGCTCCTCGATAGGCCAGAAAGAAAGCCCCTCCCCCTGCTATATCATTCATTAGACTTTCTTTATTTAACATGATTGTTCTTGCCAAGGTTTAACCTAACATTTTGTCTGAAGGGAATAATCAGATGAGCCCCTGGATGGTAGAGACGCGTGTGCTTTTTTCTTTTCCCCCCCCTGTATTATAATATTATTATTACACCCAATGTGACCGATTAAAGAGGCACAAGATTGCCCCCCTATTTAAGTCGACGTGAGGTCTTAGTACATGAATGTTGGATCTTCACTGGGGACCCACTGCTTCCTTAATTTCAAATTTCATTCAAAATAAGGAAAGGGGTGGGATTAAAATAGTGCAGCTGGACTACAATACCCATCATCCTCAGCTGATCATAAAGTTATAGCTGAATAAGGCTCCATAAGCGCCAGATCTGCTATGTTCTTATAATTAACTTCCCCATTCCTTTGTGTTAATTATTTAAAATGAATTTAATGTATTTAATTTAAAAAAAAAAAAAAAAAAACATTTTCAAGGTATAAAACACTGATAAAATGTGAGTTCCTGATTAGATAAGACTGGACCGCTATACAGACATAAAAGAACGATGATTTGGTGCTGATTGGAAGAAGGTTAAAAAATAAATAGATTAAGAAGAGAATGGGCGGCTGTGCGGTTGCTGGGTAGAAAGTGCAGGTCGCTGGGTTGACGGGAGTGGGAGATATACATCGGAACGGCAGTCTCTCGGCTACTCGAGTCTCTTTAATCCTCGTCGGTTAGAGACAATATTTATCCTTCACTGGCTTCTAGTGCTGCCCATAAACCCTGGCAGCATCACTGGCCTAAAGCAGAGATTATTCAGTCTTGTCAGTGCCAGGGGCCAAGTTTATCGACAAGCAAATAGTCTGTTTAACTTCGCGCTGAATCCAAGCTTCTGGGAAGGCACCAGCATAGGCCTTTGTTGCCCCGAGGAGCCCCTTCATTTCCACCGGTGTGAATTCTACTAACTGATTTGCCTCTCCTCCCGGCTCACAAGTCTCCATCCACTGGCGGCTGGCACAACCTGTAGATCCTGCAAGAAAATATCCCTGTGATTAGTAAAATAACAAAAGCACTGGGTGCCCTGCATTTTTATTTTTTAACATATGGGTGAGAGATTCCATATTGTTCCCTTTATCTATAGACTTGCAATAAAACAGCGCCCCCTGGTGTACATACCAATTATGCCTTAGATTTAAGGTGGTCATAGACACAAATGTATTTTCGTACGACAATCGGTGCGTGTATGGTGGGAAAAGAGCCGGCTTATATCAGCCGAAGACTTGGATGTTGTTCGGCTTGTCGATCGGGCTGGAGGGAAAATTTTGATTGGGGGCCTTTGAAGGAACCCAAACATCCACCATTGTTAGTGCTGAATGGTCAGATACAGGTAGAATTCTATTGTTTCTATCTGTGTATCAGACCATCCAGCTCTACACGTGTGTATTGAAACTAACAATCTTTCTTGGAAACATCTTTTCCAAGAAACATTGTAATTGTTACATCTATGACCACCTTTAGCTCTAAGGTTGCCTGGTTTCGACCCGGACAGGCCTGTTTTTTTTGAAGGGCTGCCCGGGTCAAAACTGCCAGCCCAGTTTTCCAAATCAGGATTTCCTATGATTGACGCGGCGACTGACCTGACCCCCCACCTCTGATGTCACTGCCCTGCCCCCAGCACATCATTGTCCCACCTCCCCCGCATCACGGCCCTGCCCGGGTTGCAAAGGGCAAAAAGATGGCAACCCTATTTAGCTCTTAAATAAATGGAGAAGGCATCTGCTGGGGTTATACAGTATGGAAGCTCCCAATCATGTGCAAAGGCATTAATTCATAGAAGGATCAATTTGACCCAGCAGAGCTATCAAAATGGTTTTATCTTCCTGAGCCCCCATCACAGAAAATACTGGTTCCAATGGGAGCACGGCTACAGGGGAACATCTTCTCTCATGCACTTCTGTGTGATAGACTTAAGCTGGCCATACACTATAAGATCCACTCGTTTGGCGATATGCCCACCAAGGGCAGGGCTATATAGGGTTAATCAGAATGGTCGGCCCTAGGGCTGAATGATCGGACTACAACGAGGAGCAATGGACTCAGACGGGTCGTTCGCCAGAAAAATGAAACCTTCTTGATTATTATCGTGTCCTGATATCGATCAGGAAGACCCTTCGGAAGCCCCCATACACGGGCAGATAAGATGCTGAAGGACTGATATCACTAAATCACTAGCAGAACCTAAATGGTGTTTGATCGACACCTTGTGGATATTTTGAGGAGTTACACCAACCAGGGAACTTTCTCTATTAGAAAGCAATGACCTGCCCAAATCACTTTGCTATTTGCAAGTCAATCTCAATTCTATTCCTTTTTATGGGACAATCTAATAAATCTGTCAGAACATGCCTCTGGAATGGAATGCCCCACCTCTCCAGTTTAAAACGCCCTTTCTGCACTTAAAATAAAGCCACTTTGTGACCTCTGGGAATGACTAGTGGTTCCTGAAGATTATTATATAGGGGTCTGCATAAACACTATAAATCTCTCCTGGTCCAATAATCCACATCAGCTGCTACCAAATATATAGTTCGTTTGTAAAACTGCAGTTTTGATTATAAAAAGCAGACTTCTAATAATAATAATAATAGTAATAATAATAAAATATGGCTGCTGTCATACTTACCGAGGGGCTGTCTGTGGCATCTGATCCATCACTTTTAAATTTTTTGCAGATATTTCTACACGTGGGCCCTGCACAAAAGTAATAGAGGGACGAGTATTAGCACCTCTATAAGTCAATTATATATTATAGCTATAACTATGTATTATAAGGGATAATGTACCCCCTACTGTAAATGATAAGGATATTAGAAGTCACTGAGGGGTTGTTCTGTGACCATATAAAGGCACAAGGCTGCAGGCTGAGTTATACAGGGAACCCTGAGTATCATTCATGTATTATAAGGGATAATGTACCCCCTACTGTAAATGATAAGGATTTATAAGTCACAGAGGGGTTATGTGACCATATAAAGGCACAAGGCTGCAGGCTGAGTTATACAGGGAACTCTGAGTATCACTCATGTATTATAAGGGATAATGTACCCCCTACTGTAAATGATAAGGATATTAGAAGTCACAGAGGGGTTATGTGACCATATAAAGGCACAAGGCTGCAGGCTGAGTTATACAGGGAACTCTGAGTATCACTCATGTATTATAAGGGATAATGTACCCCCTACTGTAAATGGTAAGGATATTAGAAGTCACAGAGGGGTTATGTGACCATATAAAGGCACAAGGCTGCAGGCTGAGTTATACAGGGAACTCTGAGTATCACTCATGTATTATAAGGGATAATGTACCCCCTACTGTAAATGATAAGGATTTATAAGTCACTGAGGGGTTGTTCTGTGACCATATAAAGGCACAAGGCTGCAGGCTGAGTTATACAGGGAACTCTGAGTATCACTCATGTATTATAAGGGATAATGTACCCCCTACTGTAAATGATAAGGATATTAGAAGTCACTGAGGGGTTGTTCTGTGACCATATAAAAGCACAAGGCTGCAGGCTGAGTTATACAGGGAACTCTGAGTATCACTCATGTATTATAAGGGATAATGTACCCCCTACTGTAAATGATAAGGATATTAGAAGTCACTGAGGGGTTGTTCTGTGACAATATAAAGGCACAAGGCTGCAGGCTGAGATATACAGGGAACTCTGAGTATCACTCATGTATTATAAGGCGATAATATACCCCCTACTGTAAATGATAAGGATATTAGAAGTCACAGAGGGCTTATGTGACCATATAAAGGCACAAGGCTGCAGGCTGAGTTATAGAGGGCAGAGAATATTCAGTATGGGGCACATAATCCTCTATAGTGTATGAGTGGGACACAAAGCACAGGAGACAGAGACAAGTGGTAAAGTAAAACACATGGTACAGTTGTTATACACAGAAGATAATATTGTTATAATGGTGAAGCGGTGACAAGAGACATAACAGTAGAGGATAAGTTGTATGAAAATAAGTCTCGCAATACTCTTTTTAATACTGAGTAAGAGCAGGAAGCACAAGTGGAGCATAAACATAAAATTGGGAGTATCCCATATAAACTAAAAACCATCCCTGTCCCAAAGAGCTCACATTCTAAATGGCTAGGGGGTGACAAACTCAAATAGGATGGCTAGTCTTGGGACTACAAACTGCAGGATCTAAAGCAAATCCACATTACATTTCTCCTATAGATTGTCCCTAGACTAGGACTATATATTTATATTGTATAGAAGGAAAGCTTCTCTTCTCTGAGAGTCTCTCCAGTCCATTCCATGTGTCTGTACTCACTTGTTTCCTCATGATGTCTGTTGCCTGCATTATACATTTAGGGATCAGCCCATGACTTCGGGCAAGGATTGCCGCTTGTTCCAGTGAGACATTCAGGGTGCTCCTGTCAGGGGACAGAATGGAATTAACTCAGTAATCTCGTTTTACATCATGTTTAATGTACAATATTTACATACAGGGTCAATGTTCCCTCTGAGCTGAGCGCTTTTGAGGCCAGCGCACAAAATGTGGTGTGCACAAAGAATTTTGTATGAAAAATGTTGTGGGGGATCAGATAGGATCTGCGCAGCCACTGGGACAGAATGCTCTGTTACACAGATAGCTAGAATCTCAGCTGCCATAAAGCAGGACAGGACTGCTGCTTACAATGGGGATCATATAGGATTTGTGCAGCCACTGGGACAGAATGCTCTGTTATACAGATAGCTAGAATCTCAGTTGCCATAAAGCAGGACAGGACTGCTGCTTACAATGGGGATCAGATAGGATCTGTGCAGCCACTGGGACAGAATGTTCTGTTATACAGATAGCTAGAATCTCAGCCATAAAGCAGGACAGGACTGCTGCTTACAATGGGGATCAGATAGGATCTGTGCAGCCACTGGGACAGAATGTTCTGTTCTACAGATAGCTAGAATCTCAGCTGCCATAAAGCAGGACAGGACTGCTGCTTACAATGGGGGTCAGATAGGCTATGCAGCCACTGGGACAGAATGTTCTGTTCTACAGATAGCTAGAATCTCAGCTGCCATAAAGCAGAGCAGGACTGTTGCTTACAATGAGGATCAGATAGGATCTGTGCAGCCACTGGGACAGAATGCTCTGTTATACAGATAGCTAGAATCTCAGCCATAAAGCAGGGCAGGACTGCTGCTTACAATGGGGATCCAGTAGTATCTGTGCCATTGTGACAAGCAGCAGTCCTGCCCTACATTTAGGCTATGTAATGCTGTTAGTAATATCCACCTCTTATTCCTGAGCTCACCTTTGCATCCCAGTCCCACACATTACAATCTGGCAGGCACCAAGCCGATAGCAGAGCTCAGAGGAGATGGGTAAGAGTCCCACCCCGTGTGCGTGACCGCTGGAATATCCCGACTGAAGAGGCTTGCTACTGATATAGGATTTCATAAGCCTGCAGAGCTCATCCAGGGCATTCATGGGCCGGATCAGCTGTGAGAGAGCGAGAGAAATCTGATGAAGGATTCATAGATACGCCAACAAGGTTACAAGAAGGACTGGTACTGCTGCAAATACATATACTGTATATATTACTTTTACTCACCTGGTCAATTTTAATGGCAGTGGTATTGGAATCTGTGGATTTTTCAAGGTAAAATGCTCTGTAAATAAAAGAGGTCCCCTGGTTAAGATATTACACAAGCACATCTAACAGATCTGCCACACACTGGACAACCAAGTGTTCCGGTCCCATCATTTCCAACCAAGGGGCATGTTTACTAACATTGGAGATAAATATCTGGAGAGATTTCTGGAGATGTTGCCCATAGCAACCAATCAGATCTTTGCTTTTGTTTTCTAACTTGGCTGTGGCTGTTTAAATCTAATTGCTGATTGGTTGCCATGGGCAACATCTCCAGAAATCTCTCCAGATATTTATCTCCAATGTTAGTAAACATGCCCCCAAATGACATGTCCATCAGACCTCAAAGATCTATTTGCACTGGTCAGAACCTGTACAGGGGCTACTAATCTGGATCAGGGTGGGGCCGCCCTTCTACAATGACTGGATCTATCTGATCTATTCCCCAGTGAGCAATCTGTTTGGATAGACAGAGGATTTGCTTATGTGTTGGGAAAGTAACCTCAAGTATAAAACTTACCATCTGATTGGATAGACAGAGAATACAGTATGCTTTTGTGTTGCTTAAAGGGGAAGTAACCTCAAGTATAAAACTTGCTATCTGATTGGATAGACAGAGGATTTGTTTATGTGTTGGGGAAGTAACCTCAAGTATAAAACTTGACATAACGAAAGCAGATAATTCCCATTATACATTATATTCAAATGAGAGCGGAGAGTCGACAGCACTAACACCCATCAGGCCCCGTATCACTGCAGGGATCATACCTGAGTTTCCGGTAGTAACTCTGCACCTTCCCCATGGAAATACTGTTGATTTGCTGCTGGACCTCCTCCAGTGACTCGTTAGTGCCCGACTGGACGTGGCCTTCAATGTTTTCCAGAGCTGTAGTTAAATAGGAGCGACCAATGACATTGCAGGGTAAATAATAGACTGGATCTATTTCCAACAATATCTACTGTACTTGTATCACTGCCTGCTCCCTTCCTAACTGCCTGTATGGAGCATGAATGCAGTCTGTCTTTCCATCAGGCTTCCATGCCAACATCTTCTGCACTGCATCTCCCTGCCGACACTAGCCAGAATATCGGGCAATTAAACCCAACCAGTAATTGTGTACATGGCAGCATGTTACCTACTCAGAGCTGCTATAACACTAACAAAGGGCAATGCCTGGTATCACATGCTGGCACCACCCCTACAAGGTAACTCCTCCCTCCCAGAACCCCAAATCATTTACCTTTTGTAAACAGCACAGACTGGAGCTTCAGACTCCCGCCATGTTCGAACCTGGTCGGCAGCTTAGAGAAGTGGTAGTTGTCGAGGTAAAATATAACCTTCAGCGACTGTCGGTTCCCTTCAATGTGATGGAAAACTGGCGTATCTGAATCCAAAAGAGCAGAGGGTCAAGCAGGAACCTGTTCCTTCCATCGGATATTACAGAAGTGGAAGTAATGTAACCCATCAATGTAATTCTGTATTACTTATTCTCCCATTCCACCCTCTCTACAACACACCCCCATAATTCCCCAGCGCCCTCTGCACCCCCTTTCTGGAGAGCAATATATCAGTATCTTACTTGCCACCAGCGTTTCATCCATCTGCTTAAAATAAAAGACCACTTTGTCCAGTTCTAAGAGCATCACTTTAATATCTTCCAACATGATCCGTTCTTCCTTCTGGGGGGAAAGGATGAGAATTAAGAAGAGTTAATACCGAGGGGTAACTTTACTGGTCTTCCATCCTCTGCAGTTTTATGTTTAACTTTTAGTATGTTAAAGAATGCCCAATTCTAAACAACTATTCAGAAGCGTTTTCTTCTGACTCTTTCCAGCTTTCAAAATAGGGGTCACTGACCCGGTCTAAAATAACAAATGCTCTATTAGGCTACAAATGTATTGTTATTGTTACTTTTTATTACTCGTCTTTCTGGTCAGGCCTCTCCTATTCTAGTTTCTCAATCAAGTCAATGCATGGTTGCTAGGGTAACTTGGAGCCTAGCAACCAGATTTCTGAACCTGCAAGCTGGAGAGCTGCTGAATAAAAAGCTAAATAACCACAGATAAAAAAAGAAAATCAATTGCAAATTGTCTTGGGAGAATGTTTTATTATTGGTCTGGCCATTAGGGGGCAGTGTGCACTGACTCCAAAGCGTCTGCTCGGTTCCTTGATGAGGTCTAAATCTTCCAGGTCACATCGGGACTGTTCCATAATAAGTTAAGGAGCACAAAATGCCCTATTTGCTAAAAAGCGAGCTCGCTGCAGGATTTTCGCTCAGAATAGTCCTTTGTTGCAGCTGCATGATATGTTAACAGGCCCGTTCCCTACAGGGTATGAGAAATGCGTTGAGTAGAACTGTAACTGTATTCTGTTTCCCACGGAGCCTCTGAGAAATGAAAGCTCTTGTGTCAGCCCCACCATGACCATAAGACAAACAGGTCAACTTGCCCTTGAATTTACCGGAGCCAAACTGCAACACCGGCTCATGGGCTGTGGGATTGGTTCTGTTTGATTACAACCAGCAAATGCCCCTTATTAGAGTAATAATCATATATGAATGGAGAGTGGATGGGCACATTGCACTGATTTGATTGGCTGCCCTGGAGACAAAGATAAATTGTAATGGAAGGGAAGCGGGACACTTTATGGCTATGTCACAATAAAAGGCCACTTACTGCACTGGGGGAGAGAAGTGATTGGTAGTTGAGTAAGACTCCAGTGACCGCTATCTGCTCCAGCCATTTCCGACTGGCGTCCCGGCTGTTCTCCTCGTACTCGCCGTTATTATTATACCGGTAGTTGAGAGCCGCCATCAGCTGCTCCGTGAAGGTACAAATGGCGGCCACCAATGTCTGGCAGAAAATGACATCACGCCGGACCTGCAGCTCCGTATCTATAAAAGGAAAAATGACAACATTCCATCTGATACTTCTGTTGTCCTTTGTTTCATTGGCTTTGGATTATAAATTGTTACAGACTCCCTGCTCTACCACTGCAAGTTGCCATCAAAGGGGTTTGGCCCCACCCACTGCTGGAGTCACAGACTCAAAGACTGTCGAAGGCAGAATAGAAGGGGTATTACAGTATATTAAAGTATGGAATTATTACCTGTGCATTTCAGTAAGGCCAAAAGAAGCTGATTTTTTCCATCTGGAAAAACACAAACATGTATTAAATATCTTGCAGTGATGAATATATTAATATATATTTATATAATAAATGAATAAGTAACAGGTGAAAGGGGGGTAACAGCTTCTATACCCAGTGGGTAATGCCATGCTCTTTATACCAGCCTGAAAACTATACCAACCTTCTACATATTTCTGGATGCTCTCGACTAGGGTTTTAATGGAGTTTGGCAAGTTCCAGGGATCTTCTCGTATGTTTTTTTGGATCATACTCCGGCACTTAATGGTCCATTCCTCCTTTTTCTGAAATTCTGCATTAATAAACACATTGAGAATTATTGATGTATTGCTATTCGTTTTATTCTTTTCTTATATGTAATGTAAGCATTTATAATCCAGGATCATGGTTTGCTTTTGTATTCTAGCCTAGGGCACACAGGGTGGATTTCAGTCTTCTCAAGGGGAACTTAAGCCTCACAATCACTTTTAACAACCAGGCAAGAAATGTCTGCAATAGGAAAATGCATTACAAACAATACCAGAACTTCTGTTTCAAAGAAAACATCTTTTACAAATGATAGTGTGTCATTGTCATTGTCTCCCTACAAAATAGCAAGTAGGTAATTACACTGAAGGACCCCCCAGATTCTAGGGGCTGCTGTGTTGAACTATATGTAATGCTAACTCACCTTGCAAACTGTGCTCCATTGGGAAATGCTTTGTCTCCTCAAAAGCCTTTGCCATGACTTTGCCTTTCAGCAGAGTGATAATGGCGTCCACCTGCCAGAACAGAAAGCACTTCAGTGGGGGCCCAGGCACATGATGAATTGTTTACAATTGTATACATTTGTACAAACTGGCCGATTGTGATACTAAAGTCAAAGAACATTATGTATAAATGGGAATGTTCTGTGAACTCCTATAATGCAACATCTAAGGGAAACAACATGGCACCTCCCTTAATAGTATTTTCTTGTACAGAGTAAGGACTTAGGTTAAATACAGTTCAGTTCCAGAAAGTCCTGTGGCAAAGTCTTATGGCCAGTCTGTAATTTCACAAAAGGGGCAAATTCACGGGGCAAGGACCAGCTGATTTATCCATCTGCCAATCCTGCTAAGAGCGGAGTCCATAACAAGCATTGTATTAAAGTTTAACATTACCTGGTTAAAGAGATGCTCCAGACAGCCATGCAATTTGTCCTGCTTGTCTGACGGAATCCTCATGTCACAGGGTAGCTCATCCCCTGTTGATAAAACAGCAGAATGTTTTATATATAAGGGTCAATGCTTTGGAAACAAACTTGCTTTTAGAGAACAGAGGAGGGTGCTAGGGGCCCCACACACAATCAGTTCTTTAAAAGAGGCATGTATATGGCATGAAAGCTGAGGATAGTAGATATAACAGGGCTGGATGGGGACATTAGGGAAGGAAGGGGAACAGTAGGGCAGGATAGAGACAGTAGGGAAGGATAGAGACAATAGGGAAGGATAAACAGTAGAGAAGGATAGAGACCGTAGGGAAGGACAGAGACAGTAGGGAAGGATAGAGACAGTAGGGAAAAATAGAGACAGTAGGGAAGGATAGTGACCGTAGGGAAGGATAGTGACCATAGGGAAGGATAGTGACCGTAGGGAAGGATAGAGACAGTAGGGAAGGATAGTGACCGTAGGGAAGGATAGAGACAGTAGGGAAGCATAGTGACCGTAGGGAAGGATAGAGACAGTAGGGAAGGATAGCGACCGTAGGGAAGGATAGAGACAGTAGGGAAGGATAGTGACCGTAGGGAAGGATAGAGACAGTAGGGAAGGATAGTGACCGTAGGGAAGGATAGAGACAGTAGGGAAGGATAGTGTCCGTAGGGAAGGATAGAGACAGTAGGCAAGGATAGTGACCGTAGAGAAGGATAGAGACAGTAGGGAAGGATAGAGACAGTAGGGAAGGATAGTGACCGTAGGGACGGATAGAGATAGTAGGGAAGGATAGTGACCGTAGGGCAGGATAGAGACAGTAGGGAAGTATGGGGACAGTAGGGAAGGAGACAGTAGGGAAGGATAGAGACAGTAGGGAATGATGGGGGGACAGTAAGACAGGATAGAGACATTAGGGAATGATGGGGGACAGTAGAACAGGATAGAGACAGCAGAGAAGGATAGAGACAGTAAGACAAGATAGAGACAGTAGGGAAGGATGGGGACAGTAGGATAGAACACTTATAATGAAGGACAGATAAACCTCTCTGCAAAACAGCCTTCTCGTGTAGCACTAGGAACCCACTTACCTGAACCCATCTCGTCACTTCCCAGATAAGAGCTGTTACTGCGGACGCTTGTGTAGGACAGAACGGAGTCCCGATTGCTGTTGCATTCACTATAGGGTCAAATAGAAACCAACAATGAGTCCTTTCATTGGATGCTACACCCACTAATCTGTGGGTACCCTCAAAAAGCTGACACTTATACTCATACAACACAGAGAGTTACTCTTATTATCTCTACCCACTTTGACTGCAGTGCTCAGTGGAGCGCTTTTGCAAAAATCTTTTTTTCTCAGCCCTTTTAATGGTTTAATGGATCTGACCCACACTCAGAATCCAGTGTGTGACTGATTCACATATTAGTTCTTTGCAAGTGTGAGTTTTATTGGATGGAGCATTTTTTTACCTGAAGGTAAATACCTCTTTGTTAAGTCAGTATATTATGGTATAAGTTAAAGTTCTCGCTGGAAGGGCTTTATATTGAGGGGGGATCTGTTTCACATCTGCTGCCAACAGTGGGACCCACCATTCATAAACAAGTGAGGGATACGCCGGCTTCAATGCTAATGGCTTGCGGTTACAGTGTATATATATATATATATATATATATATATAGAAAGGCTTTTATACCTTGTTAAACCTTTATAAGAAAAAATGTATATATATATATATATATATATATATATATATATATATATATATATATATATAGACATTGCCAACCGTGTAATTACTTCAAAGGTGAAAACCTGTACTATGAAATCATAGGATTAGTATTTATACATCTGAAGGGAGGTGCCATATTGTTTCCCTTAGACAGTACAGTATGAAGGTATAGCTTATTGTGTGCCCAGAACATTCCTTCTCTGTATATTTGTATTTATACATATGGGAAGGAGGTGCCATATTGTTTCCCTTAGACAGTACAGTATGAGGGTATAGCTTATTGTGTGCCCGGAACATTCTTTCTCTGTATATTTATATTTATACATATAGGAGGGAAGTGCCATAGCGTTTGCCTTGGACAGTACAGTATATTCTAGGCACCTAATAAGATCTTATATCAGTCCCTGCATCACAAAGCTGCATCAGTTGTATATGTTATTATTATTACTATTATTAGTATTGGACAATGAGGCGCTAGATGCAGAATACAAACGGCTGCTCTGAGATATACAGGAGATAGTTTCATGCACACAGGAGCTGCTCTGTTTCCTATGCTTTGTGGTCAAAGAAGAGGGCACAATATAAATAGTAATGTGTGTCAGATCCTGCAGTGGTACAAGGTAAGTGGCACCGGTTAGAGCAGCAGATTCGGCCTGTAGAGTTTAACCACACATCTCCGGTGCAGGCGGCAGCAACAGTTTTTTCTGAGAAGTTAGAGCTTCCTCTTTAGTTAGCAGGGCTGATAATGTTAGCTTGTGCTGCTGCTCGGCAATAAATTATGTTCCATATTAAAATAGCTCAGAGCAAATGGTTCAGTTATTAAGGGAGGTGGGATCCAGGGGGGATGGATACATGTTTAGATAAATTCTCCAGGTCTCATCTTATATAGGTGTATAGAGTCACTTCTGTGCTGGAATGTATGTTATCTCTCTGTACAGACTATGAGCAAACACAGGGGGCTGTTCCTACTGAATTGTAGTAAGAATTAAATATACTCAGGTTTCATTAAATGTATTTTTAAAATGACAAAGTTTTTCCCTTTGTTTGGCTATGTTTTCACAGATAGAATCTGTGCAGTCACTGGGACAGAATGTTCTGTTATACAGATAGCTAGAATCTCAGCCATAAAGCAGGGCAGGACTGCTGCTTACAATGGGGATCAGATAGGATCTGTGCAGCCACTGGGACAGAATGCTCTGTTATACAGATAGCTAGAATCTCAGCTGCCATAAAGTAGGGCAAGACTGCTGCTTAAAATGGGGATCAGATAGGATCT
Source organism: Xenopus petersii (assembly GCA_038501925.1). Lineage (NCBI taxonomy): Eukaryota > Metazoa > Chordata > Amphibia > Anura > Pipidae > Xenopus > Xenopus petersii. The sequence goes on along the minus strand of CM076688.1, from coordinate 129,524,952 downwards.
GTGCAGCCACTGGGACAGAATGCTCTGTTATACAGATAGCTAGAATCTCAGCCATAAAGCAGGACAGGACTGCTGCTTACAATGGGGATCAGATAGGATCTGTGCAGCCACTGGGACTGAATGCTCTGTTATACAGATAGCTAGAATCTCAGCTGCCATAAAGCAGGGCAAGACTGCTGCTTACAATGGGGATCAGATAGGATCTGTGCAGCCATTGGGACAGAATGCTCTGTTATACAGATAGCTAGAATCTCAGCTGCCATAAAGCAGGGCAGGACTGCTGCTTACAATGCATTCCAGACAACTGTACACTGTAAAAGGACATTAATGACACATCTTGTTAGATATTAGAAACATCAGTACTCACCTGTAGGAGTCTCTGTAACTCACAGTATCATGACCAGAGTCTTCCTGATCTTCCTCCAAGACCTTGAAACAAACCTTCTTAGTCCCCCCTTGCTCTGCTTTATCCAAATCTCCCTCCTCGTGCATAAGGGATGAAGGAGGGGTCCCCTCTGCTGGGAGCGGCTCACACAGGTCATGTTCCAGGGGTTCTGTGATAGTGGACAGCAGTCTACAAACCAAAGTACAAAGGGTTAAATGTCACACTGTTCCTGCTGAATTGTGCTTAGTACAGAGGAATACCTATGCTGCCATAGTTTTATGGGATCTCTCTGTACAGACTATGAGCAAACTTAGGGGACTGTTCCTGCTGAATTGTGTTTAGTACAGGGGAATACCTATGCTGCCATAGTTTTATGGGATCTCTCTGTACAGACTATGAGCAAACGTAGGGGTTGTTCCTGCTGAATTGTGCTTAGTACAGGGGAATACCTATGCTGCCATAGTTTTATGGGATCTCTCTGTACAGACTATGAGCAAACTTAGGGGACTGTTCCTGCTGAATTGTGTTTAGTACAGGGGAATACCTATGCTGCCATAGTTTTATGGGATCTCTCTGTACAGACTATGAGCAAATTTAGGGGCTGTTCCTGCTGAATTGTGCCTAGTACAGGGAATACCTATGCTGCCATAGTTTTATGGGATCTCTCTGTACAGACAATGAGCAAATTTAGGGGACTGTTCCTGCTGAATTGTGCCTAGTACAGAGGAATACCTATGCTGCCATAGTTTTATGGTATTTCTCTGTACAGACTATGAGCAAACTTAGGGGTCTGTTCCTGTTGAATCATGCTTAGTACAGGGGAATACCTCTGCTGATGTAGGTAGCTAGTATAAGGAAGATATAGTGGTCCTTTGAATACTTTCCCCTTGCTCTATATGCTACACAGTACTGGACACACACAAACAAGAGCAGAGTCCTTACTTGTTGATCTGCGTGACGTAGTGCTTCATCTCCTTCACTGCCACATCCAGCTTGTTGAAGAGCTGCAGGTAAGCGTCCTGTATCTCTGTGTCCTCTTGTTTGAGTAGGAAGCTAAGGCCCCGCTCATCCCGCTTCAAACTGCCATTTATATGGGGATAGCCTCCGTTGATAATCTCCAAATTCTCCGGTTTGGGACACTTCCAGGCGGGAGCTGCCATGCTAGCGATACAGTGTTGCGAATAGGACATTGGATTCAAGTTGCCGACTGAAAGACATAAAGGATATCTGATTGTGCCCTTGGCCTTCTGTATATTCATATGTGGGTGTTATATGTATATTTTCTTTTATCCTTTACCTTGGTCTGGGTCTAAACCAAAAAACGAGTTTTTCCTCCCAAATCGGATGCTGAAGGACCTTCCCACTGAGGTAGTCGTCTTGGGATAGGAGACTTCCATGAGGTTAATGTGGCAGTTGGTTGGACAGAAATCCATGCTCTGTAGTGGATGCTGCTCGGTCGTAGCTTGTTTGAAAGAGGGGCTGACCTTCTTCTTCAGCTCATCTGAAAACTGTATAATGGTGTATTGATCAGTCAGTCTCCAAGATATTAGCAATTCTTACCCTGCTAAGAAAATGCATCTGAAACAACACTGCCACCTGCTGTTCATATTGGCCAACTCCAGACTGTAGATTACGTTAGTGAGAAGATGCACGTCACGTGACGCTACTCTGCTTAGAAAATGAAGAGTCACCCGACATATCTATGGTCTAATCAGAGCAGTAGTGATGTGTGGGCAGGTGGGTTTAGCCACGGGTCGGGCAGGTTCGGGCCGGCTACCACAAAAAATCTTCAGGTCACAGGTTCGGGTCGAGTGCACCCTCCGGCTTTCCGACCTCACACTGCCGGCTTACATTCCCTGAATTTATAGATTCACGCCTGCCCTATCCCTTTCTTGGCGTCACCATCGGACGGGCGCGGGTCTATAAATAGAGGGGACGAATGCGGGTCTCTAAATAGAGGGGACGGGCGCGGGTCTATAAATAGAGGGGACGGGCGCTGGTCTATAAATAGAGGAGACGGGCATGGGTCTATAAATAGAGGAGACGAATGCGCGTCTCTAAATAGAGGGGACGGGCGCAGGTCTATAAATAGAGGGGACGGGTGCGGGTCTATAAATACAGGGGATGGGCGCAGGTCTATAAATAGAGGGGACGAATGCGGGTCTCTAAATACAGGGGACGGGCGCGGGTCTATAAATAGAGGGGACGGGCGCGGGTCTATAAATAGAGGGGGCGGGCGTGGGTCTATAAATAGAGGGGATGGGCGTGGGGGGTCTATAAATAGAGGGGACAGGCGCAGGGGGTCTATAGAGGGAAAGGGTCTATAAATAGAGGGGAAGGGTCTATAAATAGATGGGACGGGTCTATAAATAGAGGGGACGGAGCGAGCTGGGCCGAATTTGGGTTGGGAGGCGTGGGTTAGGGTCCGGTGGGGCTCAAGGGAAACTCGACCCACACATCAATAATGAACAGAATCACAAAACTTTCCTTTTCTCATGACATTAATTTTCAGCCAACTGTAGCTACAACTGGCCAAAATGACCAAAAGGTAGCGCTTTTGTTTCAAATTCATTATCAATGTAAAAACATAAGGAGAGAAATAATAACACTGGGAAGGGTGATATAAGGCTTTTGTAAGGCTTTAGGGGTTCTAAATACAGCTGAGGGAAAAGTCTAACCCCTTCACCCTGGAGCAGAGAAGCATAAAACACAATGGTCAGGCTGACAGTGAAACAGCAATGTGATGTGTAAGGTCATTATTTAGAATTATAATATGTCAATAAAGTCACCTCTTCGTAGCTCGAGATCCTTTTGATGATGTTCTCCAGTTTGGTGTCGCAGATGTGCCGAAACTCGTATTGGGGCATGGTCATTACAGTCTTGCTCATGGAGATGAGCCTCATGCAGTTCTTTACAAACTGGTTATCATCAGCAACGAAGGCTTGAAGGATCTAAATGGAGACAGCAGGTCAGGTCTCACGGTTCTGGGGTCTTGTGTTCAATCCTGATCTGGACAATTTCTCTGATCTGGACAATTTTCCTCCCATTTGGAGATATTTAATAAAAAGGGCCCTAATGTATCTAGTGCACATGTGATAGGGTGTTTGACTCTACCTTGGCTGTGATACAGAACAAGCCACGAGGCTCCACGATTTTCTCTAGGATATAGCTCTTAATGCCGGCGGTGCTGACATACTCGTACACCACCCCGTGCTCCAGCTGAACATTCTCCACTGTCAGATTAATGAGCGGAACATCCTCGCCGGGAGGAGATGATGCATTTTGGATCCCGCCTGCAACCCAATCATCGGAACCAATAAAAAAATAAATAAATAAATAAAAAAAACAAGCTAGAAATGATTAGTGTACTTGGCATTCCATTCTTAGTCCAGGCTAATGGGGCTCTATATGAAAAAATGGTCGATATCTAATATTCAGCATATGACTATAGGTGCATTATCCTGCACAAACACAATAGGATGGATGACCTACCACATCACAAACCCCGGATCTGCTGAGAGCTGAAACTCCAAGGACCGTCAACCCGCCAACAATGTTTATTATTTTATACCATTTTTGAGCCACCTTCATTCATATAGGTTCATAGAACCAATAACGTATTAATATTTCCAGATAGATTCTACATTCTGCCACTAGGTGGAGCCTGCAGGGGAAAACTAACAGCAGGTTAAACTCCTTGACCAATGTCCCTGGTTAATGGCACTGCTGCAAAGTCTCCAGGCAATATGCTGTATGTATTTGAAATGCATTTGTTTGAACAAGGGAAAGGGGTTATATGATACCTGTCTGGTTGTCATGCGCTCCCTCCCTTCTCTCGAGGGAAAGGCTAGATTCAAAGCCTTCGCAGAGACTGCCGTTCAGAGATTCATCCGACGTGGCTTTCTGAGCTCGATCCTCCTCTGCATCTTCATGCGTTCTATAGATCCACTGGAACAGGCCCTACATAAATGGCAGAGTATTAATATGTCCATGCCGCGACAAGATGGAGGCAGGGAGGAGATCTTTACAGACAGGCACCCAAAGAGCTGCCATCAATAATCATGGGACCCCTCCTTGGTGGTGGACCCTGCCAACAAGTAGAACGGGGTTGGACACATGTATATGCCCAATTATACCGTAAACCCCTTTGCCCAACTTTAGAACCCCCAGGTTGCGGCCCTGAGCACCCCTTATAGTTGCAGCCATCTGATTGGCTTTTTACTCACCAGGGAGTTCTGTGGGTTGTTTCTAAACGCTGTGAAGTGATCTAGAACTTCCGTGTAGCTCTCATGCATCACATTGTTCCCATTCACTTTCAAAATGCACTGTCCTGGGTGAAGACCGACAGCAACTGCCTGGGAACCTGGAAAAAAAAAAAGGATGCTAAGGGGTGTGCTATATGGCACCCATGGTGCACCTATCACTATCAGGGGCAGATTTTGGGTGGCAACTCAAGTGTAAATATGGTATGTGGCCAAAGACGCAGCTTGCTTTGATGTAACACAGTATTTTCAGACACAAACAAAAACTGTTAACCAGAGAGCAGTTGTCCTTTAATCTATTTCCAAGTGAAATCAGACATTTTACTTGAATTAAAGGCATTTTTTTTAATTGTTCATTTTTACCATTTTAATGCCTCTTTGCCCTGTCTCTGGGGGGCAAAGCGTATTCTCCGTATTTATCTTCGTGGATAATATACGGGCGCTTGCAGTTTAGATTTCACAATTTATGGAGCAACGGGAACTCACCTGGAGTGATCTTTCCACGTGACTGGAGAGCAGCTATGTTCCGGCTCATGTATAAAATACAGAGTCGCCCGGCTACTGCTCGGAACATCCCTCATTCCTCCCAGCTCAGCTGTCCATGTGTCTGAACTGTGTCAGCCTGCTGCCTTTTATTAGCTTCCCATCAGTCCTGCTGCACAATGACTGGCTAAAGATTCTGGGAGCAGTAGTTTAGGAGCCAGGGTTTATCCATTTCAGTTTAATGTTGGTCACTGGCATTGCTGTGAATAATGTGAATAATCTAATACCCGGCTGGCACTAACCTTAGCCCCTGGCTACAGCTGAGCATTCTGGATAAGGGGTCTATTTATAATCTCTAGAATTATATATGCCGCTGGCTCAGTTCCTGGGAATACTTTCCATCCATCTCTGAATCCAGCACTAAAACCCTGGGGGCACTTGCCCAAATAAATTGCCCCCTGCTTGTGCTTATTTTTAATTCTCAAATCAAATATATACCTGTCTTAAAATGCGCACATGACTCTGAAACCCTTCAGGGACAATAAAATGGTCTGCTGCCGTTTCCTTACTCCAGAACACATCCTTGCGGAAAAACCCAAAACAGATGTGGGAATGCCGAGCATCAACCTGCGCTACAAATGGCTGCACATCTGCAGGCGCTTTAGGAACGGCACAACTTCATGGGAAATCAATCTCCGCTCGGCCTGGGATAGTCTGACATTAAACTGAGCACTTGTTGGAAGTGTCCCCTATAAATCAGCAAAAGGCCAGAAAATAACTTTGGGCAAATGTGATTCTGAAATCTCCCAGTGCCTCCACAGCCAAATAGCGGATCCTGTCATTCCCAATTCAAATCTATCAGGCTGCTAGCTGCCATGTGCAGGCAATTCAGCCATCCGTCTGCAAAGTGTCATGTTGATAAAGTGTATCGAGCATTAACCCCTTGCCTGCTGGATATGAACGGGATGCTGGGCAAAGTGTCATAGTGTTATAACACATTCCCCCTTATGCAATAAAAGACCCTAAGCCCAGGAGCAGTAACCCACAGCAACCAATGATATGTTTGTTTTTCAATAGGTGACTAGTAAATGCTACCTGCTGATTGGTTGCTATGGGTTATTGCACCGGGGCAAACTTGGGAGGTTATGCAATTAAAGGCACTAAGTTTGCCCAGGAGCAGTAACCCATAGCAACCAATGAGATATTTGTTTTTCAATAGGTGACCAGTAAATGCTACCTGCTGATTGGTTGCTATGGGTTACTGCACCTGAGCAAACGTAGGGTCTTATGTAATTAAAGGCACTAAGTTTGCCCAGGAGCACTAATCCATAGCAACCAATCAGCAGGTAGCATTTACTGGTCACCTATTGAAAAACAAACATCTCATTGGTTGCTATGGGTTACTGCTCCTGGGCAAACTTAGTGCCTTTTATTACATATGGGGGTAGGTGTCTTTTATTACATTACGGCGAAGGTGCAACCTATAGGCATACAATAAAGGTGGCCATACAAGGGCCGATAAAGCTGCCGACAGACCGAGTCGGCAGGTTTTTGGCCCGTGTATGAGGCCCTCCGACGGGCCCCGGAAAGGACTAAAAATCCCGTCTTATCACGGGTGCATCTGTTTGTTGATGTGGTCCCTCATTCCGACCGTCCGTTACCCATCATTATGATCCGATCGTTGGGCCCAATATACCTCAAGGTGGGCATTTCAGGGAGAGATCCACTCGTTTGTCAACCGCCAAAAGAGCAAATCTTTCAGTGTATGGCTGAAGCTGATAGTTGTATGGTTGTATGTGTGAGCATGGCTGATATCAGGAAAGTACAGGAGGTCCTCCAATGAAGGGTCCCACTGAAGAGGTGCGATTCTCAGGGTTTAAAAGGGGTAAGGCTTGTAGAGTTGATGGGTTTTAGGCTGGTCATGTGCAAGGTTTTGGCATAATAGGGAGTAGCTAGACATCACCGACCAGGGGACCCAACGGTGGACACCATACTAGTAAGCAGGGCCTGCCTCCCCAATTATTAGCCCACTGTTCACCTCTAATATCTGGGGAACTTTGGGCCCTGCTAACTTAGTATTGTGGCCCTTGATTACTTGCCAGCCCTATGGGCTATGAAGGTACAGTATTAGCAAAGCAACATTGCATATAAAAGATCCCTTGAAGTCTGGCCTACAGATGTATAAATGAGAGTTAGGCACTAGGCACACGGTCTCAGATTAGGTGTTCATGTCTACTCTATCTCAAGAACATCTGGACAAGATTAACTAAGTGCCATAAAATGTGCATCTGGTTTTCAGTGGGTGCCTCAAACTCAAACTGCATTTAGATCAGTAACAGGATTCTCCCAGCATCAATGCTGCAAATACAAATGGGAAATCTGGAGTTAATAGTATCCCTTTAATAGTATTAGGCGATCTTACCTCTTCCGACAGCGTGGACGTAAGGGGGAGTTGCGCCTCTGATCTGGAAGCAGAGCGACCGGGGGGAATCTGGGATTTTTATGATTCTGGATGGGAGAGAAGAGAAAAGGGAGGATTAGTTATTGAGTGTTATTTGCTTTCCTCTCTCATTCTGGAGACGGCAGATATTAGGGGTCATTTACAAAGCAACGTAAGGTGCAAACTACCATTTTTCTTGCAGACTTGCGACCTGTCCTGCACTTTTCCAAATTGTCACAGGTCTCAGGGCTGTTCTTTGCACAAGCACTAGGTTTTCAATCCACCATCAGGTGCAGAGAGCAGTCACACCCCCAAGTGGTTTTTGTGCCCCTTAGTGCTCAGGGGTTAGGGTTATAGTAAATGACATTATATCATATTAAAATACTATTTTTTCCGTTCATCCGGAACGGTTGAGGGCATTAAACAGGAGGAGTATTTTTTTTAAACAGAATAGAATGGACCCCCAAATTATCCAGGGAACCAGTGGAATTTAATTTCAATTAATAGGCAGATATAACGGGGGAGGTTTGTATAAACATCATCCAACTGTTTATTGTCTCTTTTAAATGACTTTATTTACTGGCCCTATCTGAAACAATCTCGATACATCCGTCACTGCAAATCCTATGGAACAGAAACCCATTTGAGGGCCGTACATCAAGCGTCACGGATACATTATCAATCTGTTACACTGTCGACATAAATTAATATCTGCCATAATCACTTGCGCACTAAATTACAGCTCCTCTGCAGAATAAAAATCGCGTGGGCATGTGATGAAAATCCCGGTGCCTCGGAATGACTGATTCGATTAAAGGGATGGTTTCATCAAGCATGGAGCACAGCCTCTATTTACATGTGCACATGAAAAGTATCTTCATGTATCCTCAATTATCCCAATGGGAAAAACATGTCTGCCACTAACAGCCAGGACTATAAGATGTCTATCTATCTATCTGTCTGTCTGTCTGTCTGTCTGTCTGTCTGTCTGTCTGTCTGTCTATCTATCTATCTATCTATCTATCTATCTATCTATCTATCTATATGTGAGTCGTGAGTAACCCTTACTCTTTTTGTTTGGTGGCCACCAGGATGCGAATGGGCCTCCGAGAGCAAAACGACTGATTTAACATGGTCTCCACCTCGGAAAAAGGACGCAGGAAAACCAAGTCTTCATTGATGGAGTAGATCTTGCGTCCCACCTGCAGCCCGGCCATCTGCAAACCAGAGAATAAGAGACAGGCACCAATAAGAGGGGTTCTACCATGGATCCCCCGACACCACAGTTTATACATAAAGTCAACCAAGTCTCATGGCACGGGAGCAGTTGGTCCTCTGATTTCCAGATATGGTGCTTCATGGTCTGTCTAATTGCCTTCTTAAGGGATTTAGAGATGCACCAATGGTTGGGGAACAAAGGCCAAGCTGCAAATTGAGTGATGGGAGGGGGTGAACGAGCATGTGGGTGAGTTCAGGTAGGGTGCCAGGCCAAGTAGAGCTACCTTGGCCACCAATACCACTACTACAGATAAATGTTTAATACACAAGATGATTAAAAAATGTTAATTAATATGTACTGGAAAGAAAAATTAAGTTTCAAGGTCTATTTAAATAGCCAGCACAGGCTTCATCTCACCTCAGCGTAGGACCCTTTCCGGACAGATTTCACAACAATCGCCTTGTTTTTATCCTCCAGGTCAAACCCATAATCTTCTTCTTGGGGTAAAATCTGTAAAGTGAACAGGCAGAGGGGTCAGACATGGTTCAATAAGTTTATAGCAAATACAGGCACCCAGGGTGTCATTCACCTACAAATGTCTCAGCCAAGAGAGAAGCGCCTGAATTTGAATATCTAACATTGTAATAACCAAGCAGTGAAAGATTGCTCCATTGTGCAGTATAAGAGAGGAATAAATAACAAGTGATAGAAACCAGCAGGGATATTTTTAACCATCACAAGTAGTTGGCAGGCAGTAATGTACTGACAACGGTAGGGCAGATAATGGGGCTCTAATTGCTCTTCCTGAGCTCAATATGAGAGGTTTATTATAAATCATATTCTGTGAATGCATTGAGCATGTATTGTGCAGATTGTAACTGATAGGAATGGGAGCAGAGAAGGTGTCGATGCACTGCGGTGAGCTAGACATTGCCAACAGTGTAATTACTTTAAAGGGGAAAACCTGTACTATGAAATCATAGGATCAGTATTTATACATCTGAAGGGAGATGCCAAATTGATTTCCTTATACTGTACAGTATGAGGGTATAGCTTATTGTGTGCCCAGAACATTCCTTCTCTGTATATTTGTATTTATACATATGGGAAGGAGGTGCCATATTGTTTCCCTTAGACAGTACAGTATGAGGGTATAGCTTATTGTGTGCCCAGAACATTCCTTCTCTGTATATTTGTATTTATACATATGGGAAGGAGGTGCCATATTGTTTCTCTTAGACAGTACAGTATGAGGTTATAGCTTATTGTGTGCCCAGAATATTCCTTCTCTGTATATTTGTATTTATACATATGGGAAGGAGGTGCCATATTGTTTCCCTTAGACAGTACAGTATGAGGGTATAGCTTATTGTGTGCCCAGAACATTCCTTCTCTGTATATTTGTATTTATACATATGGGAAGGAGGTGCCATATTGATTCCCTTAGACAGTACAGTATGAGGGTATAGCTTATTGTGTGCCCAGAACATTCCTTCTCTGTTTATTTGTATTTATACATATGGGAAGGAGGTGCCATATTGTTTCCCTTAGACAGTACAGTATGAGGGTATAGCTTATTGTGTGCCCAGAACATTCCTTCTCTGTTTATTTGTATTTATACATATGGGAAGGAGGTGCCATATTGTTTCCCTTAGACATTACAGTATGAGGGTATAGCTTATTGTGTGCCCAGAGCATTCCTTCTCTGTATATTTGTATTTATACATATGGGAAGGAGGTGCCATATTGTTTCCCTTAGACAGTAAAGTATGAGGGTATAGCTTATTGTGTGCCTAGAACATTCCTTCTCTGTATATTTGTATTTATACATATGGGAAGGAGGTGACATATTGTTTCCCTTAGACAATACAGTATGAGGGTATAGCTTATTGTGTGCCCAGAACATTCCTTCTCTGTATATTTGTATTTATACATATGGGAAGGAGGTGCCATATTGTTTCCCTTAGACAGTACAGTATGAGGGTATAGCTTATTGTGTGCCCAGAACATTCCTTCTCTGTATATTTGTATTTATACATATGGGAAGGAGGTGCCATATTGTTTCGCTTAGACAGTACAGTATGAGGGTATAGCTTATTGTGTGCCCAGAACATTCCTTCTCTGTATATTTGTATTTATACATATGGGAAGGAGGTGCCATATTGATTCCCTTAGACAGTACAGTATGAGGGTATAGCTTATTGTGTGCCCAGAACATTCCTTCTCTGTATATTTGTATTTATACATATAGGAAGGAGGTGCCATATTGTTTCCATTAGACAGTACAGCATGAGGGTATAGCTTAGTGTGCCCAGAACATTCCTTCTCTGTATATTTGTATTTATACATATAGGAAGGAGGTGCCATATTGTTTCCCTTAGACAGTACAGTACGAGGGTATAGCTTATTGAGTGCCCAGAGCATTCCTCTGAATATTTGTATGAGGGTATAGGTTATTCATTTCTATGGCTCAATTACTAGGTAACCCAACAGCATTGTAGAAATCTGATCTCTTCATTAGCTGAAAGACTAGACATCCCTATGTAAGCCTGTGTTAAAGGTCAAACAGTGTTACATTTAGGGAAAGGAAATAAAGAGAGACCAACTTCCTTCCCATACTTAGTAAGGCCTTTGTTAAACTAGTTATGGACAAAGGGGTCTCTGGGTTACATTTGTCCCTATATGGGGCATGTTTTCTATGTCATGCATCTCCATAGCACAGAAAACCTCTGGAGCTACAAGGCCACTTCAGAGTTCTATGGTTTGAAGGAGGGCCATGGTACAAATGCACAAACTAAATATTATTAATATATATTAAAAAGAAAAAACTAGAGCACCCTTCCTATGCTGATAATAAAACCCTCCTTCCTTCAGTCTAAATCCTTCACCAGCTGGACGGAGTAAAGCAAAAGAGCACCCCCCTGCAAATTTTGAACTCAGGGATAACTTGCCCTTTTTAGTAGGAGTGCATTTGCAGCCGACCTTAACAACCCGGGGCCTCATTTATGGAAGAGGAGGCTTGAGTGGACGTTTCATCTCTGGAATTAAGTTGAAAGAAGGAAAACAGAAAAATAAAAGTCTATTTCTGGAGCGTGGGCCTCAGCCGCATGGAATGCTTCCCTGGTACGAACAACTGTATTTATGTCCCCGAAATGAAAGGCTATGAAATCTGTGATGTGTAAAACAGATGTTGCCCTTATGTCTCTGCCATGTTTTCCTCTGATTCTGTGTACAAATTACAGCATTCCTCTGCTTCTCAGGACATTTGCTAAACTCATACAATTCCATGTCTCCCACCCTCGGCACATGGAGCGCATTCATACCCCTCATTTGTGACTTACACTTTGCAGCAGTTAAATGTGCAATGACCACGATGTGTATGTACATGGCACAGCCTCTCTTTGCGGCACAAAGTACCGGGCAATAGGTAAGACACATATGGATATGTGATATGGTAAACTAACACAGGGAGGCAGGGCCAATTTTGGGGCAGAGGATGAGGAATTTATATATAGAAGAACATATTCCATTGGGTAAAGGTGGCTGTTAAATGATGCCAAGTGGGCCTCTTCAGACTAAGTCAGCAGCGCATTGGTCAATGATTGGGGCTCTCCAAGGTCTTACATTTCCATCAGACAAGAATCACATTAAAGGAGAAGGAAAGGCTAAAGTTAAGTAAGCTTTATTAGAAAAGTCTATATAAATACACCAGTAAACCACTCAGTATTGTTGCTCTGAGTCCTCTGTGAAAAGAAACACCACATTTCTTTCCTTTTATTGTGTAAACATGGGCTTGTGTATCAGACTTCCTGTTTTCAGCTTATATCTCCAGAGCTAGGGCTTGAGCATGCTCAGTTTGCTTCTTTCTCCCTCTCTCCCAACCCTTCCCCCCTCCCTGCTGTAATCTGAGCCCAGAACTATAAGTGAGCAGGGAGACTCAGGCAGGAAGTGATGTCACACCAAGCTAATATGGCAGCTGCTATCCTAAACAAACAAAGAGTTTCTGGAGCTATTTACTCTGGTATGGTAAAGCATTCTGCAGAATAAAATATAGTGTCATAAGATTACACTATTGTGGCTATTATATTGGCAATAAACTGCTTCAGTAGCATTCCTTCTCCTTTAACATGTTGATGTAGCCCTCTCCAAATGGGTTTGATCGTTGGCCTGATCCGATCAGCCTGATACAGTGCATGGGTGGCCAATGGCACCAAGATCCAACTATTTTGTGACCTTGCCAAAGAGCAGATGCTTAGGTTGTAGGCCCAGTTGAAGCTGTATTCCTCCAGCTGCTGTTCATCTGCAACCTTTTCATAACTGAAGCTGCCTGGCCCTACATCAGAAGATCTGTTCTGGGCTTATCAAATCGTCTGGCCTCCGGTCAATAGAGGCCCCTCAGAAGTGGACAGCATCAATGGATGTTCCTCAGCCAGTGGGATTGCTGATTCTTGGCCTGGTATCTTGGGTAGGCAAATAATGACAATAAATCCAGCAGCACTCCGATGTGTCAATCAATTGTTTATTCGTGCCACTAGCAAAGCAACGTTTCGGGCTATTCCAGCCCTTTATCAAGCTTGATAGGGATCATCCATTGATGCTGTCCACTTCTGATGGGCCTCTATTGACTGGAGGCCAGACGATTTGATAAGCCCAGCACATGGGTTTCAGCCAGTGACATCACTGTGACATCACTTCTGGAACAGTGACAGTGGCACTCAGTATATTACTTTATGTGACAGTGTTGTACCCCACCCGTCTACACAATCACTAAAGATCATTGCATGCACAAGTACTCCTACTCCATAAGGACCAAGTATAATTATTAGGACTATTACTGTACTACTGGACAATTACTGTAAATAAATAACTATAAAACTATAAGGAAATTACTATAAATAAAGCTAATGAAATCTAAATAAGGATTCCACAACTGTATTTTGTTAGAGCTTTAAAGAAGCATCCCGGCCATGCTGTAGCCTTAATGAGAGATTTGCCTAATGATTCATCAGATGAATTTTAGCCCGAAATTCCTTTGTTGGCACTGGGATTTGTGGGGGTCTGTTCTATGTCATGATTCTAGGACAGAGCGAATGGTTAGTGTAACAGTGAGTGAAACCAAAGACTGTTCTTGGCTGGACTTCTGATAGGGGCAATGACTATAGTCAAAGTTACGCAAACTGTGTTCATTGGATTCGTTCATTCTTAGAATGTAAATCCTTGTTAAAGTGATACTGACACTAAAAATTTTCTTTTCAAAATATCAATCTACATTAAACTTTACCTATAGGTCATGTTTACTGTTTTTCGCTGATAGTTCTGCTTTTATAAGTAATTGTCACTTGAATTTCCTAAACCTGAATGTTTTGCCAACCTGACCGTCCCTTCTTATCTTGTCAGTTTCTAATGCTAACGGACTCCTGCTGCACAAATATGGCAGCCCCCTCATAAAAGAACAGGGTGGTAAGAAAGGTACTGTACAAGCTTTAGGCAAATACGTTTATAGAAAAATTATAAATAGCATTCAAAGATAATGCTATGATAGGTAATAAAAAAGGTTATTTTCTGATGAAGTTTGGGCTTAGTACATGGGAATACCTAAACTGCCATGATTTTATGTTATCTCTCTGCACCGGCTATGAGCAAACTTAGGGGCTGTTCCTGCTGAATTGTGCTTAGTACAGGGAATACCTATGCTGCCATAGTTTTATGGAATCTCTATGAGCAAACTTAGGGGACTGTTCCTGCTGAATTGTGCTTAGTACAGGGAATACCTATGCTGCCATAGTTTTATGGGATCTCTCTGTACAGACTATGAGCAAACTTAGGGGACTGTTCCTGCTGAATTGTGCTTAGTACAGAGGAATACCTATGCTGCCATAGTTTTATGGGATCTCTCTGTACAGACTACGAGCAAACTTAGGGGACTGTTCCTGCTGAATTGTGCTTAGTACAGAGGAATACCTATGCTGACATAGTTTTATGGTAATAAACAAACACCTAGAGAAAGTAAAACTAGTGACATTGGCCTTTATAGTAAACCCTTATACTACAGAGCTTGTGGGTTGGTCCCTCATTAAATCTACTGTATGTATTTGTATGTCAGTAATGTACCCTTATGTACAGTGCTGTCAATTTATTTGGTGCTTTATAAATGGTTGTAATAATAATTATTATAAAGAGAAGGAGAAGAAAAATAGTGAACAAAATGAGCATTCCCAATATACTTTTGGCCAAGAATGGTCTTCCACCAATGATAAACACACTCTTCTCCCATCCTCATATTTATAAATAACATTCCTGACTGTATATTAATCACAGACACTTGATACATACCACGCTGCCCACCTGGGCTTTCTAGAATCCTGATCTCTGACCCTGACATTGTCTAGTGGGACCACATTTAAGTGTCATTCCTGTTTGGGCACCTGCTGTCTATGCCAGGAAGTTTTTCCCTTCATTTATCACTTTTCCTGTAAGAATATCAGAACTTCCTCCTTCTTTTTTCCTGATCTTTACCCCTTTCCTAGAGAAAATAACCTCTTTCTGTTCGCATTGGTTTCCTCTCTGACGCCTGTCATTTCTTTTCTTGTGTTTAAATATGTCCGCCATATCCTCCTCTTTGCCTTCCCAAATCTCCTTTCTCTCTTCCCACTTCCTTTGTGCTGCTACTTTTAGCTTTTCCTGACTCACTTTAATAAAACCTGTCTCCATAGGCCTAAGCAACCATCCATGATCATAACAGCTTGACCTTGCGGGATTCTTGGGTGGTATCTCATTTATCATCGTAGTCTATCCTGAAAATTCCCATAACTTTACAGAGAATTTATAATGGAAGACACGTTGACTTCCCCTTACCAAGAGGGTCTTTGCCAAGATATTTTCAATGAGCTTGAAGTCATTTCGGAGCTGTTTGTTTTTGGAGCTGGTCCCTTCCATCTCCTCGTCGGCGTAAAAGCGAAAGAACTGCGACTCGTCTTTAAATTCGCTCTTCTCCAACACTGCCGAAAGGAAGACGTTATTTAAATGCTGCTGTTGGTTTAGATATGTCTCAAATATATCTCATTTTATTTAATACACATATTGAGTGATAACCTTCATTAATCACCTTATAAAATATATTTAATATATCCAGGGCAGGGAATCGACGCATTCAACCCCTTTCATGTGTTGGCATTACTGGTCCTTTAATAGTGCTCTGCCAGACTTGAACACGTAACCTGTCTGGACCAGTACCAGTTAGTACACTGCAGCCTTAAACACCCAGAACATGTCATTAAGTTCATGTTACGAAGCCGCTTAACAGAAACAAACAATAGTACCCATAGTGCACTGGCTTCCCAGTTAGTAAATTACAGGACCCACTATGTTGCCTGTCTGATTTCCCAGCAATGTGCACAGCTCAGAAACCACAAAGCAATGACAAAGTCTAAAATTAGGTTGAGTAAATGAGAAAAGGGCACCAGCTGAAACTCAGCACCAAACCAGCCTGGTATGCCCAGAGTTAGTGGTAGAGAAGCTCATCATACGGATACATGGTTGTACCCAATCAGCAATCGTTTTTTGGCTACTGGGGGTCAATGAACCCATTTGAAATCTGGATGAGGTCAGAAGAGGAATGTAAATAATACAAAAAAAAAAATTAAAATGAAGACCAATTGAAAATCTGCTAAGAAAAGGCCATATTAAAAGGTGAACCACATCTTTAACCAGTACAAAGCAATTGGTATAAATGAACCCAAGAATCTGATTGGTGGCTGTAGCTTATTGCACCAAATCATAACTCATACATAGCGTGACCGCAGTTTCTCCTGTTATAGTATTTGTTCATTACCATGATGCATGAAGCCGTTATTGCAGAGTCCCACGCCTAACGCCACTGCCTCTTCTCGGGTCTGACAGTCACCCTATTAGGAATAAAATAAAATGAATTTGTTTGTGTAGCAGCAACAACAACTATAAACTTTATTGTTGGGCAATAAGCCTTTCTGGAAGTTCCTGATCAACGACTCCTGACACCTAGGAGATGCTGGGAGTTGCAGCTGAATATTGCCTGCTTTAAGCAATTTATCCTCAATTAGCAATGACATTGGATTCCCCTTCCCTTCTATAAACACTGACATTTGTCAGAAAGACAAAGCTATAACAGAAAGAGAGAAAGTTTCACAAGAAGCTCATTTCATCCCAATCCTTGATTTGGATTTGCTAAACACAGGCTTCTTCCCATTCTATAGGCAGTTAGTGATATTGTTCAGCTGGGAAAGAAGAGACGCTCATTCCTATAAATACAAATTTGGAGCAAGATGGCACAAGAGAATCTATTACCGGCTTCTCTTTGTTCCTTTCTTGTGATATTATTCCGGGAGGTGGGAGTCACTGCCTCTGCTAATTTATCCTCAAATTTTTTTCAGTTGCATGTGAGCTCTAACTGACTTGTAAGATAAAGAAGCCACAAACTAAGCAGTTTCAGAGCCGGCTTTACAGGCAGGGGTGCATGGGATAGAACAAATCAAGACCTTTGGCTTGACTACAACTTTCAGCACTCCCAACAGCCTTTGGCTTTCAGTGGATACTAGAAGTTCTACCTTAACAACAGGGCTGCAGATTGGGTAATATTGTTACTATAGCCACCCTGTTCTACTGTCTCTTGCCCTATTGTCACCATCTTGATTTACTGTTACCATTATGCTCCACTGTCATCTACCTCCAACTTTCCCTATTGTCATTTATCTCCATCTTGCCCCGTCAACATCTTGACAATGTTCTCCATCCAGCTCCTTAACCTACTCCCTTTCACTTGACCTACTGTCACCACTTGTCCCAAATGTCATTTCATACTGTCACACTGTGACCATTCTTGCTCTACTGTCACCATCTTGCCTCCATCTTGCATTATTGTCATTATTTTGCCTCCAACTTGCCCTTCTGTCATTATCTTGCCTCCAACATGTCCAACTGTCATCATCTTGGCTCCAATTTGCCCTACTGTTATTATCTTGCCTCCTTCTTGCTCTATTGTCATTATCTTGCCTCCAATTTGCCCTACTGTCATTATCTTGCCCCCAACATGGCCTACTGACATTATCTTGCCTACAACCAGCCCTACTGTCCATTCTTGCTCTACTGTCACCATCTTGCTGTTTTGTCATGATCTTACCTCCAGTTTGCCCTACAGTCATTATCTTGCCTACAACCAGCCCTACTGTCATCACTTATCCCTACTGACATTCAGTCACACTGTGACCATCTTGCCCTACTGCAGTGGCGGAACTACCTCATGCCCGCCAGCGGTTCACTCGAATGTGAAATCTGCCGAAAAAATCTCTTCTGGAGGGGGGTAGGGTTCCTGGCTGCATGGCCTGCAACTAGGCCCCGTGCCCCCTAGTTAAGTTACTGCCCTACTGTCATAATCATGCCTCCAACTTGCCCTGTTTTAATTTCTTACCATCTTGCCCTATGTTGCCTCCATCTGCTCCTAGCCATGGTCCCCCTTACCCAACTGGTGCCATCCTTAAGGGGCCCAAGGCAATGCTGCCTATTTGGAAACCTAAAGTCCCTAAAAAAAGCATAAAGAAGTACAGCAGCTCCCATAATTATTAAACACAAAAAAATTAAGTGTCTCTAACTCCCAGATAAATCGTTGTTTTGTATTTGCCCTTTAAGGGCAGCCTTTTGTTTCTAAAAGGGGTACCCAGATTCTATAAAGGCAAAATGAAATGAAAAAAAAATGTACAATACCTGTGATAGCAACCAATCCACAAGCTTGCTGGCCGGAATAACAGATTTGTATGTTTTCAAGTGGTAATCACGATCTCTATAGAAACAGAAGAATAGAATGTGGTTATATAACTCCATGGGACAGGATCCAGAAAAGGGTTTTGGTTGGGAAAGTGATTGCCAATCAGGCATATAAAGCAAGCAGTGGCCTCTGACATTCTCTTGCTTGGGGCAGAATGCTGAACAAGAACTCCCTGCAGGATCACATTGCACTTTGGATGCAGGTAACCGTGAATAATGGTACTACTAACTGTATAATGTTGAGCATTTAGGGTTTATGTAATAAGAAGTCGTTACGTACCCTCAGTGCACCCTCCACACCTTTCAGCTGTTCTCACGCAAGATGTTTGAAGCAGAATTCTGGGGCACAAGTGAACCTTTCACTGAACACCTACATCGCATTCGCGAGCTGGTGGTAAATATGTAATTTCGTTTTTTTTTTGCTGTAACAAATACAAGGCCCCCTCCTACACAACATAGTTAGAAAACCTGCTCTATATAACAGAAGCACTGATGCCACAATGGGCAGCTCTGTATCCATGCTTAGTGAGCCACTCCGACTTAAATGCACATCTGACAAAACCAGATACAAAATGCCAGCTAAGGACAGAATTTGCCAACTCATGCAAAACTGAGAATTAATCGGAGAATTAAGCTCCACTGTGCAAAATCCGGTCACACCAAGTGGTGTAAAGGCCAAGCACTCCCTGTTTCACTGAGATAAAACAAGCCATTAATAATCACTATTCCCAAATCTTGTCTTCAGAATGAAATCACCATTCATCACGAGGGGAAGCAAGAAACATGGCATGTGAGAGCTGTGCTCTGTGTATCTGCCATGGGTAAAAGTACTCTGTATATGGGCATTAAAGGAGAAGGAAGGGCTAAAACTAAGTAAGCCTTATCAGAAAGGTCTATATAAATACACTAGTAAACCCTCAAAGTAGAGTCCTGCAGCAGGTCGGGTACCCGCGGGTTACCCGGGAAAAAAAGCAGGTACCCTGCGGAATGAGGGTAGGATTTTCCGGTGCGCGTCTGTGTGTAACAGGTCGGGTTGCAGGTCTCAACTAAATTTTTTAATTCATGTTATATTGTCTATATTTTAGTCTTTTTAAAATTTTACAAAATTTGTTTCTGTCCCTGCCCACTTTTGATAATGTCACTTAAGATTTGCAGCAACACCACTTC
Organism: Xenopus petersii; assembly: GCA_038501925.1. Taxonomy (NCBI): domain Eukaryota; kingdom Metazoa; phylum Chordata; class Amphibia; order Anura; family Pipidae; genus Xenopus; species Xenopus petersii. The sequence continues at coordinate 129,505,201 of CM076688.1, read as the reverse complement.
CTGTGGTCAGCGGGTTGCGGATAAGGCAGTTGCGGGTCGCGTAGCAGATCAAAGCGGGTTGCGGTTTGGGTCACGGGCTGCGGTTTGGGTCCAGGTCTTAGAAATTAGTTCCACGCAGGATTCTACCTCAAAGCAATGCTGCTCTGAGTCCTCTGTCAAAAGAGACACCACATTTCTTTCCTTCTATTGTGTACTCATGGGCTTCTGTATCAAACTTCCTGTTTTCAGCATAAACCTCCAGGGCTAGGGCTTGAGCATGCTCAGTTTGCTACTCTCTCCCTCCTCCCCTCTAGGGTTGCCAACTGGCCGGTATTTTAGCAGCCTGGCCGGTAAAAATTATGGTTGATCCCAATGTTATTAGTAGGGGAAAAAGATAAATATATAGGAAGGCCGGTATTTTTTTCTAGAAAAGGTGGCAACTCTACTCCCCTCCCTGCTGTAATCTGAGCCCAGAGCTATGAGTGAGCAGGGAGAGACTCAGGCAGGAATTGATGTCACACCAAGCTAATATGGCAGCTGCTATCTTAAAGAAACAGAGAGAGCTTCTAGAGCTGTTTAGGATGGGGTCACAGGTAGGACATTTAAGCTGCAATTGGCATTAGAGCCTGTGCCATAGCTTTAACCCTTGTCAGCATCAGGATAACCATAAAACACCACCACCTATACTTGCAGACATAAGTGATATACAGAATATTTAACATTGCTAGTGCTCGGGGTCGCTGACCCCAGCAACCAGAGAGAAAAGTTTTAAATTTGAAAGCAGAGGAGTAGAAGCAAACAAAGCTCCTGCAGCAACACTTAACGGTTGTTCCCATCACTACACATTAACAGTTAATGGGAAATTCTCATTTAGCCCAAATCAGCGACTGCAGAGCAGGAACCTTTTAATGAATAAATGTAAACATCTTCCCCTTTGATGTGTGGCCAAAAGGAATCATTCAGCTGCCATAAGCACTTCTGCCTTTCATATGGGAAACCAAACAAAGGCAAAGTTGGATCACAGAAATCTTACAAAGGGAAAATGTTACAAAGGGAAATAAAAGATCTGACGCGTTTTATTGATTGGGATTAAGACGGACCCCCTTCCCTGGCACCAAACACCTTCCATTGACTTTCTCAAATCTGCCTTCAGCAACCAAGGCTACTGGTGCCTTTCTGGACACCCAGGGTTAAAGGGGTTTGTTTACCTTTAAATTAACATTTAGTATGATGTAGAGAGGAATATTCTGAGACAATTTGCAATTGGTTTTCATTTTTTATTATTTGTGGTTTTTGAGTTATTTAGCTTTTTATTCAGCAGCTCTCCAGTTTGCAAATTCAGAAATCTGGTTGCTAGACATCACTTTACCCTAGCAACCATGCATTGATTTGAATAAGAGACTGGAATATTAATAAAAAAATAGCAATCACAATAAATGTGTAGCCTTAAAGAGCATCTGCCTATTAGATGGGGTCAGTGACCCCCATTTGAAAGCTAGAAAATTCAGAAGAAGAAGGCAAATAATTCAAAAACTATAAAAAAAAAAAAAAAAAGAAGACCAAGTAAAAAGTTGCTTTCAATAACATACTAAAATTTCATATGGTTAAAGGAGCCATGTTTTATAAAGTTACAATTTAGAATGTATTGTGCTGGAACATCATGATCACAATATATTCCCTAGATTTATAGCATAAATGAAAGTTTATTTTCTTGATTTGGGATAAATACCAAGAAAAAGATGGACTCACAGAAACAGCACACAATGCCGGAGCATTAATTACAGAACTATTAGTCGTGGTAATCTGCGCTTGCTATTTTTGGCCTAGAAGCTGAGGAGGTAGCTAAAGTGCACTTTAATGTAAAAGATTCATTAACTACTTGCATTAGACTCTTAAACGACTTTCAGCGCTCAATTATTTCTCGGGAAAGTAAAGTTGAGTTAATATAAATAAGAGCAAACCTTTCCGTTTGGCACGACGCATTTCGCTTTTAACCCATTTCCTCCGGGGAAGGATTGGGGAATGTTATATGTTTGTTACACTTGCTGCAGAGAAATTAAAGCAGTTGTCGGTGGAATATGGTTTCCCAGAAGGGGATGTTGGGAAGTGTCGTTTGACAGCAGGCTGATTGCACAAGGGCCACAGAGTTCTATAGCTCCAATCATATAAACTCCATGTAAGATACAGAAGTGCAGCCAAGGCACACGTGATATTACATAGGAGCATGCAAACAAGAGTTTCTATCTACTGAGCTTTGATATCCTCTGGCACTACTGGGGTACTTCTCTACATCTACAGGTCAGGAAAGCCATTAACCAGAAGGCCATCTCCTATAGACTCCATTTTATCCAAATAATCCAAATTTGTAACAATGATTTCCATTTACTCTGTAATAATAAAACAGTAGCTTGTACTTGATCCCAACTAAGATATTATTCATCCTTCTAGGACGCAGAACCAGCCTATTGGGTTTATTTAATGTTTTCATGATTATCTAGTAGACTTGAGGTATGGAAAACCCCAGGTCCCGAGCGTTCTAAATAACAAGGTCCCATATCTGTACATACAAATATACAAGTACAGTATACTATATTTCCAAAAGTGTTGGAAAGTCCAATGTTTGGTGGTGGAGGAGGAATGATGGTTTGGGTTTAGGGCCCCTGGTTCAAATGAGAAGAAATCTTTTAGGTTATAGAGTACATATGACATTCCTGACAATTTCATGCACAGAGCCCTAACCTCAACCAAACGGAACCCCTGTGGGATGAATGGGAATTCCGACTGTGAGCCTGATCCCCCTACAGAAATAATGTTCCGACATCTAGTGGGAACCTTCCCAGAAGAGTAGGGATTGTTATAGCAGCAAAGATAGGAGCAAATTCATATTACTTGGTTTGGGAACGAGATGGTGGATAGGCAGGTGTCTGGAAACTTTTAGCCAAATAATTATGTGTTTGAAAACTGTGAAAACTGGAAAAGTATTTACTTTATTTTGACTGCAGGTTTAATTTGCTTTTGTCCGTTTTCAGGGAAAAGAAAGAAAGAAAGAAAGAAAGAAAGAAAGAAAGAAAGAAAGAAAGAAAGAAAGAAAGAAAGAAAGAAAGAAAGAAAGAAAGAAAGAAAGAAAGAAAGAAAGAAAGAAAGAAAGAAAGAAAGAAAGAAAGAAAGAATCCTTGCTTTTTAGTTGCCAAGTACAAACAGGAACTTGAAAAAGTTGCCAGATAATGTTATTTTTGTGGTATTTAAGGAGAGGCCAGCTCATCAGAAACATTGGCACGTCCCCCGGCGAACCGAAAATGTGATTTAAAGCAAAACAAGTTTATTTGCCAAACCTCAGACAGACGGCACCTTGTACTTGAGACTGGCCGTGGCACTTCAGAGCCAACAGAGATTTAGCAACCTGCTAGAGGTTTTATGATCTTATTTTATTTTTAGCTGATGTCTGACATTTCTTGAATGCAGATAGATTGTGCCAGGCACATGTAAGTTCTGGGCGAGCCCATGATTTTCCTATAATGGATACAAGATACTGGTACATGCATTAGTAGCTGAACTCAGTGTGAAGGGAAAGGGCATTCTAGGGAAGTGGTCCTGCAATGTGCTCCCTCTTCAGCCACCCTCATGGTAACAAAATCTTATGCCTTATGGGAGACGTGTTCTATGTCCTTATCTAAGTGGCTTCTAAAGTCAATCTTCAGCTCCAGGAACCCTTTCACATTCAGTTGTTCAGTGACCAAATGGTCAAATGATATTAAAAGCTTGGAGTAATTTTGGCCAGGCACTAGGATGTGGCTGAACTGAATTCTGCAAAACCCCCCAAACCAATCCAGAAATCAGATCATTCCTGGAATACAGAAACTATACTTTACAAACTGTATTATTGCCCTTGAAGCCCTACCAGCAGCTAATGTGCATCTAGAAGGAGGAAAGTCTATGTTCCCAGGAATTTCCATTGAGGAAGAGCAAAATTCAACAGGAAGCTGTCTGAAACCAGGAAGAAGAGGCCTCCTGGTAAATGAGAGCTTAAGGCTAGAAGCGACAAATAAACTAGTATACAAATTTCAAAGATCTAGAAGTCGTTGACGGGCATCTTTGGTTGACTTCTGGATCCTTTCAGCTCTTTCATAGAAAGCATTCTGGTAGATTAAAGAGGGGCAATTTAATGTAATTGGAGGGCTATCTACCCCTTTCTCCAGTTATAATGGAAATAGCTTTCTCAGTTAAGGTATTGCTATCAAAATGCTTAGCTCATTGGGCAGCATTCGCACTGGAGGACCTTCTTGCATTAAGCTGGCCTCAAGCCCTGGAGAGCTGGAAGCCTATGGTTCTATAACAGAAACGTGAGGAATATTGCTTGAAATGAATAACCAGAGGAGGGCCTCTTGCCCATTCTTGATGTTGCCTATTATGGTTATCTCTATAAAAACTGAAGGACACAAGGTCACATTTCATGCTAGATTAGAAGATGCCTGGAAGAGGTCTCAATGAGGTGAAGCTCAAGTCTCTCTATTCTCCTGCTTGGATGAGGTCAGCGAAGCACAAATTCACTTTCACAAAGCACTTTGAATTTATGTTGCATTTTATTGCTGAAAGTGGCTTTAACCAAAGGAACCCAAGAAGGTTTTCAGATGCTAATGCCAGTCAGGCAACCTCCATGTGTGTGAGGTCTGATGTAACAAAGGACACACACGTATATCAGTGTCAATGAAATTCACAGCAGTAAGTGAGGTGTACAGCTTAAAGCGATCAAAACCGCTTATAGTATTATATACAGGTATATGATTTATATTAGAGGGGTTTCTTGTTTACACCAGTGCTACAAGCCTTAGAGAATTAAGCAGCAGAGTGCTGAATATACATTAAGAGGAACAGAGGAAAGTAATTTAATATCATGGACCTTACCTGACCTTATAAGCAATCTGCACAGTAATATTTTAACCCCAGCATAAAAGGAAAATAAGGACTTTTGTGATGATCGGTGCCATTATTGATTGTTGAGCTAAACACCAAGAATCTAAGTGGATGGTTTTATTAACTGAAAGGTTTAAATCCCAAGCCAATTGCACAATTTGATTGTACGGCCAGGTTCTGGTTCAGTGATCTAATTTAGCTTGAAGTGATGCAAATTCTGATTGATAAAAGGTCAAAGTTGGAGAACCTCTTAGCATGACAAAGGTGCTGGGGCCTCGTTCCATGAAAAAAAAACTCAAGAACATTAATTGCCTCTTCTGTTTATGTCTGACGGTACACTGTGTATATTTTAGGCTTGTGTATCATTGTATTTGGCTATGGCCTTACAAAGGATTTCAGCAGTATGGGTATGGCATCAATTATCCAGAAAGCTTGGGACCTCAGACCCATGACAGCTAAATATATCTCTGCTATGTCATTTTCTCTTTGTAAATGTAAAATGCTGATTAAATAAATCCCAAGAGGGGTCATTACTGGAAATGATCTGTAAGACTTACTTGACCACTGGAGTGAAAAGGCTGTGCAGCCGGCAGTACAGCCTCACGCCCTGTAAGTATGAGAACAGATTTATAGGTTTCATCCAGGCCACATTAAAGGCAACCAAACACAAACAAGAAAGAAAGGACATTTTTGTTTTCTTCTTCACTTTAAACAGGCAAATAACACACATGAGAAGCTACAGGACCTGAAAAAGAACTGGGATACCTAAAAATACCTGAATTGTGCTTAGTACAGGGAATACCTATGCTGCCATAGTTTTATGGGATCTCTCTGTACAGACTATGAGCAAACTTAGGGACTGTTCCTGCTGAATTGTGCTTAGTACAGGGGAATACCTATGCTGCCATAGTTTTATGGGATCTCTCTGTACAGACTATGAGCAAACTTAGGGACTGTTCCTGCTGAATTGTGCTTAGTACAGGGGAATACCTATGCTGCCATAGTTTTATGGGATCTCTCTGTACAGACTATGAGCAAACTTAGGGGTTGTTCCTGCTGAATTGTGCTTAGTACAGGGAATACCTATGCTGCCATATTTTTATGGGATCTCTCTGTACAGACTATAAGCAAACTTAGGGGTTGTTCCTGCTGAATTGTGCTTAGTACAGGAGAATACCTATGCTGCCATAGTTTTATGGGATCTCTCTGTACAGACTATGAGCAAACTTAGGGGACTGTTCCTGCTGAATTGTGCTTAGTACAGGGGAATACCTATGCTGTCATAGTTTTATGGGATTTTTCTGTACAGACTATGAGCAAACTTAGGGGGCTGTTCCTGCTGAATTGTGATTAGTACAGGGGAATACCTATGCTGTCATAATTTTATGGGATCTCTCTGTACAGGCTATGAGCAAACTTAGGGGGCTGTTCCTGCTGAATTGTGCTAAGTACAGGGGGATACCTATGCTGCCATAGTTGTATGGTATCTATCTGTACAGACTATGAGCAAACTTAGGGGGCTGTTCCTGCTGAATTGTGCTTATACAAGGGAATGCCTATAGTTTTATGGGATCTCTCTTTACAGACTATGAGCAAAGCTATGGGGCTGTCCCTGCTGAATTGTGCTTAGTACAGGGAATACCTATGCTGCCATAGTTTTATGTTAACTCTCTGTACAGACTATGAGCAAACTTAGGGGGCTGTTCCTGCTGAATTGTGCTTAGTACAGGGAATACCTATGCTGCCATAGTTTTATGTTAACTCTCTGTACAGACTATGAGCAAACTTAGGGGTTGTTCCTGCTGAATTGTGCTTAGTACAGGGAATACCTATGCTGCCATATTTTTATGGGATCTCTCTGTACAGACTATAAGCAAACTTAGGGGCTGTTCCTGCTGAATTGTGATTAGTACAGGGGAATACCTATGCTGTCATAATTTTATGGGATCTCTCTGTACAGGCTATGAGCAAACTTAGGGGGCTGTTCCTGCTGAATTGTGCTAAGTACAGGGGGATACCTATGCTACCATAGTTGTCTGGTATCTATCTGTACAGACTATGAGCAAACTTAGGGGGCTGTTCCTGCTGAATTGTGCTTATACAAGGGAATGCCTATAGTTTTATGGGATCTCTCTTTACAGACTATGAGCAAAGCTATGGGGCTGTCCCTGCTGAATTGTGCTTAGTACAGGGAATACCTATGCTGCCATAGTTTTATGTTAACTCTCTGTACAGACTATGAGCAAACTTAGGGGGCTGTTCCTGCTGAATTGTGCTTAGTACAGGGAATACCTATGCTGCCATAGTTTTATGTTAACTCTCTGTACAGACTATGAGCAAACTTAGGGGGCTGTTCCTGCTGAATTGTGCTTAGTACAGGGGAATACCTATGCTGCCATAGTTTTATGTTAACTCTATGTACAGGTTGTCAGCAAACGTGGGGTTGTTTCTTTTAATGTTACAGAGAGAATTTTCAATTGCCAAACATTTTGCCGGCTCTGTTCCCCTTTGCTGGAGGCTATTCCACGATATTACATCGGCACCTTCTCTTTTGTGTTTAGAAAAACAGCAGAGCATATTCTCTGGAGCATTTTTCATTTAGTTCCTTATAGTAAAATTGCTGCCTATAAAGCCTTTGCATATAATTGTTGCTTGGCACCTGCGGAGCGGTGTTTAGCCTCACAGGACTGAGTCAGAATGAAGCACAGAATGTCACTGCAGATAAGCCCATGGTTTCTATGTAGCCTCTATCTAATTCAAACATCTGCTGATGTGCCTGGTTGGGATGGGTGGCGGGGGTAAGAGACAGATTTTATATATTCTCTCCTTTCACCTTATAAACAGACAGAGTTAATAAGCAGGATGTTTCGCCCTATCAGGGTCAGTCCACACAAGCAGATTCAGGGAGATTAGTCGCCCCAGCGACAAACCGCGTTTTATTCAGGGCGACAATCTCCTGAACTGCCTATCCCCTGCCCTCCGCCGGCTAAAATGAAAAACGCCTGTAGCAATTCAGACACAGCAACTTAGTTTTCCGAAGTCGCCCGAAGTTTCCTCGTGAGGCAACATTCGGAAAACGAAGTGTCGCGTGTGCGTAGCTGCAGGCGATTTTCATTTTAGCCGGCGGAGGGCAGGCAGTTCGGGAAGATTGTCGCCCCGAGAAAGACGCGATTTGTCGCTGGGGCGACTAATCTCCCCGAATCTGCTCGTGTGGCCTGACCCTAAGTGGCCAATGTTGCAGCTCTTGGGGTTCCCATACCCTTAGTTGTAACCCATGTAAATAAAAATGCACTCTGTATATTACCTATTATTCTTGCTAAATATTTAGTGGCCAATAAGATGAATTTGGTTACCGCTGATCTTCCTATTCCCAGAAGGTCCATATTTGAATCCTCTGAAGCTGTTATGAACATCAGAAGTGGTTTAACCCAATAGAAAGCGGGGACAATGAACATTGGGCTTTTGCAGGAAACAAAAAGATATGAATCTCATTTTCCTTTCCCATGTGTTTCTATGAATGGGCCTTTCCCTAAATTCCCCCTCCCTCGGGGGCCAGATTAATACCACGGCTCCCTCTCATTAATGGGGAAGGGAGGTAAGGAGAGACCTGAATAACCCGGCACATTCATCACGTTAACGAGCAGAGTCGTATTGGCCCCTTAATCTGTTATTTTATCTGGAATCATGTTAATGTGGCTAATAAATTAGTGTGCCAACCACATGCACTGATTAAGGCAAATAAAGCAGTGTGTAACACAAGGGCAGATTCGGGGAGATTTAGTCGTCTAAATGGCCGACAATCTCCCCGAACTTCCTTTGCGTCTCTTCCCGTCCGCTATAATGAAAAGTCACCTACGCTAAAGCACATGCGGCGTTTCGTTTTCCGAAGTCGCCTCACGAGGAAACTTCAGGTGACTTAATGAAAAGTCGTCTGTGCTATAGCACACGCGGCGCTTCGTTTTCCGAAGTTGCCTCACCAGGAAACTTCGGACGACTTCAGAAAACGAAGCACCGCGTGTGCTTTAGCGCAGGCGACTTTTCGTTATAGTGGACGGGAAGATACGCGAAGGCAGTTCGGGGAGATTGTCGCCCAGAAGAAGAGTCGATTCTCCTGAAATCTCCCCCAATCTGCCCCTATATAATAAGGAGCTATAAGAATCATCTACACGACTGGCAGTATTGAATTCCTGGCTTTATATACAGTAACTGCTCATCTCACTATAGGACTGACACTACACCATGCAGAAAGTGCTTTCTCTTCTGTAGTGTGCCAGGAGATGGCAATTCCTTTCATAACTCGTTTGCCAGAAACCACTAAATTGCCAACAAGATACATTCACAGTGTGGCCTAGTGGGATGTCATTTTGATAAAATGAGCCAACGAGCAGGTCCCATCTGTATGACAATATTTCTGCTAGTCAGGAGCTAATCAGCCTAATGGGCCCATATCTGACATTTTAGGAGGGGGCCATCGGGGTCAGCAGAACAATAGGGAAGGGTTTCAAATGCAGTGTCTGGGACTTTACAAACCTGTGCAACAATCATACCACTGACATCATTTATATCATCCCATCACTGCTCAAATGTGTTTTTAAATGTGTCAGTCATTTTAGCTTTCCCTTTATGAATTATAAAATACATAGGTTATAAATATTTTTTCTGCCTATTTATTAACAGTTTCCTAGAATTGCTCATATCCTGTACACAGAGATACCATAACACTTGCAACAATACATATTTTCCCTGCAATAAGCACAATTCAGCAGGAACAGTCCCCTAAGTTTGCTCATAGTCTGTACAGAGAGATACCATAAAACTATGGCAGTATAGGTATTCCCATGTACTAAGCACAATTCAGCAGGCAAATAATGGCCTTTAAGACCTGGGCTCTCTCGTATCTATGAAGATCTGTTGGTTGCCTATTTGAAGTGTCTCTTGAAGAACTTACCTCTGCTAGGGAAGTACTGGGAATAACATACCTTTGACATGATGTCCTCCAGTTCACTCCTTGCTTTGTATGTGCCGTCATCATATCGGAAACGGTAAAGGACTTGCTCATTCTTAAACTGATGCTTGTCTGAAACTAATCACATGGGAAATGGGTAATCAGCATTCACAAAGATTAGCGAAATGGCCCAAAAAAAAAAAAAATCAGCGATGGGACACAACCTACTGAACTCTCCTTAGAGTCACTGGTTTATTAGCAGTCTAAAACTGATAGAAACTCACAAACCACTAAAAAAAAAAACACTAAAAAATGAGGGTACGTTGCATATGTGCTCAAGGGAACACTTTTGAGTTTTTACATGAAATTTCTTTTTGGGTTTAGATCTCCCTTCATCTGCAGGTGTCAGTATTTATCCTGCTGCACCTCATTCCTGGCACATCATGTTCATTATTCCTTTTATATTTATTATGCCTTTTATATTTGTCTTTTATATTTTTAGATTTAAAGGGACAAGCTGGCAAGTCTAATAAAATGCAACACCAGCTCATTCTCTGCGCAGCAGGGGCACAGCAATGCGGTGAGTATTAGGTGTTATTCTTTACAACATCATAAAACGGCTATTTTGGGGGCAGCAGAGACTTCAGGTTTATAATGGAATGTTGAGGGAAAGCTTTTACTGGTACACACTGGAATTTGTACCCATTAAACACAAATCCATATGTTCGCTGTAGCTCTGCACTAACTTTAGTCTTTGGATCTTACCAATCAATTTCCCTCATCCTACAATGTTTCAGGAGTCAGAACCAGAAGTGCAGAGAAGAGAATCAGTCAGCAAATGCTGATTGTAAGTAATGGCGTTTACACATAGCTTTAAAACATTTTTTATGGTGCAAGTACCCTTAACGGGGTGGTTCACCATTAAATTAACTTGTAGTATGGTACAGAGTAGCTATTTCTAAGCAACTTTTCAATTGGCCTTCATTTTTTTTTCTTTATAGTTTTTTATAGTATTTGCTTTTGACTGTTTTCAGCTTTCCAATGGGGGTCACTGACCCCATATAAAAACACATGTTCGGTAAGGATACATATAGTTATTAATACTTTCAGACCTCCCTATTCATGTTCCAGTCTCTCATTCAAAGCAATGCATGGTTGCTAGGGTAATTGGGACACTAGCAACTGGATTACTGAAATTGCAAACCGTAGAGCTACTGAATAAAAATAACTCAAAAACCACAAATAATAAAAAATGAAAACCAATTGCAAATTGTATCAGAATATCATACCCTACATCATACTAGTAAGTAAATTTAAAGGTAAACAACCTTATGAAATTATTGCTAACAAGTTTTAAAAATGGTTCCCCTGCCAACCACAGAATCCAGTACCGAGCGTTGTAAAGGTTTTCATGGACCTTTGATATTCTCGAAGGGAATAAAGATCATGCAGCTGCCATATTGCTTGTCTCCTCTTGGAAGCAGCATAAACAACGGAGAACAATTCCCTCCTGCCGACTGAGACTCTTTTAAGACGTGTGACCAATATAGAAAAGAGTTTTTTTCCCCTACTTTCCAAGATTTAAACATTTTTTTTACGGTCAACATAAAGAATATGAAAGAGCAGCAGAAAATGAAATTAATGAGAAGAGGAAAGACTTGCGATACGTCCCATTCTCAATAACTTTTCTGCTGGCAGAAATAAACAGTAGGAGGCGCTGTCTTTTAGGATAAATTCGACTAGCGATGTAAAACTGATAATATCTTGAAAATGATCGTGAATGTCACTTGCAGATGTGCTTGGAAGAGTACGCAATTTAATTTCTATTTGTTTCTAGGGTTTACATTCCCTTTATTGGTGCAATAAGCAGTATATTCAGCCATAGCTCTATCTTTAAAAGTCCATTAGGTGTCACTGCAATCTACTCCTCCCACTCAAGGCTGACGGCTCAATATCTAGGGGATTGCACAACCCTTAACCAAAGGCTCTTTCCCCTGTGCATAACAGGGAATTTGGACAGAGCACTATATCTAGAAGTGTTCTCAGGACATCAGACAGATAAAGGAGTTCTTTTCCAATAAAAAGCAGAGGAATTTGTATTGCTGAATAAATAGAAGCAGCTTGTCAAAATGTTGGAACCGGCAGACCTTTGATTGCTCAATCGTCATATCACTGAGTGGCTACCAGGAATGTTGTGAAATGAATGGAATGTAAAAATTCTTCCTATATGAATAAGCTTGGTGGATATATATATATATATATATATATATATATATATATATATATATATATATATATATATATATATATATATATATATATATATAATTTGCAGTTGGTCTTTTTGTTTGGAATTATAGAAGCTATCTGGTTGCTAGAGTCTAATGTACCACAGCAACCAAACTCTAGTTAGAGCAAGAGACTGGAAGGCTAATAATTAAAAAAAAACGAAAACCAAGACCAACTGAAAAGCTGCTAAGCAGAAATAGTTTTTAAGGGTATATTTTATAGGTTTAGATTTGTTCCTGTTTGGAGCTCAAGTAAAGGGCAGGCAGCAACAACGCAGGCAATTTTTTTTTGCAACTGTGATAAACACAGACACAATTAAAAGGAAAAAGCACCAGGCACTTCAAGCGAAGCAGAGGAAACAGAGTTAAAATATGAGCCATCAAATAAAAGATTCAGGATTTCCGCATGCCAAATATCCGAGGGTATCAACCTCAGGAAGTTGGTATATTGTTTTATTATTCATTCTTATATGGCGCTCAGCTGCCCGAGTTCCCTAGAGACTGGGATTATTAAATCGACAAATAAGGTTTATAAACTAAACCAAAACGACCAAAATTATAAGATAACCCATCCTAGCAGTTACAGAACAAGCAAGTTATATGTTCCTGGTCTAGTTATAAATAGTGTAACTTTAGGTATTTTTTAGCCCGAAGGACCCGCACTTAACCCTACACCGGCCCGACTCGCACTCAGCTTTTCCGTGCCGACCTGCTGATGACATCACTAAATGGAACCACAGATGGACCCTGCCCAAACAGAGGGAATGTGAGTGGTACATACAGAGTGAGGAACCACAGATGGACCCTGCCCAGACAGAGGGGAAGGTGAGTGGTACATACAGAATAAGGAACCACAGATGGACCCTGCCCAGACAGAGGGAAGGTGAGTGGTACATACAGAATAAGGAACCACAGGTGGACCCTGCCCAGAGAGAGGGAAGGTGAGTGGTACATACAGAGTGAGGAACCACAGATGGACCCTGCCCAGACAGAGGGAAGGTGAGTGGTACATACAGAGTGAGGAACCACAGATGGACCCTGCCCAGACAGAGGGAATGTGAGTGGTACATGCAGAATAAGGAACCACAGATGGACCCTGCCCAGACAGAGGGAAGGTGAGTAGTACATACAGAATAAGAACCACAGATGGATCCTGCCCAGACAGAGGGAAGGTGAGTGGTACATACAGAATAAGGAACCACAGGTGGACCCTGCCCAGAGAGAGGGAAGGTGAGTGGTACATACAGAGTGAGGAACCACAGATGGACCCTGCCCAGACAGAGGGAATGTGAGTGGTACATGCAGAATGATGGACCCTGCCCAGATGGAGGGGAAGGTGAGTGGTACATACAGAATGAGGAACCACAGATGGAGAATGCCAAGACAGAGGGGGAAGGAGAGGGTTAGAGGATAATAAGCTATCATGCAATAGATCATATTTCAGGTTAAAAACAAGCAAGTCAGAACTGAAAGACACTTCAGAATTCCTAAAACACAATATTTACCTACTAATAAGACAAATATGATGTTAAGGAAATGGTAAATCAAGCCGTTATTACAGATTATACAGTTCGCTGCCACTCAAGGACCTTGGGAGCAGGCCCAGACTGGCCATCTGTGGGTTCTGGCAAATGCCAGAGGTGCTGCTATAAGATAAGAAAGTCAGTATTTAGTGGGCTGGTGGGGGCTGTTTGGGCCTCTGTGTAACTGAAATGCCAGGGTCTATTTTGATTCTCAGTCCAGACCTGCTTGGGAGAAGACACAATGTAACATTAGTGTGTCAAGCCTACCATGATGGATGATCCCATTCTCCAGCAGAGCTTGGCCCAGATTGACCCCTTCTTCTGCTTTGCCGATCTCTCCGTTCTCCATCAGCCAGGATACAAGCTCGCTGCAACAGACAAGCGGGCGACAAAATATATTAATAAACACCTACCTATCAGCTCATTATTCCCTGTCAAGTAACTGATAATTGGCAATACAGCAACTCTAGACGGGAAGTCATAAACACCATCAGCACAACTTGAAAGCAGCCATAGATCCTTGCTGGAGTTTGTGTGTATCTCGTGTATGTATAACAATGGATCAAGACAACAGTGGAAGAAAAAGCCTTATTTTGGTTTCTGGCCTTCTGCTGACCTTTGCTCATTGTCCATTACCTTTGTTTCCAAATTCCAACTGTCATCTCCTGCTCCTTTCACACTTGTAAGCAATACAGTGTCTGTTAAATGAAATCCGTCCCCCACTCACTCCCAGAATGCTTCAAGGCCCATCATCTCAAAATAATGCTGTATTATGTTCTACAGATACTGTTATCCAGAATGCTCGGGACCTGGAGTTTTGCGGATAATGGATCTTTCTGTAATTTGGAACTCCAAGTCTACTAGAAAATCATGTGAACCTTAAAGGGATCCTGTCATGGGAAAACATGTTTTTTTCAAAACGCATCAGTTAATAGTGCTGCTCCAGCAGAATTCTGCACTGAAATCCATTTCTCAAAAGAGCAAACAGATTTTTTTATATTCAATTTTGAAATCTGACATGGGGCTAGACATTTTGTCAATTTCCCAGCTGCCCCTGGTCATGTGACTTGTGCCTGCACTTTAGGAGAGAACTGCTTTCTGGCAGGCTGCTGTTTTTCCTTCTCAATATAACTGAATGTGTCTCAGTGAGACATGGGTTTTTACTATTGAGTGTTGTTCTTAGATCTACCAGGCAGCTGTTATCTTGTGTTAGGGAGCTGTTATCTGGTTACCTTCCCATTGTTCTTTTGTTTGTCTGCTGGGGGGAAAAGGGAGAGGGGTGATATCACTCCAACTTTCAGTACAGCAGTAAAGAGTGAATGAAGTTTATCAGAGCACAAGTCACATGACTTGGGGCAGCTGGGAAATTGACAATATGTCTAGCCCCATGTCAGATTTCAAAATTGAATATAAAAAAATCTGTTTGCTCTTTTGAGAAATGGATTTCAGTGCAGGATTCTGCTGGAGCAGCACTATTAACTGATTCATTTTGAAAATATATTTTTTTTCCCATGACAATATCCCTTTAAATACCCCAGCTGGTTTTGCTTCCTATAAGGATTAATTATATCTCAGTTGGGATCAAGCACAAGCTACTGTTTTATTATTACACAGAAAAAAATTAATAATATTTAGAAATTTGGGTTATTTGGATAACACGGAAGGGGTTATTTATCAAGGTTGAATTTTAGAGTTATGTGAGCTTTTTTAGACCTCGAATGAACTCACAACTCGAATGGTTTCTAATTTAAGAAAAAACTTAAACGTAAAAAAACTCGAATCAGTGTAGCCGGGGTGAAAAACTCAAATTAATCGAGTTTTCGAGCGAAAACCGCCGAAAAAAAACTGGAACATCACAAAGGCTATTAAGATCTTCAAATGGTTCAAGGGACCTCTGACTTCTACATGACCTTGACAGGTTTTCGATGGTGTGTTTTCGGATTTGAGCTATTTCCAGCTTCAGGGTATAATAAATCTCGGAAAAAAAACAAGTTTTTTTTTTTTGGAACCTAAAAAATTATTTTTTGACTGAAAAATATCCTCGAAAACGCGTGGAAAAATCGACTCGATCCTTGATAAATGACCCCCGGAGTCTATGGGAGATGGCCTTTCAATAATTCAGGGCTTTCTGGATAACGGGTTACCGGATAACGATCCCATACCTGTACTATGATTTTAAATGGACTTTGCATTAATGTAGGATGATTGTGGGGCAACAGAGATCACACTATATTCCAATAGGTCCTAAAGGGGTGATTCACCTTTAAGTTAAGTTTTAGTATGTTATAGAATGGCTACTTCTAAGCAACTTTTTCATTGGTCTTCATTTTTCTTGTTTTCAAATTATTTACCTTCTTCTTCTGCCTCTTTCCAGCTTTCAATTGGGTGTCGCTGACCCCCATCTTAAAAAACAAATGCTCTATAAGGCTCCAAATGTATTTTTAGTCCTCATCTTTCCATTCAGGCCCTCTCCTCTTCTTATTTAAATCAATGCATGGTTGATAGGGTAATTTTGACCCTAGCAACCAGATTGCTGAAATTGCACACTGCTGAGTTGCAATAGCTCAAAAACCACTAATACTAAAAAATGAAAACCAATTGCAAATTGTCACAGAATATCAGTCTCTCCATCATACTAAAAGTGAATTTAAAGGTGAACAATCCCAGCAATAAAACAACCCTGTGCATAAGTCTTACAATACAGATGAATAGTTTTCATTACATACACTAGAATTTACCAAAATGACATCAATATATGGAGATATTCTTATGCGTTGCTATTGGAAACACGTAGGATTCCAGGAAATGCGAGTTATTATTCTCCGAGCTACAAAAGTAAGAAATTCAATTATCTACACAACCCCAACAAAATATAAACCAGCTGTGATCCCTTTCCCTACTGTGCAATTAGCTACTTGTATGATTATCATTACTTAATTACTGCACGTCCTCCAAGCTGAAGAGCCTATAAATAAGAGGCCTTTTTAGGAGCGCGTATCCAGGGTAACCCATTGAGTTCAAAAGAGGGCTGTTGTCTGGGACATTGCTATAAAGCAGTTTATGATTGGTTGGAGCGTGCCTTATGACAGTAGATGTAATTCATCCGCTCCTGTTATTGAGGCAGGAAATCAGCACTTACACAGTTAAATGTATTATAGGGGTATTATTAAGGATCTGCTCCCCGGGGAAAGTGAAGTGTCATTATAGCAGTGACATGTTTATGGGTCGGTTCTTACAAGGATCAAAGCAGATACAATGGCGCCGCCTGTCTATTTTTAAGAATAAAGGTGATCATCGACAATTATGATCTTTCCTGGAAAAGAAGTTTCTATACAGATAGAAACAATAGACTTCTACCTGTATCGGACGATTCAGCACTAACAATGGCCGATGTTCGGGTGCCTTCAAAGCGCCCAATTAAAATTTTCCGGGCAGCCCTATTGACGAGACAACTGATATCCAAGTCTTTTGCTGATATCAGTCTGCTTGTCTCCCACCATACACGCACCAAATATCGCACGAAAATTAATTTTGTACAATATTATCGGCACGTCTCTGGCCACCTTAAAGGAGCCCATACATGGGCCGATAAAAGCTGCCATCAGGCCGAGTCTGCAGCTTATTGGCCAGTGCGTGGGGCCATCCGATGGGCTTCCCCAATGGATATCTGCCAAAAGTCGGGGCAGATCTCGATCGGGCAGGTTAAACAATCCCGTCGTCTATGAGGTCCGACCGCCCGTATCTGATCCATTATGATCAGATCGTAGGGCCCATGATCAGATCAGCCCGATATCGCCCACTGTGGACATATCGGGGAGCGATCTGCTCATTTGGCAACATCGCCAAACGAGAGGATCTCTACTATGTGGACCTTTAGAGTAACACACTGAATAGGTGGTCAGAACCTCCTGGGACCATTCTTTGGTTGCCAAAGGTAGGGAAAGGTCCTTATCTAATTCACTAATTATTGCATTACAGCCTGGGGTTGATAAAAATGATAAAGGAACACTGAAACCAATGCTGTTTACTCATGGGGTTTATGGCAAGGTTTTTTATGGATGAGTGCTTGGGAGCTAAAGGTGGCCATAGACGTTACAATTACGATGTTTCCTACACGTGTAGAGCTGAAACGTCAGATATACAGTGAGAAACAATAGAGATCTACCTGGATCTGATGATTCAGCACTAACAATGGCTGATGTTTGGGTTCCTTCAAAGGCAATTTTCCAGCAGGCACAAACGACGAGACGACTGATATCCAAGTCTTCTGCCGATATCGATCATCTAGTCTCTCACCTTACACGCACTGAATATTGTACGAGAATTAATTTCGTATGATATTATCGGTGCGTCAATGGCAACCTTTAGTCTTAGAGAGAAATAAATATCTCCAATTGAAAGCCTTGAATTTGTAGCTCTGGATGAGTAGGAATGCATTGGCGTGGACAGAGGATGAGTCCCCTTATGACAACACTAATAACAATCAAGGCACCTAGGCTGCAAGCTAACTAAAATCATGGAACCAATAACATGCCTGTTGGCCCACAACAGTCCTCTGTATCTTCTTATTGACCACAGACTGGTGGGAAATTGCCTACAGCCGAATTTATGAGCTCCATGTGTCTGGTTTTAGAGCAGGCTAATAATCACCATCAGAAATGGCTCTCAAGCAAGACCCTGTTGAAGTATGAATAAAGACTAACCAAATATTTAAGTAAAGTCATAAACAGGTCAGTTTTCAGTTGTCCCATGGTCCAAACCTTTCTATCGAACTCCAGCCAAATTCTCTTGAATACTAAGAAATAAAATTCTCCATTTATATAGGAAGTTACCCGTACATTTAAAACTATCACGTCCCAATACTTCTTTTATCATTTAACAAGGTTTCCCGTCATAAACAGCGCCTTTATTTTGAGTAGAGTGTTCCTTTGATGCCAAATCCAAACCAGATCAAGGAACAGCTTATCAATTTCGTTATACACAGTAATCGTTATATAATCAACATGGTGACATGAGTTAATATACAACAGATCCTGTAGGGTAAAAGGTTTCCTGGGTCAATATTTAGGGCCCTAAGTTGGACTACTCTGTGTCACCAGATGTGTCTACAGTCTAGAATCCTCTAGCCAACCATATGCCTTGGTTTTCTGTGATTGGCCTAGATACAAGTATTTGATCATGTCATGTATAGATTCTATAGTTTGAGTATAATGTCATGATAATCTGAAGACGCAAAGTAATCAATCTAAATTAGAATTTTTATTGAAACATTCTACCAACCCCTATTGGTGGAATTCCCTATCTAATATTTATTTTGGATACACATGAAGTTCTTTCCCACTGGTGACAAGGAACCATGCTGGGGAATTACTCAGCATCTCCAAAGTTGTCAGATAACTTTATAAATATATATTGCACTGTATGGATACTCTAATTGTCTGGGTCTATGACAGGTATCCTTTGTAATAAGGGTCAAAATATACTGTATGTCTATTTTAAGAGGAGAATATTTTTAGAGCCTTTCTGTCCTTTGTGAAATTAAACACTGGTCTATGCTCCATAACAAGCTCCGACAGCATTGAACGGGTTACCCTGTCAACACAAGCCTCATTACAAATGCTGACCGTGATCTTCCACAATCCCTGCAGAGACTTTCAGGTCATGGGCATGAATGGTTCTATTCAGTCCCTAGCAGGACTTACTTGCCGTGAAAGCATTTGGGGATGGTGCTGAACTTTCTCCTCCGGTCCTTGATAAGGCTGGATCTCTTGCTCACCATGTGATAGAGTTTTTCCCCTTTCTCTGCGATCATCACGTAGGCGTCTCTCTCCATTCCGAGCTTCAGACCTGAAGAGGAACAGATGCGCTCAATTGCAGAAACGTATTAAGATAACATGGGATAACTTGTTTGAAGTCTTTTACAAGGCTCTGAGAGTCAGGAACCACCCGACTGTCTATGGCTAAAAACAGACCACAAGCAGCTCCTTTTACATCTGACATTGTCTGAACATTGCTAAAGTGCTGGAACTGCAAGTGGTTCCAGGAGAATGAATTCCATGTATGGCAGACCAATCAAATAAATATGGTATCCACCTTTAAATTAACATTTACTATATTATAGAATGGCAAGTTCCCAGCAACTTTTCCATTGATCTTCATTTATTTATTTTAGCTTTGAAATTATTTCTTCCAACTTTTTCCTTTTTAATGGGGGTCACTGAACCCCATTTTGTTACTTTTGAATTACTTCTCTATCTGTTTAGGCCCTCTCCTACTTATATTCCAGTCTCTTAATCAAACCATAGCCTAGTTGTTAGGGTTAGCTATCTAGCTGTAGGAATTCCAAATTTGAAAGCTTCTGGACAAAAAGCTAAATAATGATATAAAAAATCGAGACAAATCACAAATGATCTCAGAATCTTTGTCTCTGTACATTGTATTAAAAATTAATATAAAGGAAAAAAAAAAGCAAAGTGAACAATGAAAATCACATAAGCAACATGGATTACCATGGACCATCTCAGGCCATTCAACAGTCATTCTGCATCTCCTACTAGACTTACAACCAGGATGGCTGTCATTGAGCAATCTTCTTTTAATTGTCTAGAACTGCAAATACATGGGGTGTATTACATTGGGTGTCAGTTTGATGTTTCTAGACCAATGCAGACTGTATGTGTTTCCCTGTACAAACTATGAGCAAAAAAGGAGGAATGTTTCATCACAGATCATTTCCATGTAGATGGTAATGTTGGACCATGTCTCCATGGAGATAGCCCCCGACAGCAGGCCTATAACAGGTCCTAAGGAAGGCCGTATGCTGCCGTATTTGATAATGAACATTTTCCCCTGCTGCCTTTAAAAGAAATAAATATGTCAGGGCTCTTTAAAGTCTATAGAAGGCCAGAGCATAATAACGAGACTTATCATGGAGCATGTGGCTTGCATGCAGGGAACTTGCCTCTAAAAACTTGAAAAAGGAATATATATCCCCTTTATTGCTTTGGAATATAAACAAGTAGGGCTGTACATTTTTTTTTTTTAAAAGAACACGTGAAGATATTTAAAATTTGTCAGCTGGTCTCCTCATGAGCATCTCTTCTCTGCTGAACGACCTTCAAAAATTGATGCAAGCTACAATTTTTCCTTTGTAGATGTCCTGTGTTGGACCTAATCCTAAAGGATCTGCAGAGCAGTTGCACACTGATAGAAAAGGCACAACCGATGGTCAGTGGTACCCTATGGGACATCAAGCAGATGGGTCTCACAACCAAATGCTCATAAATAGATCTTGCAGCAGGCTACAATATATAGGTTACACAATATGCTAAAAGTGTCATACTTTCTCTTTCGTTAATCAGTAATGACTCCCAGTGGGTTCATCAGTCATTTTCCCGTCTGTTTTGCCAACAAGCTAAGACTTGAGAGATGGAACCCATTGGCAAGACGAATACTAATAACATCTGCTCATCTGGCAAGGTATTTGCCTAGTTTGATCACCCAACCCAATAAGGTCCTTGCCCAGTGGGGTTTTCAAGCCTGCCCAAGAGATATTAGGACAATCTCAGGGTCAAAAGCAGTTGGACAGACAGGGCAGTAAGCTCTTGACTTGGCCTTCAGTCAACCTTGTAAAAGACAATTTTTTGCCAATCAACACTCTTTTACCCCTCTACATTAGACAATTACAAATGGGAAAAAGGAGTAAAAATACATTAAGACAAGTCTTACTCCTTGGACTGCCACTTTGTTTTTTATCTATTTACACATTTTTTAAACACATTTTCACTAAAATCACTCTTTCCTTCCCTAGGAGAGGAAACTGTGATCCACTGACATGTTCCATCTTCGCCTAGCACTTGCTCCTTGTAATATTGAAAATATTTGACACATGGCCACCCAAGAGTCCCATCAGCTCATAAACCACTTGACTCTGTTGCATACAAATCCTTATATCTACAATTAGCTTCCATTACAGGAGATCTAAACTCACCATATAGGGCTCCTCCCAAATCATGGCAACCTCACTCCCCAAAATGGCCTAGTTCCTGGTAGAGCCACATAGCTTATGTGTGCCCAGAGCATTACTTCTCTGTATATTTGTATTTACTCATATGGGTAGGAGGAATCATATTGTTTCCATTAGACAGTACAGTATGAGGGTATAGCTTATTGTGTGCCCAGAACATTCCTTCTCTGTATATTTGTATTTATATATATGGAAGGAGGTGCCATATTGTTTCCCTTAGACAGTACAGTATGAGGGTATAGCTTATTGTGTGCCCAGAACATTCCTTCTCTGTATATTTGTATTTATACATATGGGAAGGAGGTGCCATATTGTTTCCCTTAGACAGTACAGTATGAGGGTATAGCTTATTGTGTGCCCAGAACATTCCTTCTCTGTATATTTGTATTTATACATATGGGAAGGAGGTGCCATATTGTTTCCCTTAGACAGTACAGTATGAGGGTATAGCTTATTGTGTGCCCAGAACATTCCTTCTCTGTATATTTATATTTATACATATGAGAAGGAGGTGCCGTATTGTTTCCCTTAGACAGTACAGTATGAGGGTATAGCTTATTGTGTGCCCAGAACATTCCTTCTCTGTATATTTGTATTTATACATATGGGAAGGAGGTGCCATATTGTTTCCCTTAGACAGTACAGTATGAGGGTATAGCTTATTGTGTGCCCAGAACATCCCTTCTCTGTATATTTGTATTTATACATATGGGAAGGAGGTGCCGTATTGTTTCCCTTAGACAGTACAGTATGAAGGTATAGCTTATTGTGTGCCTAGAACATTCCTTCTCTGTATATTTGTTGTAATGCCATATAATATATATTTAATCCCATTGTTATCACTTTATTACATCATTGCCAATCTCTCTCTGATAGAAGACTCATTCCATTATGTCATCTCCAGTGAAGTCAGACAGTTTCCCGTATGGATCACCAGCCGCTTGTAGTCTGGGGTTATTCCTTCCGTTCCTCTCCAAGAAAGATGACAGCCTATGATCACTATTTATATCAGCCTGAGGGCCTTTATAGAAGATCAGATGCATCAAGAATTTAAGGAATCCGAATAAATCTGTGTGCAACAGAAATAGAGCTGGATGCCTCCCGGCTGTCTGTAATCACAAGCTCTGTGCTGTTTAAAGGGATTCAGCTGGAATAACAAGCCGCCGTGTCTTTAAAAACATTTATATTTTTTAAGTATACATACTAGACTTACAGGTCACACAGCAGAAGCCAAAAGCCTTGTAACTCGTGGAATAAATTGCATCCCGGTTACATGTCAATTACGTCTGGCACTGGATCCTGGCAAGTCACACATCTGGCTACCTGCCACCGTCTATTCATCTAAGGTCTGTTAGAAACAATTAGTTGCACTAATACAGCCAAACCCAGTTTATATATAGGTTATTAAAGAGGAAATAGTGCAGTCTTTTTGTTATGTACAAAATTCATGTGACTCCATAAAAATACTTAGAAAAGAATGTCTTTCAGAAAAAGAAGAAGTTAAAACTGTACATTTTAATTTGGAAAACTTCCTAAAGCAAAATATTCTCTACTACCAACCATAAAGCAGGGCAGGACTGCTGCTTACAGTGGGGATCAGATAGGATCTGTGCAGTCACTGGGACAGAATGTTCTGTTATACAGATAGCTAGAATCTCAGCTGCCATAAAGCAGGACAGGACTGTTGCTTACAATGGGGATCAGATAGGATCTGTGCAGCCACTGGGACAGAATGCTCTGTTATACAGATAGCTAGAATCTCAGCTGCCATAAAGCAGGGCAGGACTGCTGCTTACAGTGGGGATCAGATAGGATCTGTGCAGTCACTGGGACAGAATGCTCTGTTATACAGATAGTTAGAATCTCAGCCATAAAGCAGGACAGGACTGCTGCTTACAATGGGGATCTGATAGGATCTGTGCAGCCACTGGGACAGAATGCTCTGTTATACAGATAGCTAGAATCTCAGCCATAAAGCAGGACAGGACTGCTGCTTACAATTGGGATCTGATAGGATCTGTGCAGCCACTGGGACAGAATGCTCTGTTATACAGATAGCTGAGATAACTAGAATCTCAGCCACAAAGCAGGGCAGGACTCCTGCTTACAATGATAGATATCAGGTAAGTGGAAATCCTTGATAAGAATATACAGTGCCTAATAGGTTGAGCTAGAAGCAAAGTGAAGCAATCCTGACTGACAGACAGTGTCTCTTTAAGTATAACAGGAAAGGAATTCATTCCGAGAAGTGAATTTACTTTGCTTAACAGACTTTCCACAATAAAATGTAAAGGGACAAAAATATCTGCAGTTGTGCAAAAATGTTATTTCCATAGACATAATTGTAAATCAGTGGTGGCGTCACTAACAGACTCTTATTATATGCAGCGTCGGCTGCTTGAACCATAGCCTCCATATCAGACGCCGTTTCTCGTCCGGCGCCCCCGTCTCGCCATGGTAACATGGCGGCATGCAGAATCAAACAGACATTGCTTTATGGCATTTTCAGTAAAGGATGAGCTGACTAGTCCTAAACCCTCAACGATGAGATTTAATTAGAGCAGCTCTGCTGATATACAAATATACTGAGCCTGGAATGTACTATGCCAAAGCATACAGCAACACGAATAGAAAGTCTGTGTATACATCAGTATCTTCATGGGAATCTGCTGGGCTCTTTTAGACACAGATTTAAAGAAAAAGCTATTTAAAGAGGAAGTGCAGAGGAAAAAAAATAAGGCGATGGGCCTTGGTGCAGAATTAGGGCCTGTTGCGTCCCCTGCATAACTCTGAGAATCAATGGTAAAATCCAAAGATCAATTTTACCTATAAAACTATATGTAGGAAGGAACAGCCCCCTAAGTTTTCTCATAGTCTGTACAGAGATATACCATAAACCTATGGCAGCATAGGTATTCCCCTGTACTAAGCACAATTCAGCAGGAACAGTCCCCTAAGTTTGCTCATAGTCTGTACAGAGAGATCCCATAAAACTATGGCAGCATAGGTATTCCCCTGTACTAAGCACAATTCAGCAGGAACAGTCCCTACGTTTGCTCATAGTCAGCACAGAGAGATCCCATATACTATGGTAGCATATGTATTTCCCTGTACTAAAATCAATCCATGCAGATAATTTTTAAAAACAAATTAACTTTTAAATTCAGATCCATACTGTAGAAACACGGATATACACAACAAGCTTTATTCACACAGACATAACAATGCTGTCCTTATACAATCCCAAATTTGATCCTCCTTCTTGGGTTTGTCCTTTTGGCTGGCAGAAGGAGCGATAATAATGGGTTGAAATTTAAAACTCACCCAGCCGTCAAACATCCCCTTAATTAACATCTAAAGAGCTAAAGGTGAAGCTTAGATTGTCGGCAAATAGAATAAATGTCCAATTACATTAAACCGTTTACGAGCATGGGGATAAGCTTTCTGCGGTCTCTGCAATCCATGCAAAAGAATTAATGGTGCCTTCCACATGTTAGACACTTTGTTCTGTTGCCTGAGATTATAATTAACACAAGAAGTGATAAAAAAAAAAGAGAAATAAGACATTTATTCTCCAATGGGAGACTCCAGCCCAGCCAATTAAGCACAGCCTTCCTGTTGGACTGAGTTTATCTGTTTCCCAGGTTAATCCGCCTTCTATTGGAGCAAGCAACAAAATCTTCTTTTGTTATGATCCCTTGATAGTAGGATAACCATTTTCTAAAGCATTACATAAACCGAAAACGTGCAAAGAATAAAAATTTTGTTTTTTGGGTCAGTTCTCCTAGAAAAGGCTGGGAACCTATAAGAGTTCAATAGAAGCCAGCGGAGTTTGGGGGATGCTCAATGCAGCCCCTTATAGACTATGTTTGCACTTCTCCTTCTACTGCCAAATAAAGGGGTGGTTCACCTTTCAGTAAACATTTAGGGGCCCATTTACTTAGCTCGAGTCAAGGAATAGAATTTCAAATGGTCGAATATGGCTACTTCGACCATCGAATGGGCTACTTCGTCCTTCGACCCTTGACTTCGAATCGAACGATTCCAACTAAATCGTTCAACTATTCGAAGTACTGTCTCTTTAAAAAATTCTTCGACCCCATAGTTCGCCACCTAAAACCTACCGAGGCCAATGTTAGCCTATGGAGAAGGTCCCCATAGGCTTCCTAACAATTTTCTGATTGAAGGAATATCCTTCGAATCGTTCGATTCAAAGGATTTATTTCTTCGATCGTTCAATCGTAGGAATAGCGGTAAATCCTTCGACTTCGATATTCAAAGTATTTTACTTCGACAGTCGAATATTAACCCTCGATATTCGACCCCAGGTAAATGTGCCCCTTAGTATGTTACACATCGGGCAATTCTAAGCAATTTTTCAATTTGTTTGTTATTTTTTTTTTTTTTTTTTTCAAGTGGGGGTCACTGACCCCATCTAAAAACAAATTCTCTGTAAGGGCAGAGACACACGCAGCTATTTTGGGAGATTAGTTGGCCATTGACAAAATTGCTTCTTTTTCAGGCGACTAATCTCCCAGAACCGCCTTCCTGCCGGCTAGAAATCGCTGGCGGGATGGCACTCGGAATGCTTCGTTTTCCAAAGTCGTCCTGAAGTTGCCTCATAAGGAAACTTCGGGCGACTTTAAAAAGCTGAAGCTATCTTCTTCTTCTTCTTCGATCGACTAATCTTTCCGAACTGCCTTCCCGCCTGCTAGAATGTAAATCGCCGGCGGAATTGCTCTCGGAACGCTTCGTTTTCCGAAGTTGCCTCACAAGGAAACTTCAGGCGACTTAAGAAAGCCGTCTATTTAGGTCATCTTCTATTCATTTAACAGCCTCTTATTCAAATCAATGCATGGCTGCTAAGGTAATTTGGACCCTAGCAACCAGATTGCTTAATTAGAAGAGATTTTGCATAAAATGCTGTATAACAAAAACAGCAAATAATAAAAAATTAAAACCAATTGCAAATCGTCTGAGAATAACAAGCTCCCCTTTCTTTACATTGAATACATTCCATCTGAATTCTCCTTCTGTTCCATATAATAAATAATTTACTATTTTCATCCGTTTCCCAAACGAGGGAATATCATCATGGCCTCTCACTTGCCTCGATGGCACCCTAGTTGGAAAGGCTTTCAACTCATTACTCGTCCAAGGTTTTATCTTCCGCCCCGTAATCATGGAAACTGTGCTGTTTTTGCCTTTTGTATAAACAGATTAGATTGTGCCTCCCGATATTAATTATGCATCAATATCCTAATCAATATGCATTAGGAATTACAATTCGTGCAACAGAAAGGTTATCCTGGGAGAGGGCAGAGAAGACACAACTGGGTAACGAATAATTGGTTAACTGTGTCAGTGCCAGATTAGGTTTACTAAGAGGAGTAGCAAGGGCCCCTGTGCTAAATATGATGCAGACCCCGTCATTACTTCCAAAAACCATGTGCCCAGGTGATCATTTAATTCTTACTACCACCTATTCATTCCCTTGTGCACTTCTATGTTGGATAGTGCATTGGGTCCTTTATGCTACCGTTTAAAGGGACAGTTCTCCTTCAAACTACGATTTATTTTTTATTCTTTGTGATTTTGAATTATTTTCATTTTGGGTTTGTTACCTGGATTCTAGGTCTGTTGGTCTCCTACATGCACGACACAGAAATACTAGATCACGGTTTCTTAGCTTTTATTACCCAAATTAATTCAAGAAATCAGTTTTTTGACCCAAGACTTGGCTTGGAACCAACGATGCAACTCTTCTTCAGTCTTGCAGCCTCAAACCTTTGAAGCAAAGTGTGTCATTATTTTAAGGGAAAATTTTGTTGCTACTTACTCTCTCTCTGCTCTCTCTCTTTCAGAACCGCGTCCATCCATTTCTGCTTCTCGTCGGCTGTTTTGGCCATGCAGACAAACCACTTGTTTTTCGCCGTGTTGTGGATTTTCCATCCGTTAGTGACGGTGTAGCCATTACTGTGATAGTCCGCTGAAAGAAGACGGGGAAAATATCAGCTCAGGTGCCACAACTGATACTGGCATGGGGCATTTTAACTATCAATTCCTTTAGCCAGAGAGAAGTGCCATTCAGTATATCCCCTAGGCCACCTTCCAATGATCCTATTATATAATAATGCCATTATGGTCGCTGAGAGTTTTGTTGCAAGAGACCCTCTCTCACCCACGTGGGTCAACCAAGAAGGGGATTTTGGGCATCATTTTAAGTGGCAACAATTTTTTGTAGCTTGCAGAAAATAGCCTCTCACTGCCTGCTATGGCCGTCACCTAAAAAAGTGCTTACATACTGGCACCAACCCCAACCCACCATTAACCAGTTTAGCACTACTTGGTGCTTAAAGGGGAACTATCGTGAAAATAAAAATTTAATATAAGCTTCAGCATACAGAAATAAGAAGTTTTCTAAATACAATCAATTAAAAATGATGTTCCATTTCTGAAATAATCAAGTTTATCTTCACTATGCTTTTTTCAGAATCTGTTTCTCTTCATTCAACCTTCATGCAGCAGTTGGGTGTCATATATTCATTGACAGTTAGATCCAATATATCTTATAGGGGGACCCCTTTTGCCTAGGAGATATATTAGATCTCACTCTATTAAAATCAGCAGACATCATGTCTCTCTACATGCAGAATTTGTGCAAAAGGCAGTTATTATGTTAGATTTTTTTTGCACTGGAATCAGTTATTTGAGTGAGCTCTAATACATCTGCAAGGAAAGGAGACCCCCTATAAGATATATTGGATCTAACTGTTAATAAATATCTGACACCCAACTCCTGTATGAAGAGAGAATGAAGAGAAACCGATGCTGAGAGAGGAATTGTGAAGATAAACTTGATTATTTCAGAAACTGTACGTCATTTTTAATTGATTATTTAGAAAGTTTCTTATTTCAGTATGCTGAAACTTATATTAAATTTTCATTTTCTTGATAGTTCCCTTTTAAGCACCAAGTGGTTCTAAACTGGTTAACGGTGGGTTGGGGATGGAGCCAGTATGTAAGCACTTTTTCAGGTGACTACCATAGCAGGCAGTGAGAGGCTATTTCCCTGCCAGCTACAAAAAATTGATGCCACCTAAAATTATGCCCAAAATCCCCCAAGTGTTTATTGGTTGGCACCCATGGGTGACAGAGGGACCTTTGCAAAAAAACTGTGAACATAAACTTGAAATGATGCAGAATATTTAATTGATTGTATTTACAGTATAAGGAAGCTTATATTAAATTTTCATTTTCGCTATAGTTTCCCTTTAATACAGTGACATGGTTGTTTGATTGCCAACAACTACCAAACAGCAGCTGTAATTCATTGGTCAGTTGCAAAGAGAATACTTAGAAGCAACCATAGTAGGGGTTAACAGGCCAGGGTCATATTTGCCCCCCCCCCACCCTGATATTTTCCAAGACTGCAATGAGCAGAACACCAAGGCACGGCTAAAGGTAAAATAATATATACACATTTAGCCACGGCCTGAGATTGCAGACTCCCCAGGCAATAATATTCCAGGCAGAAACAGAAGAAAGAAGTATTTAGCACTGGGTAGGTTGTATTACATATAAACATCAACATATGGTCCTTTGCCGCGTGATGATGTGCGCTGAATGGGTAACGTATGGCCTATCCGTGACTTTACTTGTCATCAGAACGAGGTGTTGTATAAAGCAATCCTTGCTCACATACACAATAATGGCACTGTGCCAGATACTTTATTTATTGCCTTAATAGGCCTATTTAATAGCCGACAGAAAGCTGAACTCTTCCACCAGGGGATTTAAACCCCCCTCCCGAATACTCATTTGTGTATATATTACACGTATATAGGAGAACAAACAAATACGAGCACACGTTTACGAGGGGGGCATTCCATGCTGTTGAATCGCAATCAAGTGTATTCTACAAGCCTAAAATTAATAGCGTTTAGGCGAATCCACACATTTGCCATAGGCTGTGCACTTCCCATTCAAATAAATGAGCATTTGAAGCAGGCAGAGGAGGCACCTTGACTGCAGACAGTCTGACAGCGCCACAGTGGTTAAAAAGCACTGCATGTTGTAGCATTATACATTAAATGCACGCAGATATTATTGTATTTTAGGGTTTCGTGGCCCTTTAAGATCTATAAAACATTCAGACACTCTTGACAACTGCAGGGAAAGTAGGTCTGGCACTAAGCAAGTGACGCAACGGAAAGGCTGTAACATTATGTAACTCCACACCACTGAAGGCCAATTCTATATCTAGCCTGGATCCCTTCCCAAGCTCTGCACTCAGCAGCATCTAATACAGAAAGGAAATAAAGAAAAAACTTTTAAAGGGCAAGTGAAGTTGAAAATAATATTTTGTCCATGGGTTTTGTCTCCTGGAGTAGACCAATCTACAGATTATCTTTCCATGTCCTTATTATTTCCATTTGGGTGTGCCATTTACTGTTTGGTGCCATTATGCACATCAGTTACTACTGGGTTCTTCTAACAATGAAGCAGTTTTGTTTAATGCAAGGGTAGCAATGGAGCACTGCTTTATGATAGGGTAGTAACGAGGCACTGCTGCAAGGATAGCCTTAAATTATCAGCACTTTTTAAAGTCTCAAAAAGCCAAATTTGGTTTGGCCGAATACTAATTATTTTGCAAAATCTGCATAAAGCGATGAGAACTAGAACTAGCCTGGTACAATCTGCAACGGTGCAAAAAAAAAAAAAAATTCTCCTTACTGGTTACTGTCCATAACAGTAAATTTCTTTACATTGTGGGATGTTGTACAAGAAGTGATGATAAATATTGCAACCTGACGCACTGGAAAAATCAATGTTAATGTTTCTGGGCACCAGTTAGGCAGCCTAGCTAAACTACCACTGAAATACAAGCCTCCTTGTAATGGAAAAGCTTTCTTCCACTGTAAACCTGTAAAGTGTTTAGGGATCCAGAGAGGTGCTAAAAAAGGTAGTGACTAAGGAAAGGATCCTTTTTTACCTGTTCCGTCCTCCACATTCTCAACCTCCATAACTTCAGTATTGATCCTGCCACGGAATATGTACAAGGATCCGTTGATCGACTTGGACCTCTTTGTCGACTTCTTTCCAGCGACTCTGAAACAGTTAAGGGTTTTTTTTTAAACATATATATATATATATATATATATATATATATATAGATATACATATCAGCATAAAGAACACCGAGCGCTCATGGGACTTAATTTATGTGCAAAGCTTTAATGGTGTAAGTCGACATTTCAGTCCTGCACAGAGGACCTTTATCAAAACACCAAAGTCCTCTGGGCAGGACCGAAACGTCGACTTACACCATTAAAGCTTTGCACATAAATTAAAGGGAAAGTTAAGTCTAAAATAGTATAAGGCTAGAAATGCTGTATTTTGTATAGTAAACATAAACATGAACTTACTGCACCACAAGCCTAATCAAACAAATGATTTATGCTTTCAAAGTTGGCCACAGGGGGGTCACCATCTTGTAACTTTGTTATACATCTTTGCAAGACCAAGACTGTGCACATGCTCAGTGTGGTCTGGGCTGCTTAGGGATCATCATAAATGATCAAAACAGGGAAATAAAAGCTGCTTGGGTTCTGCATGGCTGGGAACTAAGGCGGGGGCTCCCCGTGCTGTTCATAAGTATGATTGTTTCCCTGCAGAGAAGTTAGGGACAATTCTGATCCACAGCAGTAAATGAAGGAAGAATTTCACTTC
The DNA here is from genome assembly GCA_038501925.1 of Xenopus petersii. NCBI lineage: Eukaryota > Metazoa > Chordata > Amphibia > Anura > Pipidae > Xenopus > Xenopus petersii. The sequence goes on along the minus strand of CM076688.1, from coordinate 129,473,797 downwards.
AGGTATTTTATAAAAATGGTGCACATTTTTTAATTAAAGTATATTGGAGATAGGTTTCTTTTTCATTAAATAAAATGCCCTTTAAGTCCCATGAGTGCTCCGTGTTCTTTATGCTATTATTTTTGCGGCAGCACCTGGGCTTTTTTGCCCTTTTCTAGGGGTGAGTGTGCTGCTCTTCAGGCTCTGTACATATCAATATATATATATATATATATATATATATATATATATATATATATATATATATATATATATAATCAATTTAGTATTAGCACTCACGATACAATGCTCCACGTTGCCTGGGTACACACATCCAACTGCTCACTCGATACTCTGAAGAAGCTACACTCACAGGTCTTGCGAACGTAAAATTATTTATTATAGAAACTCGCTAACGTTTCGGAAAGGCTGGAGAACAGCCAAAACATTAGTGAGTATCTACGCAATATGTTGGCGCTATATAAATACATGTTAATAAAATCTATAATAAATGTTTTTTATGTTTGTAAGACCTATGAGTGTAGCTTCTTCAGGGGAGTATATATATATATATATATATATATATATATATATATATATATATATATATATATATATATATATATATATATATATATATAGTCAAATACAAGAGTCCTCTGCACTCAACCCATTATCAATATATTTAAGACAGCGACATTTTGTGCATACTGCTACTGAAAAATGCCTTACCCTTTTATACCATATATATATATATATATATATATATATATATATATATATATATATATATATATATATATATATATATATATATATATATATATATATATACACACATACTTTGATAAAGGTTAAGAGTGTTAGCCAAAACATTAGCTTTCTGCTCCAATAAATACCAGAATTTTTGCATTAAGTCCTGTGGGTTGCGACCCTCTGTCTACATTGTATATATATCTATATATATATATATATATATATATATATATATATATATATATATATATGTAACACAGATAACAAAGGGGAATGAATACACACAAGGTTTGCATTTACAGATCACATTCCTTGCTGGGGGGTAAACGTAAGAGAAATGCCCAACCATTTGTTTAATCACCAACAAATGCTCAACAAATACAAGCAACTTGTTATGGAATCAATTATCTTGCATTCTTGGGACCTTGGTTTTTCAAATGATAGGTAATTTTGTAATGAGCAGCACCATGTGTTAGTGCAATTAAAATAATCAGTTTTGCCCACAATGTGGATTCATGAAGTGTAGTCACCTTCAACTACAAGGCCCTGTCTTATTATTAAAGAGAAACAAGAAAACAGTCAAAAATAAAGTGTTCTACATTTAAATATAAAATTGCATTCCCGTGTTTAAGCTTTCCCAATAAAGGGTTTCTAGATAATTCACCCCTTACTAATACACACAAGGTGATAAAAAGGATTCAAAAATGAGTATGAGATCTCCAGCTCACCTAGATTTTCTCTTGCAGTAGACAAGCAGATTGTCAAACAGGAAAAACATCCTTTCTTGGATATTTCCAGCGGATATTTTTAATAGGGTGCCCTGAAGCAGGAGCTGCGTGCAAATGTCTGTCAGATTGGATCCCTGCAACAAGAACAAAGGGAGACGTAAATCTTCCTGGAAGTTTGTTGGAAATAAACAAAGAATGTATGAGGCAATTGCATTTCTGGAAAGTGAAGAATTTTAGGAATATGCCTGTTGTGTAAACAGCTGGATGAAATGTGTCCCAAACACTCAAACGACTGCATTGTATCGCTCATCATCCTGTACAGTTGTTTATATGGTTCTTCATAATGAAGAAATACTGATTATGATCACGTTTTTTGCTCCAGGGTAAATAATAAAGTGTGGGATGTCTTAAATGCTTTACATTCTACTCCATTCTGAACTGCATTGGATTTGATGGGGTTATAGCTATCCATAAAAGCAAAGAAAGGCCACAGCTGGGGGCAATATGGCTGCCAACATGGAATACTTAAAAGAGAATGAATGGGTGGGTGCCCATTAGAGATGTCGCGAACTGTTCGCCGGCGAACTTGTTCGCGCGAACATCGGGTGTTCGCGCTCGCCGGAAGTTCGCGAACGGCGCGCGACGTTCGCCATTTTGGGTTCGCCATTGTTGGCGCTTTTTTTTGCCCTCTCACCCCAGACCAGCAGGTACATGGCAGCCAATCAGGAAGCTCTCCCCTGGACCACTCCCCTTCCCTATAAAAACCGAAGCCCTGCAGCTTTTTTTCACTCTGCCTGTGTGTGCTGAAGAGATAGTGTAGGGAGAGAGCTGCTGCCTGTTAGTGATTTCAGGGACAGTTGAAAGTTTGCTGGCTAGTAAACGTTTTGATACTGCTCTGTTATTGGAGGGACAGAAGTCTGCAGGGGTTTGAGGGACATTTAAGCTTAGGTAGCTTTGCTGGCTAGTAATCTACCTTCTACTGCAGTGCTCTGTATGTAGCTGCAGTGGGCAGCTGTCCTGCTTCTGATCTCATCTGCTGACTGCTGCAATAGCAATAGTCCTTGTAAGGACTGCTTTTATTTATTTTTTTGTTGTTTTACTACTACTACTACTACTACTACTACTACTACTACTATAAGAGCCCAGTGCTATTAGTCTAGCAGTGTTGGGGAGTGGGACTGGTGTGCTAATCTGCTGCTCCTAGTAGTTCAGCAGCACCAACTTTAATTTTTTTTTATTTAACTTTTTTTTATTTTACTACCGCTGTAGTAGTGTATAAGTTGACCTTTTAGGCATTATTTGCCCTGTAGGCATTTTTTGCCCAGTGTGTTATTCAACCAACTGCTATCTAGCTGTGTGCCCGTGTTCACATTCTGTCTAAATATCCATAATATTACCGTCTCCAGAAAAAACACCGGAGTGACTTTTTTCAAGCAGCCATAATAAATTTTACGTAATCCGTATCCATCGCTGTAGTAGTGTATAAGTTGACCTTTTAGGCATTATTTGCCCTGTAGGCATTTTTTGCCCAGTGTGTTATTCAACCAACTGCTATCTAGCTGTGTGCCCGTGTTCACATTCTGTCTAAATATCCATAATATTACCGTCTCCAGAAAAAACACCGGAGTGACTTTTTTCAAGCAGCCATAATAAATTTTACGTAATCCGTATCCATCGCTGTAGTAGTGTATAAGTTGACCTTTTAGGCATTATTTGCCCTGTAGGCATTTTTTGCCCAGTGTGTTATTCAACCAACTGCTATCTAGCTGTGTGCCCGTGTTCACATTCTGTCTAAATATCCATAATATTACCGTCTCCAGAAAAAACACCGGAGTGACTTTTTTCAAGCAGCCATAATAAATTTTACGTAATCCGTATCCATCGCTGTAGTAGTGTATAAGTTGACCTTTTAGGCATTATTTGCCCTGTAGGCATTTTTTGCCCAGTGTGTTATTCAACCAACTGCTATCTAGCTGTGTGACCGTGTTCACATTCTGTCTAAATATCCATAATATTACCGTCTCCAGAAAAAACACCGGAGTGACTTTTTTTCAAGCAGCATTCTTATATTTTACGTAATCCGTATCCACCGCTGTGTATACGTTGACCTTGTAGGCATTATTTGCCCTGTAGGCATTTTTTGCCCAGTGTGTTATTCAACCAACTGCTATCTAGCTGTGTGACCGTGTTCTCATTCTGTCTAAATATCCATAATATTACCGTCTCCAGAAAAAACACCGGAGTGACTTTTTTTCAAGCAGCATTCTTATATTTTACGTAATCCGTATCCACCGCTGTGTATACGTTGACCTTGTAGGCATTATTTGCCCTGTAGGCATTTTTTGCCCAGTGTGTTATTCAACCAACTGCTATCTAGCTGTGTGACCGTGTTCTCATTCTGTCTAAATATCCATAATATTACCGTCTCCAGAAAAAACACCGGAGTGACTTTTTTTCAAGCAGCATTCTTATATTTTACGTAATCCGTATCCACCGCTGTGTATACGTTGACCTTGTAGGCATTATTTGCCCTGTAGGCATTTTTTGCCCAGTGTGTTATTCAACCAACTGCTATCTAGCTGTGTGACCGTGTTCTCATTCTGTCTAAATATCCATAATATTACCGTCTCCAGAAAAAACACCGGAGTGACTTTTTTTCAAGCAGCATTCTTATATTTTACGTAATCCGTATCCACCGCTGTGTATACGTTGACCTTGTAGGCATTATTTGCACAGTGTTTTCTTCAAACCGCCATCTAGCTGTGTGAGCTTGTTCACATTTTGTCTAAATATTGATAATATTATCGTCTCTAGAAAAACCACTTGAGTTACTTTTTTTCAAGCAGCATTCATATATTTTACGTAATCCGTATCCACCGCTGTAGTAGTGTATACGTTGATCTTGTAGGCATTATTTGCACACTGTTTTCTTCAAACTGCCATCTAGCTGTGTGTATTATCGTTTCCAGAAAAACCAACTGAGTTTTTGTTGTTGTTGTTTTTTTAAAAATAATGCCAGGCAAAGGCAGGCCGCCACGCAGAGGCCGTGCTAGGGGCCGTGCTGCTATGCAATCCTGTGGCCCTAGCAAATTGCCCAGTTTTAAAAAGCCAATGACCCTGAACTCCCAAAATGCTGAAGAGGTAGTTGACTGGCTTACACAGCACACCCCATCCTCTACCGTTTCTAACTTTACCACAACATCCTCCTCATCCTCCACTGCTATGGCCACCCCACGTAACACTTCCTCCACCACCGGTGCCCCTTCTTCACTGGAGTCAGAGGAGTTATTTTCCCATGAGTTTCTTGAACTGAGTAATGCGCAACCATTATTGGCAGAAGAAGATGAAGGAGATGAGGACGTTACACCAGATTTAATTCTGGCAGAGAACACGACAGAGATGGACATAATGATGAGTGATGAGGAGGAGGAGGAGGTCCCCGCTGCTGCTTCCTTCTGTGATGTGTCAGAAGAAATTGATGCATCTGAGGAGAATGATGATGAGGAGATTGATGTTTTGTGGGTGCCTAGTAGAAGAGAGCAAGAGGAGGGTAGTTCAGATGGAGAGACGGAGAGTCAGAGAGGCAGTAGGAGAATAAGACTTAGAAGAAGCAGGGAGGCCAGCCCGCAGGGATCAGTAGGGCAACAACATGTATCGGCACCTGTGTTCAGCCGGCCAACGCACCCGCCATTGCCGCCAATGCCGCCAACTTCTACTGTTACCGCCAGATCGCACACTTCCAAAAAGTCAGCAGTGTGGGATTTTTTTAATGTGTGTGCCTCTGACAAAAGCATTGTAATTTGCAATGAGTGCAGTCAGAAACTGAGCCTTGGTAAGCCCAACAGCCACATAGGTACAACTTCTATGCGAAGGCACATGAGCGGCAAGCACAAAGCACTTTGGGAGCAACACCTCAAAGGCAACAGGCAAACTAAAAGCCACACTCCTTCTGGTCCAGCATCTTACTGCTCTACCTCTGCTCTCCTTGACCCATCTGAACCACCCTCCACTCCGCCTTCCACCTTGACCACCTGTTCCCATTCCCAGTCATCTGCCACCAGCCAAGTTTCTGTGAAGGCCATGTTTGAGCGTAAGAAGCCAATGTCTGACTGTCACCCCCTTGCCCGGCGTCTGACAGCTGGCTTGTCTGCACTCTTAGCCCGCCAGCTTTTACCATACCAGCTGGTGGACTCTGAGGCCTTCCGCAAATTTGTAGCAATTGGGACACCGCAGTGGAAGGTACCCAGCCGCAATTTTTTTTCTAAAAAGGGAATACCACACCTGTACCAACATGTGCAGAGCCAAGTTACCGCATCTCTGTCACTTAGTGTTGGGCCAAAGGTCCATATGACTACTGACGCATGGTCCTCCAAGCATGGTCAGGGCAGGTATGTCACCTACACTGCCCACTGGGTGAACTTGGTAATGGCTGGGAATGGGAAGCAGGGAATGGGTAGCTCAACAACAACAACAACAGTGGAGTTGGTGTCACCGCCACGGATTGCACGCGGTTCTGCCACCACCTCTACTCCTCCATCGCTCTCTACCTCGTCTTCTTCCTCTTCTTCTTCTTACTCTGCTGCTGGGTCCTCCTTCTCCTCCTCCACACCTGTGCACCCCCAGCTCCCCCTAGGCTATTCGACGTGCCAGGTACGCCGTTGTCACGCTGTCTTGGGGATGACGTGCCTGGAAAGCAAAAACCATACCGGATCTGTACTCCTGTCATCTCTGCAGTCACAGGCCGATCGGTGGCTGACCCCACACCAACTGCAGATCGGAAAAGTGGTGTGTGACAATGGAAGCAATCTGTTGGCAGCGTTGAGACTGGGAAATTTAACACATGTGCCCTGCATGGCACATGTGTTAAATTTAATAGTCCAACGTTTTGTCTCCAAGTACCCAGGATTCCAGGACGTTCTCACCCAGTCCAGAAAGGTGTCGGCCCATTTCAGACGTTCCTACACAGCCATGGCACGCCTTGCTGACATTCAGCAGCGCTACAACATGCCAGTCAGGCGTTTGATTTCTGACAGCCAGACTCGCTGGAATTCAACGCTCCTTATGTTGGAACGTCTGCTGCAACAACAAAGGGCCGTCAACGAGTACCTTTTTGAACTGGGTGGTAGGACTGGATCTGCAGAGCTGGGGATTTTTTTCCCCCGTTACTGGGTGCTTATGCGCGATGCCTGCAGGCTCATGCGACCTTTTTAAGAGGTGACAAATATGGTCAGTCGCACCGAAGGCACCATCAGCGACCTAATACCCTTCGCTTTCTTCCTGGAGCGTGCCGTGCGACGAGTGACAGATGAGGCTGTAGACCAGCGTGACGAGGAGCTGGAAGCGCACGATTTATGGTCGCAATCACCAGAACGAACCCAGGCACCTGCTGCAACGCAGGGAGAGGTGCCAGAAGTGGAGTCAGAGGAGGAAGGTGGCTTTGTGGAGGAGGAGGAGGAGGACCAACAGGAGCAGGCTTCCCAGGGGGCTAGTGGTGACCTTTTGGGGACCCCTGGTCTTGTACGTGGCTGGGGGGAGGAGACCGTGGATGATGCAGTCCTTGATAATGAGGAAGCGGAGATGGATAGCTCTGCATCCAACCTTGTGAGAATGGGGTCTTTCATGCTGGCATGCCTGTTGAAGGACCCCCGTATCAAGAGGCTTAAGGAGAAGGACCTGTACTGGGTCGCAACGCTACTAGACCCTCGGTACAAGCATAAAGTGGCAGAAATGTTACCAACATACCACAAGTCCGAAAAGATGCGGCATTTACAAACCAGCCTGCAAAACATGTTGTACAATGCTTTTAAGGGTGATGTCACTTCAGGAACTCATCAACATTCCAGGGGCAGAGGTGCCAGTAATCCTGCCACGAGCACACCTGCAAGGACAAAGCCCTTTGGCCGGTCTGTAACATCAGACATGCAAATGTTTTTCTGTCCAAGGCAGCGCCACAACCCTTCTGGATCCACCCTCAAAGAACGCCTCGACCGGCAGGTAGCGGACTACCTGGCATTAACTGCAGATATCGACACTCTGAGGAGCGATGAACCCCTGGACTACTGGGTGCGCAGGCTTGATCTGTGGCCAGAGCTGTCACAATTTGCCATGAACCTCTTGTCTTGCCCAGCCTCAAGTGTGCTCTCAGAAAGGACCTTCAGTGCAGCAGGAGGGATTGTAACTGAGAAGAGAACTCGCCTAGGTCACAAAAGTGTAGATTACCTGACCTTTATTAAAATGAATGAGGGGTGGATCTCGGAGGGTTACTGCACGCCGGAAGACTTGTTCTGACTTCTATGCAGCTGTCCTTCTCTTCAAGCCTCATGACTCCACACACAGCTGTCCTTTAGCGTCCTCCTCCCTCCGCCACCGTTACAAACTAGGGTGCAAACCCTACTGGTTTAATTTTTTCTGGCCTCTGTGCTTCAGTGGCTGCGTCCAAAAAAACGGGGCAAACAATGTCTACAAGGTCAACGTATGGCGAAAAATTACTATTTTCAGCATTTATATGGCATATTTTTTCTGGCAACTGTGCTTCAGTGGCTGCGTCCAAAAAAATGCATATTTTCTGCATTTATATGGCATAATTTTTCTGGCCTCTGTGCTTCAGTGGCTGCAACCAAAAAAATGCATATTTTGTCCATTTATATGGCATAATTTTTCTAGCCTCTGTGCTTCAGTGGCTGCAACCAAAAAAATGCATATTTTCTCCATTTATATGGCATAATTTTTCTAGCCTCTGTGCTTCAGTGGCTGCAACCAAAAAAATGCATATTTTCTCCATTTATATGGCATAATTTTTCTGGCCTCTGTGCTTCAGTGGCTGCAACCAAAAAAATTTATATTTTCAGCATTTATATGGCATAATTTTTCTGTCAACTGTGCTTCAGTGGCTGCGACCAAAAAAATGCATATTTTCTGCATTTATATGGCATAATTTTTCTGGCCTCTGTGCTTCAGTGGCTGCAACCAAAAAAATTTATATTTTCAGCATTTATATGGCATAATTTTTCTGGCAACTGTGCTTCAGTGGCTGCGACCAAAAAAATGACTATTTTCAGCATTTATATGGCATATTTTTTCTGGCCTCTGTGCTTCAGTGGCTGCGGCCAAAAAAACTGGGCAAACAATGCCTACAAGGTCAACGACGTTGACCTTGTAGGCATTGTTTGCCCAGTTTTTTTGGCCGCAGCCACTGAAGCACAGAGGCCAGAAAAAATATGCCACATAAATGCTGAAAATAGTCATTTTTTGCCATACGTTGACTCAACGTATATGGCAAAAAATGGCTATTTTCAGCATTTATATGGCATATTTTTTCTGGCAACTGTGCTTCAGTGGCTGCGTCCAAAAAAACTGGGCAAACAATGTCTACAAGGTCAACGTATGGCGAAAAATTACTATTTTAAGCATTTATATGGCATATTTTTTCTGGCAACTGTGCTTCAGTGGCTGCGTCCAAAAAAAACTGGGCAAACAATGTCTACAAGGTCAACGTATGGCGAAAAATGACTATTTTCAGCATTTATATGGCATATTTTTTCTGGCAACTGTGCTTCAGTGGCTGCGTCCAAAAAAACTGGGCAAACAATGCCTACAAGGGCAACGTATGGCAGTTGTTTAAAGAGAACAGTAGATTACTAGCCAGCAAAGCTACCTAAGCTAAAATGTCCCTCAAATCCCTGCAGACTTCTGTCCCTCCAATACAGAGCAGTATCAAGCAGATTACTAGCCAGCAAACTTACTATCATCTGTCCCTGAAATCACTAACAGCTCTCCCCCTACACTATCTCTTCCAAGCACACACAGGCAGATTTTTCAGATACATTTTTGCCCTTGATCCCCCTCTGGCATGCCACTGTCCAGGTCGTTGCACCCTTTAAACAACTTTAAAATCATTTTTCTGGCCAGAAATGTCTTTTTTAGATGTTAAAGTTCGCCTTCCCATTGAAGTCTATGGGGTTCGCGAACCGCTCGCATTTTTGCGCAAGTTCGCGAATATGTTCGCGAACTTTTTTTCCGACGTTCGCTACATCCCTAGTGCCCATATGGGCATCCTCCAGTCAATCTAATTGCATACCTGGCACGCAACTTAAATAAACTCTAGACTAGTGAGCTGTGTGCCTCTTCTCCTTGGCCTGGGTATCACTATTGCAGCCCTGAAGAAGATGCCATGTTTGCTATAAATCACCTTTTCCACGTCCCCCTTCATTGCACATTCCTCTGGAGCTGCCATCCTATTCCGAATTATCTGGGACGCACTGCTAATTATATCAAATGTTTTATTGCTTTCTATGAATCGTAACGTATCAGTACAAAGCCCCTTTAATAAGTTGGCACAGAATGCCTCAATTGCAGAATGCACCAGATTGTTGATCATGTGGAATCCCATAAAAAAAAAAAAAGTATAGCCATAAAGATGCTTGCAAAAAAAAATCTGGAAAGGTTACGAATAAATTCTGATAAAAGAAATTTAAAATGTTAAAGATGCAATAGCCTGTCAGCCTGGAGCATGAATGCGTTTAACAATCTGTCACACAAAATGCCACAGCAAAGCCGGAATTTTAATTACTGCCATGCAGAGTAAATATTGCTAAGGCTCTCAAACCCTGTTATTTCAGTCTACCCAGAATATAAATATCTTTGCAGCCGTGGCTAATCCAATCGGAAAGACTATTCTTGGTCTATAAGGTCATCGGGTATGTGAGGTGATGTTTTGAGAGAATTTACACGATTGGGGTGTTTGTCATAGGGATTTAAAGATCAACGATGGATAAGGCTAATAATGATGAACATGATATATAATGCTGCTGTATCCCACTGACAGTGAAGACTCCATAGCTGCCACAGTATGGAATCTATATATTATATCTATGTGAAGTACCAAGCATGGGCAGTTAGCACAGCAGTCGCGTGCTTAAAGGGATACTGTGGTCGGAAAACATGTTTTTTTTCCAATCACATCAGTTAATAGTGCTGCTCCAGCAGAATTCTGCACTGAAATCCATTTCTCAAAAGAGCAAACAGATTTTTTTATATTCAATTTTGAAATCTGACATGGGGCTAGACATTTTGTCAATTTCCCAGCTGCCCCTGGTCATGTGACTTGTGCCTGCACATTAGAAGAGAAATGCTTTCTGGCAGGCTGCTGTTTTTCCTTCTCAATGTAAATGAATGTGTCTCAGTGGGACATGGGTTTTTACTATTGAGTGTTGTTCTTAGATCTACCAGGCAACTGTTATCTTGTGTTAGGGAGCTGTTATCTGGTTACCTTCCCATTTTTCTTTTGTTTGGCTGCTGGGGGGGAAAGGGAGGGGGGTGATATCACTCCAGTACTTGCAGTACAGCAGTAGAGAGTGATTGAAGTTTTTATCAAAGCACAAGTCACATGACTTGGGGCAGCTGGGAAATTCACAATATGTCTAGCCCCATGTCAGATTTTAAAATTGAATATAAAAAAATCTGTTGAGAAATGGATTTCAGTGCAGAATTCTGCTGGAGCAGGACTATTAATTGATTCATTTTGGAAAAAATTTTTTCCCCCATGACAGTATCCCTTTACTAAGCATGTGTAGTGCCACTGACACCAGAGAGAGGGCAGGCCAAGAACAGAAATACGGTATATAGAGCTAATGTGAAAAATCAGAGAAGCATGATTGCCAAATGTGAAATAAAATTCCGGAGGGTAGACATTAGCATAATGGGCAATTTCAGGTCAGCAAGTGACAAGGATAGGGAACATGAGGCTGCGCTATAGATTTTTCCATTATTTCTGAACTCGCCTTTCATTTTAAGGACTTTAAAAACGATAATATTCCTTTTGTTGTTTCTTTACCCTTGACACTAACGGCATTAATGGCTCTATAGTTTTAGCTGTAGTGATTCATTAAAGGTAAAACGTCAACGGGAGAAACATGATTCTCAGAACGATTACGTGGCTTTAATGTATAATGGGACGGAAAGCTCTTTGGCTGCATAAACAGAAAAATTGCAATTAATAATAATAATAATAACAACCTTTTTTACCTGTGAGACACATTCGAATGTAAAGAGTTGGGGAGCAACACAAGCATGAAAATGTCCCTTGGGGTGCAAAACGATTGCCTATTTGGTAGCCCCTATGTGGACTGGTAGTCTACAACAGGCTCTACTTGGCACTATACTTGGTTTTTATTCAATTAAAACTTGCTTTCAAGCTTGGAATTCAAAATTAAGCAGCTGCTTTGAGGACCCTGATCCAACATCTAAGGGGTTGGAGAGCAACATATTGCTCATGAGCTACTGGTTGGGGATCACTGCTTTAGAAGGTGGGGTCATGAGTAGTAATTCAACAAGAGATGGGGGCTTAGGTAACCTGCAGCTTAGATATATGATAAACTGAACCACATGGCAGGGTCAGGCAGAAATTGCATAACTAATTGACATATTTAAAAGTCTTGTGTGAATCCACAAATGGTTATAGTTAAGACATTACTAGGCTGAGGGTTTTGACCCAATCCTAAAGGGATTAAACTGTAGTTTGCATGAATCTGTACGCTTATTCGTAGGAGAAACCCCTACTGGAGATGGAAAAAAAAAGCAAACTGTATGCAGTACTTAACTGTATCTAGCGCTCTACTCTGATTCCTGTTAGTGGGCTGCAGTAGTAACAATTGACTAAGAAAAATATGGGGCCATTTATTATCTCTGTAAATAATGGAACAGTGATTTTGCAGGATGGAGAGAATCACTGCAGTCAAAAACACTGAGCAACTACAAGTCCCAGAATATTATCTATGTATGAAGTTTAGATAATAATGTTAAACAGATTATGGAATTTCTGTAGAAAAGAAAAGGGCTTCGAACCTCCCATCCTTCTATGTGAGACTGTAACTGTTCCAGAGCCTCGAGCTTCTCCATCTGCCTCTTGGTTTCATTGATATTGGTACAGACGGTCTTCATGGCTTGCAATGCACTGTGTACTGCCTGGTGATCTGGGTGTTTTGCTGGAGTTCTCTTTGCCAGCTCCTGAGATTGGGAATAAAATAGGCGGTCAGTTCATTATCTACAGTTCGACCACAAACATATGATGATGTGGGGAGGCAGATATAGTGATTATATTACAGCATAGGCCAAAAGACAAGATTTTAGAGACCTCACATGCAGAAAAGCACATTCAATTTTGAGTAACAGTAACACTCACCTTCCAAGTATTATTGACACGTTAACATTCACTGTTTACTTAAAGGTGATCTAACAACTACTACGACATTTTTCCCAAGCAGTTGCATATCAGTGGTTATCAGACTTTTTTTTTAGTTCATGTCCCCTTTCTAGGTCCAACCTTTGGTCAGAGTCCCCATTCGCTCATAACAAGGTTACAGATATAGGAAACCATAGGTATATCAGTCATAGTTCCATGAATACTGGCAACAGCAAATACTATTTTCACTTTAAATACCACCCTAAATAACATTTGAGCAGGGATTTTAGGTTTATTTAAGAGAGCACACTGGCATTCTCCCAAAATCTCACTCATAACTAGGGTTGCCACCTCACCCCTTTAAAACCAAACACATATGGAATACACAGCATGTGCGTGGCTAACTATCAATTCATTTAGATGCATGATGCATGGCTGCACAAAAATCAGTCCAGTCTGCATCATGCACAGGACCGCCATCAGGGGGGTACAGGGGGGGGGACAAGTGTCCCGGGCCTGATGGGGTGCTCAGCAGTGCTGCACTTTTCAAAGAGCTAGGCCCCCCATGACAGCTCCGAAGCCGTGCCGCCCGAAGTGCCGAACAAACAAAGTCCTGAAGTGGCGAAAAGACCCGATGCCACGAAAACATCTATAAAGTCCTAAAGCCACGAGTTCACTTCTACTGACACCAATGTGGGTTTTTTTTTATTTTTAATCCCCTGGCCACCAATGGTTTATTCAGATACTCTATAGGCCCCTGCCACCAATTTTTTTAAAAAAAATATTTTATGGGGGCCCCAATCTTTTTTAACTTGTAAGGGGGGCCTCAGCGCCAAAGTTTTTAAAAAAAATATTTTCTGCGGCCCCAATTTTGTAAGGGGGCCCTGGCACCAAGGATTTTTTTTTTAAAAAAAAATATTCTTTGGGGCCCCAGTTTTTTTTAACTTGTAAGGGGGGCACTGGCACCAATGTTTTTGACTGCCATTTGCTTTGGTACTGCTAAAATATAAGGCTAGTAGTAATGTGCGGGCCGACCGGATACCCGCTGGACCCGCGGGTCGGACGGGTTCGGGACGACCTCACACTGCTCCTCGCGGGTGGCGGGCGGGTGCGGGTTGAGCTATTCTCCTGCTCTCCCCGCCTGCCACCTTCAAATGCCGGCATCCGACTTCCAGGTTCCGGTTACATAGTCTCGCGTCTGCTCGCCCTGCCCTGTGATGTCATTGTGACGGCATCGGCGGAGCGGCGCAGGTCTATATAAGGACCCCGGAAGCAGGGCGGGTTAGGGTCGGGCGCGGGTCAGGAAAACCCTGACCCGCACATCACTAAAGGCTAGTGTCACAAAATAAACTCTTCTGTGAGCTGATAAAATCACCACAGAAAACCACAAAAAATCTGATGAATGGTGGGTTCAAGAAGGAGGCACAAATGGAGGGTAAACTGCAATTTTATTATTGTTGTTATAACCTTCCCAGTTGGCATAGCCCACAACTCTGGAGCAGGGTCAGTGAGGCAGTTAAGACATGGGAGTGACCACACATAAACCATTTTTGAAATGGGAATACCTGGGAGGCAGGACAAAGGAATAAAGATGGCACTTCCACTGACAGACTGAAAAATCCATGTTGTAATTTAAACTGCACATTCAGATAGTGTAAGATTTAGTGATGGAACTATATGACCTGCTTCGATTTATCTGTGGGACTGGGGAAACATTTTCAGCTACCCACTTCCTGTCTGTAGAACAGGAATCTATTGGCTAAGAACAGGAAGTAGGAAGGGAAAGCAGGAATAAGTATACAAATAACAGTAAAGCACGAGCTCTTGGGTATATGTAGGAAATCACAGAATCCTGTATCTAAGGGGCATTTCTTATAAAAACCATTTGTCTCACCTTTCTTATGGAAGTGATGGAAGCAAAAACATTTTGGGTGGTGCCTAGGGTTGCCACCTGGGCGGTATATTGCCAGCCTGGCCTGGTAAAAATGATGGTTGATCCCAATGTTATTAATAGGGAAAAAAGATAAATATATAGGAAAGCCGGTATTTTTTTCCAGAAAAGGTAGCAACCCTAGTGGTGCCTAGGGTTGCCACCTGTCCGGATTTGACCTGGACAACCGGTTTTCAGAAGGGCTGCCCGGGTCTAGACAGTCTGCTGTTTTTCCAAATAAGAAAAACCGGGCAAGATCTGCCTTGATTGAAATGGCAACCAGCCAATCGCCACGTCATATCGCCGTAACATTACTTGCTCTGCCAGCAATACCGGACAATGTACAATGTCCTTTTGTGTGTTTAACAGCATTCTTCCTCCCTCTGAGATGCTAAGAAACCCATTAGGTGCTTTCCTTTAAGACAAGATGCTTTCTCTCCATTCAACACTTTCACTCCAACCCAAACATGTGTTTTTGATGGAGAGCAGGTTTTGCTGTGTGTGCGCCTGACACCACCAAAAGTGAGAGCTGCAGCGGCCTGTCTGTGTCACACGCAGGTCACACGCCTCACACGGATTGCCAGACACCTCGCCTCCTGCCTAAACTCAGGCCTCCCTATGGGGGATTGCAAACTTTTTTTCCGATTTCTTTTGGTGTACCAGCAGGCACATGTTTATAAAGCTATCTAGGCATGGCAATAAAGCTAATTTTCCAATGGGCAACTGTATATTTGACTTTCTAACACTCGGTCTTGTTGCAACTTGGTTTTGGCAAACATGGCAAAAGGCCAGTCAGCTCCACAGGCATTTTTGCAAGACATCAAGGCAATATCGAATACACTTTAGTATCTTGGGTGCAATGACAGAGGAAGCAGACCCTGTGTCTGCAAGGGGGCCCAGGAGGTATAGGGAGCCCCATAAGGCTCTAATTAATGAGCAATCCCAACATATATTGGTAAAAGAGGACAGCCTCTGGATATATTGGGGCCCTACAATTAATTTATTGTGAGGCCCAGTAACATGTAGTTACACCAATGTTTAGTATTATTATGTTATATTTATATATGCAAACTAAGATATAATTAGTACTTATTGGGAAACAATCTATTGGGTTTATTTCATGTTTACATGATTTTCTAGTAGACTTAAGTTATGAAGATCAAAATGACAGAAAGATCCGTTATCCGGAAAACCTCAGGCCCTGAGCATTCTGGATAACAGGCCCCATATCTGTACCAACATGGACTGTGCACAGGTTTACTTGTGCATATCAAAGAGTTTATATCCTGACTGTGTATTATGGGTAACTGCATCTATCACAAAGCCCACTCATATCTCTAAATCAAACTTATGTGGCTTTCTTTATCCTTCCCAGACTTGGTTTCTACCAGACTGGTGGGGGGAATCCCTTGCCTATTAATAACAGAACACCTATGTGGTATGTCTGGGATATTTCTAAAACTCTGACAACTGCGCTGTCTTCACTGGGTGTTCAGAGAAGAGATTTACGAAGTGCTGACTGAATGTTTCAGAAAAGCAGCCCTGCGGGGCGGGGGGGGGGGGGGGGGATGGGGGGGGGATATAAATCACAACTCCCCTTTGATCCCTCCGCCCCATACAGGAGAATGATAAACTTAATAACAAAGTATTATTCACATCATGCCGATGAATCGGTGCCCCCCGTGGCCAAATTAGATAATAGCCATAGCCTTAGGTGCGCAGTGGCGTAGCTACCTAAATTATCAAAGTTCGACTAACCATGACTATTAAGATGAAACCATAGGTGATCAAGCTTTTAGTTCCCCTTTAAAATGAAACATATCCTCAATACGATTGCCACCAAGTAAGGCAGAATTTCACAGCACCCACGTCTCTACTCTCTTTCAGGCAAAAGCAGAAGCTCTGTCTTGCTTTATGGCATGGATTTTGGATATACCACCGGGTTCAATTTTCATTGTTTCAAGAACAGCCTGTATGTAGTGAGAGAGAAGTGCCAATGAATGTAAATTAGAAATATTCACATTATATCCTTTATTGCGGTATCCCAGTTTGAAATGTTCTGGAATCAGATCTGCGGGTTTGCGTGGTTGGGACATTTTAATAATAAAATCCCCACGGGGAGCCCTAGAGGCATTGAAAAAGAATATGAACAATGACGCAAGTGCTGCAACTTGCTATTATATCAGAACGCCTTTCCTCAAACACACGCACAGAGAGTCCAAAAATATAGAGCAATCAGAACAGTTTAACCCTTTGTGCACCCGGATGCTTTGATCTTGCAAGGCATAGACAGAGAAATGTAGATTAAATTGCCATAGTCAGCCATTAAGTGTGGGGGTTCTCCTGTGGCCCTTGGCATTCCCATGCATGTACATCTAAATTACACAGAAAGTAGAGAGCCAAGGGCCACCCACCCCCTAAGAATACAGTAAGAATGGCACAATTCTTCACAGCAGTCTTGCATTACTTGAATTTTGGTGAGATTGTGGAGAAGTAAAGAATGCAAGGGATAACGGTTTCTTCCAGACTACTAACAGGGCCGGATTTACATAGCAGGCACCCCTAGGTCCGCTGCCGCTCGTCACCCCTGTCCCTTCCCCTTTTTTTCGTACACATGCACCCATTTTCTTCATCAGGTTGGGAGCACTGGGGATTTGTGCAAAGAAAATTTAAAAAAACTATTGTATCTTATAAGCATAAAATCCTGCCGCCCTAGGCCCGGGCCTTGGTGGCCTTTCCACAAATCCGGGCCTGACTACAGAACATAAGTCATAAATAAAAATTCCCATACACACACACACACACCTCCCAAGCTCCAAATTATGCAATCACAATCACATTCCAAATTATGCAATCACATGGCACAGGCCATTTACTCTAAATTTGTTAAAACCTTTATGCCTAAGGGCAGCGACGCACTTAGATTCGGGAGATTTAGAGAAGAGACACGCTCAGATTCGGGGAGATTTAGTCGCCCCGGCGTTAAATCGCCTCTTCTTTGGGGTGACTAATCTCCCCGAACTTCCTCCTGCGGGCTAGAATATAAATCGCAAGTGGGATGGCACTCGGAGCGTTTTTTTTTCCGAAGTTGCCCGAAGTTTCCTCGTGAGGCAACTTCGGGCGATTTCGGAAAATGAAGTGCACCAATTGGCATCCCACCGGAAATTTACATTCTAGTCGGCGGGAGGCAGTTCGGGGAGATTAGTCGCCCCGAAGAAGAGGCGATTTAATGCCGGGGCGACTAATTCTCCCTGAATCTGAGCGTGTCTCTGCCCTAAATCTCCCCGAATCTAAGTGCGTCTCTGCCCTTAGGCATAAAGGTTTGTCTCTGGGCGTTTGTCTCTGCCCTAAAAATGGCAAACAAGCATCCTACCATTGTCCTTGATACTCAGATTAGCTCATTGGACAGACCCATAAATAAGGCACTTTGCACTGAATGAGCTATACAGGCATATTTTATTGTAGATTCAAGAAAAACCCAATCCATGAAATAGATTTATTGTGCCTTAAAGGATGCCATGTTTCCTCTTGCACTAAAGAAAGTTCCTGACACTGACTGTAAGCTCCATGGGACAGTGTACTCAGAGCTACAGTTATTCTGGAGGCAATACACTCACCCTATTAGGGCCAAGAAATATAAAGCTATGATTTTTGCATTGTTGCATGCCCATTACATGAACGCAGCCGCATTTACAAAGACAGAAAGGGTTTCATTTACAAATGGGGAAGTACAGGGGTGCAGAAAAAGGAACCCAGGATTAATGAATCAAGGAGATATTTACACATAGGGGATATTTTATCAAGAGGTAGAGTTGGTTTTTTTTCCTGAAAAATTTGAGTTTTTGAGGGTAGTTTCAGTAAAAACTTTTTCGGATAAAAAATACAATAGAATTTTTTAAATCCCGAAGCTGGAAATAACTCAAATCCGAAAATACTCTGGCTAAAACCAGTCAAGGTCATCTAGAAGTCAATGGCAGAGGTCCCTTCAACCACTTGAAGATGTTTGTAGCCTTCATGATGTTCGGGGGATATTTCGGTGGTTTGCAGCGAAATCTCGGGAGGCAGTTCGGGGAGATTTGTTGCCCCACAGAAGAGGCTATTTATCGCCGGGCGACTAAATCTCCCCAAATCTGAGCGTGTGTCTCTGCCCTAAAAACAGTTCAGATGTTTATGTGCTCTTATGCCTGCACATATCTCTGAACCACCTCTAAAAATGAAAGACTCAAGCTGGCCATAGACGCAAAGATACGCTCGTTTGGCAACATCACCAAACGAGCAGATCTTTCCCCGATATGCCATTAACAAGCATGGTCAATCTGATTGTTCGGCCGAACGATCTGATTACGATGCGCAATGGGCTCTGCGGGATCGGTCGGGTCAAAATCAACCCTGACTGATCAACCAAACGACGGTCTCCACCGGACGAAAGATGTTGGCACACGCCACACACAATCCGAAAATCATACGAATCCTCGATTCATACGATAGGATTTGTGTGTCCATGGCCACCCTAACCCACGTCTTGATTTAAGACCATCTGTGTGTTATGTAGAACTAGAAACCATTAATATGACAACTGCCATCTTTGAAATATGAAGACTGGTGGAGTTGCCACCTGACTGGTATTTAACTGACCTACCTGGTTAAAGAAAAAGCCTGGCAATTAAATTTATTCCACATACTTGATATGAGCTAAATTGGTCCATGGCCAAGTCCTGGAAGGCAAACAGGGAGCTTTTACCCAAAGTTGTCTGTAAATCACTGCTCTAATGCAAAAGAAACTAACAATACAGAAAGCAAAATATTATATAAAGAAAATGGTTCTGATGTAATGATGCCATTCCTTTAAGGGGAAATAATTCCCTGCTCAGAAAGAGACCCACTTCCCTGGTTTACACTCAAAGGAACACAAAGCAACAGAAAAAATGTACACATAATATAAATATATATATAAACTAGGGATGCACCGAATCCACTATTTTAGATTCGGCCGAACCCCCGAATCCTTTGCGAAAGATTCTGCCGAATACCGAATCCTAATTTGCATATGCAAATTAGGGATGGGAAGGGGAAAACATTTTTCACTTACTTGTTTTGTGACAAAACTTCACGTGATTTCCCTCCCTGCCCTTAATTTGCATATGCAAATTCGGATTCGGCAAAATCCGAATCCTGCTGAAAAAGGCAGAATTCTGGCCAAATCCTGAACCGTATCCTGGATTCGGTGCATCCCTAATATAAACATATTCTCACACTTCACATTTTCTTTGTGATCTAATAAACACAGCTGCAAGGCCAGCACCCTTCAGCCTTTAAAAAATAAAGAAATATAAAAAACAGGAATTAAAAAGGGGAATTTGTCAATGAGAAAACCCCACATTTCCAGTCGTTTTCGGGCACAAACAGATATTTCCCTGATTTCTCACCGCTCACATCTTACTTTGTATTCACGCAGACAATTTGCTTCCTAATATTTCTTTGTATGAAATAGTATGACATAAAGTGGTGAGTAATAAAAATCTAAATAATCTAAAATGATCATTTCAGACATTTTTGATATTTCAATCAATCCAAACCAAGAGGTCGTTACTCTGTGCCCCATTCAATTTTTAGTAAGCTCCACTCTTTTGGCAGCAGCTCAGATTGCAGTTGCACAACAGACGTGGTGAGATAAAGTACCTTAAGAAGAAGAGGATATTTGCAGATTCTCTGAATTGGGGTCAGCAAATATCCTTCTAAAGGAATGTCAGTGGTCTTCCTGCCCCCCAGCAGCATGCAGCTCTGCAATGAAACAGAAATAAGAGTTAAAGGAATACAGTTGCAGTAGGAATGTTCTGGGCACACAATAAGCTATACCCTCATACTGTACTGTCTAAGGGAATCAATATGGCACCTCCTTCCCATATGTATAAATACAAATATACAGAGAAGGAATGTTCTGGGCACACAATAAGCTATACCCTCATACTGTACTGTCTAAGGGAAACAATATGGCACCTCCTTCCCATATGTATAAATACAAATATACAGAGAAGGAATGTTCTGGGCACACAATAAGCTATACCCTCATACTGTACTGTCTAAGGGAATCAATATGGCACCTCCTTCCCATATGTATAAATACAAATATACAGAGAAGGAATGTTCTGGGCACACAATAAGCTATACCCTCATACTGTACTGTCTAAGGGAAACAATATGGCACCTCCTTCTCATATGTATAAATACAAATATACAGAGAAGGAATGTTCTGGGCACACAATAAGCTATACCCTCATACTGTACTGTCTAAGGGAATCAATATGGCACCTCCTTCCCATATGTATAAACACAAATATACAGAGAAGGAATGTTCTGGGCACACAATAAGCTATACCCTCATACTGTACTGTCTAAGGGAAACAATATGGCACCTCCTTCCCATATGTATAAATACAAATATACAGAGAAGGAATGTTCTGGGCACACAATAAGCTATACCCTCATACTGTACTGTCTAAGGGAAACAATATGGCACCTCCTTCCCATATGTATAAATACAAATATACAGAGAAGGAATGTTCTGGGCACACAATAAGCTATACCCTCATACTGTACTGTCTAAGGGAAACAATATGGCACCTCCTTCCCATATGTATAAATACAAATATACAGAGAAGGAATGTTCTGGGCACACAATAAGCGGCATATTTGAAATACTGTATATGTGATTTAAATAAGGACACCAGCAAAACCTATAATGGGTATATTTGCTCACTGATACTAGCAGGGAAATCACTTCTGAAAGGGAATAAAGAGAACACGTTAATAACTTTAATTGACTTGGTGTAGCAGAATCCCTGGTAAGAATTTTCTGCTTAATGGTTTGTATTGTTCCACTTTCTCGGAGAAGAACCTCGCAGGGTGGTGCTAGGAGAGCAATGCAACCTGATCAGATAAAGAATGCAAAAACCACATCTCACCGTCAAATCAATGCTAATCCGGGAAATAAAATTGAGATGCCAATTGCTTCTTAACGGAGATGTATCCTCAGGGAATGCATCTTCATAAAATGTTTCATAATTGAGGAAAATGTAATTCTTAAAAACCTCCCATTATACATTCATTTGCAATTTTCTGTGTTTTTTTAAAAATGTATTTGTAAATGGAATTGCTACAGAAGGCAGTATCTGCCTGCCCCTTGCTGTTCTATGCACTAACGGTTCTCACTGAGTGTACTATTAATACCATGCTGCAGTAGTCCATTAGATTACCTACATCTGCATGACGCTAACCATTAAAGGGAAAGTAAAGCTACTCGGGACATTTTTACATCACCTGGAAGGCAGCGGTGGTGAAGTCTATACTTACCAGCAGAAACGCTCGGACATTTGGGATCTTGTTCAGCTCCATGAGGAGCCGCAACGCTTTCTCGTGATTGCTGCAATATTCTTCATAGACGCAGAAACGGTCTTTCTGTGGGAGAGCAAAGAGAGGCGCATTTAGTCACTTTTCCACTTTGGGGAACTCAATTCCATTGCCGATTGGGCCCTAGGTTTTTTATTGTGTATTGGTTGTTATAAAAGGGCCAAATCAATGCACATTAAAAGGAGACACATAGGGACAGATACAATTCAGTGAGAAAAAGGTTTATCACGTGAAAACTCAAAGGACGAGATTCAATTTGAGACGCAATTCAATTCAGAAAAATGTATGGGATCTGTTATTCAGAAATCCGTTATCCAGAAAGCTCCAAATTAGGGAAAGGCCGTCTCCTATAGACTCCATTTTATCGAAAATTTTTAAAAATGATTTCCTTTTCCTCAGTAATAATAACACAGTACCTTGTACTTAATCCACTTATAAGATATAATTAATCCTTATTGGGAGCAAAACAAGCCTATTGGGTATATTTAAATGATTTTGTAGTCGATTTCAGTTATGAAGATCCAAATTACGGAAAGATCCGTTATCCGGAAAACCCCAGCCTTCTGTTACACTACCTGTATCACCTGAAAACTCTATTGTCCATGGGAAAAAAACTAGAACTGAATTTTCTCCTTGAATTGAATCTCGTCCATGACTTTTCATGTGATAAACCATGAGACAACTTTTTCTCACTGAACTGAAGCTGGGCTATTGTGTGAAACAAACATGAATGTGTTAGTGCATTATACTTTTTTAAATATAAAAGAAAAAGAAGAAGTGTTTCAGGCTGATTTGTTGAAAATTTCTCCAAAAACCCAGATTCAGCACACTGCACTGTAGGATAAGAACCAATCAGCAGCTAGGCTGACCTGATAGGGAACTGAAGTCTGTCTTTGCCTTTGTAACAACAGGACTGTGATTGGCTATGCTCCTCCTATTGTGGAACTGGAGCCGTTAGGACACGCCCACACAGACAGGGACAGTAGCAGATCTATAGGTACTGTATGTTCCATAAAAAGGGCATTTTTTAAGCAAATATTCATTTTCAGCACAAAGGGAAACCAGCCCCATAAATGATTCATTATTGTCTACAATATTGTGGAGATTTCATTTATCCTATTTGTCTCCTTTAATTACCATTGCTCTGCTCCCCATTACCGAATTGGCCGGTTCAATAAAACAGCATGCTGCTGACTCCGCCCAGTGCTGTCAGCATGGGTGGGTCATCCCATGCCAACTAGCCAATCATAACATGTCAACACGTCAAATGTAATAGGACTGGCTAAAAAAAAAAAAAGACTACAATTGACACTAAAATAATGAGAACTGTTTATGGTTTACAGAAGGCGTGGCCTCAACCACTATGCAAACCCAAACATAAAAATATTGTCTAATGAAAAAAATTGTATACCTAAGCGATTTTCATTGCACATTATGATTGGTTTTAAAGGTATTTATAAATGTAATTATATTAATTATTAGAAACAGCCTAAGTCTGTCCCTTTCTATTCTCCCCCTTGGCGGTTCTGACTTTTGTAGCAATGCGGCAACAGCAGCCAGCTTGCGAGCGCAGCTACATTGTTTCAAGAGACAGAACCTGCAGTGCAGAAAACGACTGCTTGTAAAAGCATTTACATTTACAAGTAACTTTAAAACCAGTGACAACGTGTAATGAATGTATATTGGAAAGCGGATTAGAATTACATTTTCTCTTGTTATAAAAATTTTATTTTAGGTTGACATCAACTTTAAGGGCATTAAATACAATCTGTTTATGAGTCAGTGCATGATTACTGATAAGGCACGGAGCCTGGAAGGGCCCTCAACTGAATCTTCTAATCATTTTGGGGAAAAGGTTCTCGTTAGGAACCTCATTTACGTAATTAATTGAGAAAGAGGGGGGGGCAGCAATTCTTTTATAAACCTCTCCTGGGAAGCAGTGCACTAAATGCCTTGCCAATTACTATCAGAGCAGATTCACTCTAATTAATATGCACATATTGCTAAGCAGTCACGGTTTCAAAGGCCAACGATGTTGAGGGCCTTAAATCAATTCTAACATCTCCAGAGCATCGGGGTCATTTCTATTAACAGAACATAGCAAATAATAATAAATGACTGTTGACAGAGTAGTTGCTTTGCCTACTCAAAGATTTCATTAACTTATATTAAAGCGGTGGTTCACCTTTAAGTTCATTTTTAGTTCTGTTATAGAATGGCTAATTCTAAGCAATTTTTCAATTGCCCTTCATCTTGTTTTTTTTATGGTTTTAGAGGGAGGTGCAGCTTAGTTGGGGTTTCCACGTTTTTGTTTGCAGAAAACGGGCAAGGGGGTGGGCCGGTGACGTAGGCAGCGGGGCTGATGATGTGGCGATCAGCCAATCGATTGTTGATCGCCATGTAATTCACTTCAATTAAATGTCTGGATTTGCTGATTTGGAAATCCGGACAGGGATTTTTCACCCGTGCAGCCCATCTAAAAACCGGGCTGTTTGGGTGAAATCCGGACAGGCGGCGACCCTAAGCTAAGTGGCTTCCTATAATTGGTTTAGAAGATCTTTTGCCAAGACAGACTCCAATGCTGAAGCATTTACTTCTAGGGTTGCCACCTTTTTTCCGGTTAAACTCCGGACTGGGGACGGGATAGTGATGTTTTGGAGGCGGGACTGTGACACAATGGAGTGGGTTGTCAGTGGGGATTGGCGGTCGCTGCGTCAATCACAGGGAATCCTGCCTAGTTTTCCTACTTTGGAAAACTTGGCAGGCAGTTTTGACCCTGGCAGCCCTTCAAAAAACCAGGCTGTCCGGGTCAAAACCAGACAGGTGGCAACCCTATTTACTTCTGAATAACTGGGTGCAAGAATTACACCAACTGGACTTGGAAAACTGTCCGATTTCTAGCGACGCACAAGCACAATTGCATTCATTTTGATGCCCGCTTGCTGCCATTGTGGGGGAAAACACTCCATTATGGGACTGTACCCGAAATTGCATTTTGCTCACTGCACTTGAGGATGTAAATGAACCCTAAACTGTCACAGTCTGAACAGCTTATCAACAATTATTTTCAAATACATTCTACATGGCTTTGAAGAAATTAGTGCAGCCTGCTGCAAGCAACAGCACCATAAAAACCTTGGTTCGGATGGCGCATTATCAGGGGCCGCACAAAAGTGCTAAAAAATAAGTATTGTCATTTAGAGAGTGCAATTGTGCTTTCGGCATTATCATGTGGTCCTCCTCACCCCAGATGGAGCCCAGAAATGTTATGGGGGTGGGAGGCACAGCAGGATGGCTCATAGACATATAGATAGCTTCCCACACCATGGACCTCTTGGGATGCCTCGGTGCAGTTGCATCAGTGAATCTGTGCCCAATCATACTGCATGTGTTCATCATTTTTTATAGAGTTAGAATTCTTATTAAAATGACCAATTATAGTGGGGATTTTTCCCAAAAAACACCTTGATTTCTGTTACATAAAAAAAAGCTGAAATCCCAGAAGAGCTCCTATAGGCTTGACACCTTATTCCCGTGACTACTGAGAAGACGTGAGCGAGGAAACGCGGCGTCATTTCCAGTTGATATGGGCAGAGCCGCGTAAAACAGGAAAGATGGTATCGGTATAATAAGGACACACACCGCTTTTCATTTGTCCTGATAGAATTGTTACGGCTTCCTCTTGGGGATCGTCACGGAATATATCCTTGCTGGCAAGCGGCCACCACCAAAGCACAGGCTTAACCTTTTCAGGATGTTTAGTATCAAGCTTTGTGATATGCAGCAGAAAAAATGTGCATCTCCAATCCACTGCTTCTGGGTAGGATAAGCAGGGGCCACGCTGTAGGGAAAACTTCCAAAATAGAGCCAGCTGGGTCACGTCCATATCAACCAACTGGCAGCTAGCTGTTAGTCTAAAGGTGGCCATAGCTGTAGAGATCCCCTTGTTTGGTGGTGTCCCCAAACGAGCAGATATCTCCCCAATATGCCCACACTGAAGTGGGCGATATCGGATCATAATTCATCCGAAACGGGCGGACGGATCAATGCACAGATGCGGCCGCGAACCGACAGGATTTTTTAACCTGCCCGATCGAGATATGGCAAACTTTCGGCCAGATATCGATCAGGGAAGCCTGTCTGATGGTCCCACACACGGGCCAATAAGCTGCTGACTCGGTCTGTCGGCAGCTTTTATTGTGTTTGTGTTTTCCCATCCGCTATAGTGAAAAGTCACCTGCGCTTAAGCACACGCGGCGCTGCGTTTTCAGAAGTCGTCTGAACTTGCCTCACGAGGAAACTTCGGGCGACTTCAGAAAACGCTGCGCCGCAAGTGCTTTAGCGCAGGCGACTTTTCATCATAGCAGATGGGAAGACACGAGGAGGCAGTTCAGGGAGATTGTCGCCAAGAAGACGAGGCAATTAGTCGCCAGGTGACAAAATCTCCCCGAATCTCCTCGTGTGAACTAACCCTTAAAAGTAGAGCCTCAATTGATATTTTCCAAGGCCAAACTTTATCAGTCCCTAGAATGTCTCAGCCTCTATACTAGGGATGCACCGAATCCACTATTTGGGATTCGGCCAAACCCCCCGAATCCTTTGTGAAACATTAGCCGAACCGAATCCGAACCCTAATTTGCATATGCAAATTAGGGGTGGGAAAGGGAAAACATTTTTACTTCCTTGTTTTGTGGCAAAAAGGCATGCAATTTCCCTCCCCACCCATAATTTGCATATGCAAATTAGGATTCAGTTCCTCCAGGCAGAAGGATTTGGCCGAATCCTGCTGAAAAAGGCCGAATCCCAAACCGAATCCTGGATTCGGTGCATCCCTACTCTATACACACAGAATTGGCTCGAGCAGTCAATTAAAACTGTGGCCCCTGTTTGTTTCTCACCCATTTATGGCACGCAGATAGTAGACGCAAGAAATGGAATGCGCTGCCATCAAATGGGCGTCCACGAAAGCTCATTCTGTTGTACAAAGATTAGGGTCAACATGAGGACAGATGTTTCCAAGGCTCAGAGCTGAAATCACTGATACTGTGAATGGCTGTATCCCAGGCCAGAGCAATGCTTCCTGACCTCTGCCCATCCATAAGGAAGTGAAAAAAAAATTAGCTATTGAAACGCTAGCTCAGAGGAAATGAACGTGCCTGTAGGAAAGCCATGCTCTTGGATGAGTTAAACCCCATTATTACACCACCGTCGCTTCCTGACGCCACCTGGATGAGATAAGCGCCACGGCACATTAAGCAGCTGGAGATATGATGCTTTTTAGACGACAGAGCTATTAAGATGCACGTACTGGCGAGGGTAATGAGGAATGGAGAACTCGCTCCCCTATGCAACTTTGCACTTTTTAATGAACAATGTTAGCAAAAAATCGGCTTTAGAAGCCTCTCCATTGTCAATTATTGCAAAGATGAAAGTTGATCTCCTACTAGAAGTCTCCCGCATAGAATGTCTTCCCTCTCTGTATTTAGAAACCTCCTGAATACAGCACTACCACCTCTCCAATTAGAAACCTACTACATAGGGTGCCATCCCTCCATCTAGAAGCCTCCTGAGTAGGGTGCCACCCCCTCTCTAATTAGAAGGATCCTACATTGGGTGCCACCACCTTTCCAATTAGAAGGCTCCTGCTGTCCTGCATAGGGGCCCTCCAACTAGAAGTATCATGTATAGGGCACCACCAACCTATTTAGAAGCCTCCTGCATAGGGCGCCACCCCTTCTCAAAGTAGAAGCCTCCTGCATAGGGTACCACCACCTCTCCAATTAGAAGGCTCCTGCATAGGGTACCACCACCTTTCCAATTAGAAGGCTCCTGCATAGGGTTCCACCACCTCTCCAATTAGAAGGCTCCTGCACAGGGTACCACCACCTCTCCAATTAGAAGCCTGCGCAGAAGGGTGTTTGGGTGCTAATTTAATACCCATTTATGTGAAAAAAAAAAAATGAAAAGAGTGCAAAGGCTTAATATACCCTTTGATCAATAGAATCAACCCTGGCACACACTGAAAACAATTAGATATACTCTAATACTGTACACTCTCAAGGGAAATATCAGCTCCGACCCATATGTCTGATTATGAATATTAGGGATGCACCGAATCCACTATTTTGGATTCGGTCGAACCCCCGAATCATTCGTGAAGATTCGGCCGAATACTGAACCGAATCCGAATCCTAATTTGCATATGCAAATTAGGGGTGGGAAGGGAAAAACATCTTAGACGTCCTTGTTTTGAAAAAAAAGTCACGCAATTTCCCCCCCCCACTAATTTGCATATGCAAATTAGGATTCGATTCGGCCGGGAAGAAGGATACGGCTAAATCTGAGTCCTGCTGAAATAGGCCGAATCCCGGATTCGGTGCATCCCTAATGAATATACAGAGAAGCAATGTTATAGGCACAAAGTAACCTATACCCATACCCCGTACAATTACTTCATATTTATTATTTTTATCCAATGCACAAGGGCAAATAAAGAAGCCACAAAGGGAAATCCAAAACTTTCTTTCAGACACTGCCGCCCCCCCCTTCCCAGCAGCCTCCATCAGGCATTCATCATTCATAACTTCTAATTAGATGTCAGTATTATGACAGGTAGGTTCACACTTCCGCAACTGAAAAACCTGGCAATGAAATTTAGAATGTGCCTATATCTAAAATTCGTCACATTTCAAGCTGAAGTTGCATCCTCAGGCACCAAAACGGAGAGAGACGTTGCCTAGACTTCATATATTTTATTTTTGCACCTATGATTGAGGCTAACAGTGTCTGACTTGCACTGAAGTGAGAGACAGTATTTCATTTTAAAAATAGACCTCAAAAGTAAGGAAACAGAGGTAATGGGGTAGTCTATATTTAACAGAATGTAAACTTCCTAAAGGATATCAGATATGGGAACATTCAGATAGAATTTGAGCTGGGCACAAAATCCCATTGTTCATCAGTCTCTGGGCAATGGCTCTGCCCAGGCTTTTCAGCTCTAGGACCAACAATCAGGTTCTTTTTGACAACCCAGATATTCTTAAAGACAACTAGATATTATTGGCTCCCAAGGTTTATCTGTTGTACAAATATTTATTGAAATTGTATATGAATTAATGACTCATGGGACCCCTATACCTCCTGGGCGTGCAGCTACAGGGTCTGCTTCCTCTATATTAGACTATATAGACTTGTGTAGAAGTCCGGAGTTACCAGATTTTAGGCTCTGTACCCAGTCTCTCATCCCTCTTAAGCATTCTTGCATTTTCCGCTGACATTCCTCAATTTCAGACAATTTTGGGGCCACCAAAATGTCTAGAGGTTGACCTGTTGTACCAATATTTATTAAAATTGTTTTTGTATTAGGGTCTCATGGGGCCCCTATACTTCCTGGACCCCACTCTATAGTTACGCCCCTGGTGACGGCAAATCTGCCCCATTTTGCTTCATGGAAAAATTTACGAAACAGTGAAAATGGTATATTTTCTAGGGATGCACCGAATCCACTATTTTGGATTCGGCCGAACCACCTGAATGCTTCGCAAAAGATTCGGCCAAATACCGAACCGCAAATTAGGGGTGGGAGGGGGAAAAATTTTTTAGTTCCTTGTTTTGTCACAAAAAGTCACACGATTTCCCTTTCTGCCCCTAATTTGCATATGCAAATTAGAATTCGGATTGGTTCGACCGGGCAGAAGAATGCCAAATCCGTATCTTGCTGAAAAGGGTTGAGTCATGGCTGAATCCCTAACCAAATCCTGGTGCATCCCTAGTATTTTCACAAATATTCATTTATTTTTCAGACTTTTTTTTTCACTGCACATATTGTGCTATTTTTGGGCTACTTTTGAAGCGCTTCTTGACTAGTTTTGGGCTGGTTTTGTATCTGACTTTGGCTGGTTTTGAAAATTAGACCTGGCAACCCTGCCCATCACTCAATGTGGTATGATCAGGTCAGAAGCTGCACAGCCCCAATCTTCCAGATTGGAGAATCCATGAGATTAGTGTTGCAACAATGTCTCTGAAGGACTAGTTGGACATTCTCAGATGGGCCCCCATCTGTGGTCAGATATAGACATTAAAGGCAAGACACTACCAAGTTCCACTGGTGCTACAAGAACGTTGCACAACACGAGACAGCAAAATGCACACACAGCTAAAGCTGGCCATAGATGTAAAGATTTTTAAAAGATCCGATCGTCATCGGGAGACCACGATTATATCGTATGATCGTACGAATTGTCCATCAACAAAAAAAAAATAATTTCAGGCGATATTACCAGGAAAACAAAGGGGAGCTGCCTGCTTGTCCCTGCAAAGATAGATAGATTGCACTGGGACCGATAAAGATTTTTTAACCTGGCCGATCAATTTTCTGACAGATGTCGGCTGAAAAATCCTAACACGTTCAATCGTTCGAATCCCACTAACCGCACGATAATTTTGAAGGATTGGTTGGACTTCGCTAAAATCGGTCGTTCGGAAAGAGAAATCTTTGCGTCCTTAAGGCACAACATTGCTAGGAACTGTGGCTCCCCTTTATTAGAAAGCTCTCAGGTACAAAGGTATAATCCAAACACAAAGCGAGGATAATTCCCACATAAAGGAGATTTGTTACATGTACACTCCTCCCAACCAAACCCTTCCTGACGACAGATCTTACTGAAGCTGCAATGTTAATTGAAATCAAAAGGCTGCACTTCAACAGAACAAAAGTTGGAGCGAGTTTTGGCAGAACAACCAACAACTCATTGTTTACATTTCATCATCCCATTAGAAGCCAGGGTTAGAAACTTGGGAAAAAGGTTGACTTTGAAGTCACTTGGAATATCTACAGGATTGTTAACTAGGTCAACACGTTTGTGCCAAAGATGTGCAATTCCGCCATCGTGTCCCTTTAAAGCCAGATGTATATTAAAAAAATGAGTCTGGAACATTAAAGAGTATATATTATTGCTTTTTACATCGGCTGACTTGGCTAGAGATGTTATTTTCGGGAGCAACGAAAAATAAAATCTGGCTTTGACTGAGGCGAGTCACCTGATATTAATAATTCTCCATGAGTTTTGGCAAACTAATATGTTTGTGCAAAGGCAGGAAACATGAAAACATCTGCTAGGAACTGATACTCCATCCCTAGCACAATGCACGGAGGGCAAAGTTTGCACAGGTGAGAAGGGCCCCAAGGTCCAATGCCCCCAACATCTGCCGGATTTACTGCTGACCTTAATTTATGGGTTGGCTGAATAGTGGGATTATTGAAAGAAGCGCAACATGTACATCAACACAGGAATGACTAACAATAAAGGTGGAGATCGTCCAGCAGAACCTCAATTTCACTGGAACCTTCATTTATCTTCTATAAGTAATGCAATTAAGGGACAAAACCAGTCGGGTAGAGTCATAGGGTAAGCTACTTTAGTTTGTTTTGCCTTTCCCACAAGTAAAGGTGGCCATACACGGGCCGATAAAAGCTGCCGACAGACCGAGTCAGCAGCTTATTGGCCCGTGTATGGGGGCCCCCATCGGATCACGGCCGCATCTGTTCGTTGATGTGGTCCCGCGATCCGACCGCCTGTTCCGGTTCGTTAGGATCTGATCGTTGGGCCCTAGGGCCCACGATCGGATCAGCTCGATATTGCCCACCTCAAGGTGGGCATATCGGAGAGAGATCAACTCGTTTGGAGACATCGCCAAACGAGCGGATCTCTCCGTGTATGGCCACCTTTAGTTTGAGGCAAAAAAAAAAAAAAAAAAAGGGACCCGATTAACAAAAGGTTGAAAAAGTGCAATCTATAGCAACTATACACCACTGACAGAGTAGAAGACTCTATTTACAGTATTCCAGTCATTCCTTTTCCTGGGAAACCTCATATAATTCCACGACACAGAACGTAGTGCATTCTGGACCTGCCCAAGGCACCATGAAAATGTTTTAGTGGCTGTCGGTAAGTCTCCAGCTCCTTTAATTGATGCCCTACAGCTTCTCACTACATCCTCTCTATTAATCCATCTGATGTAGTAACACCTACTCCTGGGAGGTGTTAAACTTCACAGTAATTATCACACTATTTTGTGCTTTTATCGCTTAAAAGATGTGTGCGAATAATGCGTTAGGATTAATTCTATTCTATAAATATTGCTATGCGATTAGAATGTAGAATTGACGCTTGTGATACATTTTGTCTATTAGCGCATGCGAAATTACTTTGATGAATCGTTCCTTAAATACAGTTCCATAAATAACGAGCAAAACTGTGCGTTAAGGAATAACGACCTTTTGTGAATTGGCCCCATATAGTGTTACAGAGTGCCTGCCTGATTTTACAAACGGATCACATGCATATGACATTCAAATAGCCTTCTGGGGCACAGCTTGCCCCAAATTTCACAATTACTTATTGTTCCAAAGATAATCAGCTGGTGTTCCTATATACTTCTTCATGTGGAGTCATGCCACTCCACACGCCAACCATATTTTTCAGCCAGGCTAATCCAACCAATTACTGAATCAGGATCGCCAAACTTAAGGAAATGCAGAGAGATAAGAGCCTTAGTGTTGTGTTGTCTGCCCAAGAATTACAAATTCAAAGGGAGGAAACACAGAAGAGAAATTCCCAGGCACCAGGAAGGAGCCTGGCGTTCAGCCATCTTTCTCTCCTATAAATCCATGAAGTGTGCAAGGGATTTCAATGAACTAGATGCATCCTGGCATCACTACTACTACTACTTCAGTTGGCAATTGGTTTTGTTAACATTTGACCAATGAAACTTAAAAAGCTAACCATACATGAGATTGCATCTCATGGGGACCTATGAAGACCTGTTGGGACTAACTAATTAAATAGTGTTTTTTGGACAGATATGTATCAAACAGGACCTCCCGAGAGCCCCAGAAAGAGGCCCGATTAGCTGCCGAGACTTATGGGGTCGAGCAATTATCCAACCATCTACAACCAGCCTAATTCTCTGACTGGGTAGGATATAGACTTTGAATGCACTAGTTCTCTGACAGGCAACAGGCTTGCTTTGCCTTGGCTGTACCAGAGTTAGTTGGGCAAAAAAAGTGATTACAACAGGCAGTGAAATGCCTAAAATGTGAGCAAATCAAGGGCATTTCTATTCCCCAGAACTAAGCCCTTAGTAGCCAGAGGTAACCACTCATCCCCTTATAGCAAGAGTAATGCCATAGTTCCCAAAGCAACTTTATTACTCAACCCCTGTATATATTAAGGAAAAGACAGCAGTATACTGAAACTATACATTGCCCTAAGCTTTGAGAGAACATCAAAATACTAGTGTGGTCCGACATTTGTGTAAGTCAGACATTTGTGTAGTGGGTGGACTTACAGACAAAATTTAGCATGAATTGGAAGTTGGTCAACTATAAGAGTTAGCAATTGGTCTTGACTTTTGTGTTTTTTGTACAGCAGCTGGTATTTATATTATGTCAGTTGCTAGGGTTTTATCTCGCCTAGCAACTAGGCAGAGGTATGAAATGGAGGGGGTTCTTGAGGGGCCTATAAAAAGCTAGGGCCCCTGTATTGAATGATTCCTCTCCCTCTACTCTGAGTTGCCATTAGTGCAGGGCCCTTTTACTCCTCAAGCCCAGGATGGCTGCCCAAACCTTGGTGCCCTCCTAGAATTTGTTTTTTTCTTATTTACTATATTGTGCACTCTTGGCAAACAATATAATATGTTAAATTCCCCTTTGATGAAATACATTGCTATACTCGGCTCAGTATTCCCTTACTTTGACTGATAAAATAATCACTGAATTCCTCTCATTGTTGCATGGAGCAGGAAAGAAAAACATTGAACGGGGACCCAACCAGCTCCCACTTGGGACCCTCTTGCACCCCAGATAAACAAGGTCAGCGATAACACAACTGCGGGAGGTGCTGGCTGGAGTTGCTTTTTTTCAGATAACAGATGGAAAATATCTGCACTCACAAATTTCAAGAAAACATGTCCAAGTTCATGGAGTATTTGAGGTTCTGGCTGCAGACTGCTCTCCAGGGCTTCCAGAAATTCCTTGTGGACCTCCAGGATGGCTTCAATATTGGAGAACAGAATCTAAAAAGAAAAGGAGGTGATAGAAGTTTTAACTGAAGATGCACATAATTATATATTAAAAGGCTTAATTTACCCTTATTATTCATGCGTCATTGTGCTTAGTACAGGGAAATTATCTATGTGAATACAGTTTAATGGCATCTCTCTGTACAGACTATGAGCAAACTTAGGGGCTGTTCCTGCTGAATTGTGCTTAGTACAGGTAATACCTATGCTGTCATAGTTTTATGGTTTCTCTCTGTACAGGCTATGAGCAAACTTAGGGGCTGTTCCTGCTGAATTGTGCTTAGTACAGGGGAATACCTATGCTGCCATCGTTTTATGGGATCTCTCTGTACAGGCTATGAGCAAACTTAGGGGCTGTTCCTGCTGAATTGTGCTTAGTACAGGGGAATACCTATGCTGCCTTAGTTTTATATCTTCTCTCTGTACAAACTATAAACAAACTTAGGGGCTGTTCCTGCTGAATTGTGCTTAGTACAGGGAATACCTTGCTGCCATAGTTTTATGTAATCTCTATGAGCAAATTTAGGGGGCTGTTCCTGCTGAATTGTGCTTAGTACAGGGAAATACCTATGCTGCCATAGTTTTATGGGATCTGTCTGTACAAAATATGAGCAAACTTAGGGGCTGTTCCTGCTGAATTGTGCTTAGTACAGGGAATACCTATGCTGCCATAGTTTTATGGAATCTCTATGAGCAAACTTAGGGGGCTGTTCCTGCTGAATTGTGCTTTGTACAGAGGAAATCCTATGCTGCCTTAGTTTTATGGATTCTCTATAAGCTGTACAGGGGGCTACTCTACCATACGGTGCTTAATTAAGGACCCCTTGGCAGCAAAGGCTTTTTAACCACTTGTGTGCCCAAGAGACCTGCAACACGTGCAATGAAACCATGGGGACAATTGGGTTAAACCCTAAAGTTGCAGTTGCCAGGAGTATTAGCCAGTGTGTGCATCTGGTAAAAAGATTCACTTAATCACATGAAAAAAACTCTTGATTTAAGTCTATTTAATTCACACAGACTTGATCCACCTTAATGCGCTGTCCATAGTCTGTTCCCTGTGGATTTCCTCTGCAATAAGATTTAATAGCATTTAGCTGGCTGCACTGTAATTAAGCATTAAGGAATTGGGGGGGGGGGGGTATTTCTTGGGCTGAAACTCAAACATAAAGAAATAGAAAGTTATACGTAAGCTGGAAATTGCCATTTGAGACACAGAATGCTTTAAATAGTAACAGAACATTCTCTGGGATGTCTTGAAGTTTGTTCCAGTTTGGGTAGCCCATAGGAACCAATCAGCAGGGAGTAGGTTAACTGGTTCCTGATAAACTGCTCTTAGTGTGTGCGAATGTCATAGGGACCTTACACTGTAAGCTCCATTCATAGGAATGATGTATAATTCCTGCAAAATAGATTGACGGAGATGCCATGGGATTGCAGGATGAACTGTCCCTCCCACAAGGTGCCCTCATATCTAGACATGGTTGGAAGCTGGTAAATCTATTTAGTGATCATTAGTAGGGTCAGATGAATGACCAATACAATAGTTGGGGTTAATGTAATGCATCACAAACTTTTCTCCAGGTCTAGTTACCCATAACAACATTCATTTGCTGTCAAACGGGTGACTAGTAAAGTCCTAGTAGCTCCTTCCTAATCTATAGACTGACCAATTCTATTTTAATTATACTTTATTATTTTTTTTCTTTAGGGTAAGGCCACACGAGGAGATTCAGGGAGATTTTGTCGCCTGGCGACTAATCGCCTCGTCTTTTGAGCGACTATCTCCCCGGACTGCCTCAGCGTTTTTCCCCATAGGCTGCAATGAAAAGTCGCCTGCGCTAATGCACACGCAGCGATGTATTTTCTATAGTCGCCCGAAGTTGCCTCACCTGGTTGCTAAAGGTGGCCATACACGGGTAGATAAAGCTGCCGATATCGGTTGTTTGGACCGATTTGACAGCTTATCTGCCCGTGTATGGGGGCTTCCGACGGGTCTTCCCGATCGATATCTGGCCATGATATCGATCGTGAAGGTTTGATTTTTAACTGACCGACCCGTCGGAGCCCCTTGGCGCATCGTAATTCGATCGTTCGGCCATACGGCCGAATGTTCGAATTACCCCCGATATAGCCATGCCGTTAGTGGCATATCGAGGAAATATCCGCTCGTTTGGCGATGTCGCCAAACGAGCGGATCTTTGAGTCTATGGCCACCTTAAGGCAAGTAAGCGCTAACAACCATATCACCGTTAAAATTCCAAGCCAGACAACAAAAAAACAAATAATGCAAACCTAAAAAAAACCTAAAAAATTAAGACCATTGTCATGCCAACATGTAGATGAACTACCCCTTTCAAAGATCAAGCCTATATATTGATATATGTAAGATATACCCCATAGCTGGCTTGTTCTGGGAAGGCTGCTTTATAGATATCATTGTAGAATATAATGGAACTGTGTTAATAAAGCATATTATAAAGGCCATGCTAGGTTAGTGCACACAGCACCTGCTATCTATAAAGACTCTATATAAAGTTCTTGATCCATTATGTGGGACAGACAGACGCCACTTGAAATTTAACAAACGTTGCCAAATGGAGACCCAGAGGTCACGAAGGCAAAGGCCAAGGCATTCCATAGATCCAGTCCGACCACACACATCCTTCCATCCTACTGTACACCAAATGTAATAGGATGGAGGCTTTGATGCCTTGTGGAACTGCAGCCCTTGATCTACAAATAAAAGTGTTTGCACAGTAAGGAGACAGCTGAGGGGTTAATATTCTGCCACTTGCAGAAAATGAGGTCCATTCTAGAGTTTGCACAATGCAGCTCTAATCTCAGCTGTTTGCACAAAGGCTTCTCGGAGCATTTCAGCATTCCCTGCTCTCCCCATGCAGAGCCGACGGCCAAAGACTGGGGCCGTTTGTCAGAAATTAATTCACCAAGCAGGTGCTTTTTTCTGCCACTTTATGATACAGAGACGAGCACTATCCCGAGCTGACAGTAGGGCAGGAAGGAATTAAATGCCGATTCTGAAACTCAAATTCTTCCTCCACGAAAGGCACACTCACAAATGTCTTCTAACATCCGCTGACCTTTCTATTCTGAAAATTGCTCATGATGCCTGTCAGCAGGCTGTGGAGAGACACTGGCCACTGCATTCCTAATGTGCCTGTCGATATATATATAAAACAGGTTCACAGGAAGTGAGGAGTGCAAAAAAATAATCACAGGAAACGAGAGAATATAAAATATAATAAAAGGATTAGAGAGAGCATACCCTGGGTTACTAACGAGGCGCTAATTCACAGGAGGAAAACAGTGACATAAATCCTTCCCATTAGGGCAGAGACACACTCTCAGAATCGGGGAGTTTAGTTGTCCAGCGACAAATCTCCTCTTCTTCGGGGCGACTAATCTCCCCAAACTGCCTCCTGACGGCTAGAATATAAATTGCCAGCGTGATGGCAATCGATGCGCAGGGGCGATCCGCCAATGAGGCGAGCTGAGGCACTCGCCTCAGGCGGCATCGCCAGCTAGGTTTCCAGGGGCGGCAAAAAGCCGCTCCTGGTGCCTTTAAGAGCCGAATTTCTGGTTTTTGAACCGGAAATTCGGCTTTACTAGGGCGAGAGAGCGCAATTGCGCTCTCCGCACTAGCGTTGCTGCCTCCCCCCCCCGGAAATCGAATCGGGCTGGGGGGGCGGCATTACTGGAGCCGCCTCAGGCGGCAATGGATACAGAAACGGCGCTGTCGATGCGCTTCGTTTTCTGAAGTCGCCTGAAGTTGCCACCTGAGGAAACTTCGGAAAACGAAGCGATTCGAGTTCCATCCCACCGGCGACAGGAGGCATTTCAGGGAGATTAGTTGCCCCGAAGAAGAGGCGATATATTTTTGCGTGTGTCTCTGCCCTAATGGGAAGGCGTTATGTCACTGGTTTCCTCCTGTGAATTAGCACCTCATTAGTAACCCAGGGTATGCTCTCTCTAGTGTCTAGACTCTGAGCATGTGTCTCTGCCCTTACTATATGACCAGATATGACTCTGCTCCAGGCAGAGTTTTCCCAGGGGCAACCAGGGGCAATTTCAGGTTCAGAGATGAATTTCTGTTTTTTTTGGCACTGGCATTGGATTCTCTACAATACAAATCCTGCCTTTCTTAAGACAAGCTAGCAGCGGCGTAACTAGATATTACTGGGCCCACAGCAAATTATTTTTCAGGCCCCCAAAATGTCTAGAGGTTGACTTATTTTACCAATATTCATGGAAATCGTATATGAATTAGGGCATGGTGGGGCCCCTATACCGCCTGGGCCCCTCTGCAGCCGCAGAGTCTGCTTCCTCTATAGTCACGTCCCCGGGTTAAACCAATTATATCCAGATAATCCCCCAAAAAAGCATTCATTTAAATATTTAGATCCCAACCAATAGAAACGTGCTCTGCACAATACTAAGAAATGCAAGAAGAGGTGACCAAGTTTTGTGCCAAATTAAGGATTAAGGCTAACATGATATCGTGTTAGGAAAAATTACTGTGGGTGTCAAGCACCCCACCCATTGGTTCTAGTCACTTACCTGTTGATGCTCAGCAAGCAGTACCCGGGATGGTGTATTTTTTGTAGAAGAGAAGTACCAGTCTGCGGTAAAAGGTTAGAAACTAGAATCTAGAAGGGTTCCTAACAACTTTGCGCCCACAGGGCTTTTATCTTTCCGTATCCTTTAAGTTACCCTAGGGTTTACCCTAGTAACCATGCCTTGATTTGAATAAGAGACTGGAATATGATTAGGAGAGGCCGAATAGAAAAATGATCAATAAAAAGTAGCGCTAACAATAAATGTGTAGCCTTACAGAGCATTTGTTTTTAGATGGGGTCAGTGTATTGAAAGCTGAAAGCATGAAACCATTTGAAAGCTGGAAAAAGTCAGAAGAAAAAGGCAAATAATTCAAAAATGATACAAAATAAATAATGAAGGCCAATTGAAAAGCTGCTTAGAATTAACCATTCTAGTACATACCAAAAGTTAGTTTGAAGGGGAACCACCCCTTTAAGTTGTCTAAACTGACCAATTGATGGGACCAATTGGCAGGTTAATGGTGCCGTTGGATAAAAAGATATAAAACTCATAAAACCAATCCCTGAAACAGATTTATTAAATCCCCTGCAGTCTGGGTGTATTTCAGATCGATGACAGGTTTCTTGTACAAAACAATAACCCTTCCGCTAGTAGGGGGAAAAAAAAAAGCACATGCAATTTGACTCAGAGATACTAATAATGGCAAGGGTAATAATGAAGCATTTCATCTGAGCTCCAGGGATTTCAATATTTTATT
The DNA here is from genome assembly GCA_038501925.1 of Xenopus petersii. NCBI lineage: Eukaryota > Metazoa > Chordata > Amphibia > Anura > Pipidae > Xenopus > Xenopus petersii. The sequence continues at coordinate 129,434,405 of CM076688.1, read as the reverse complement.
TGGAGATAATCCTGACATCTGCTGTGTAAGTGAAGTCGTTATCACAGCGAGCGCTGACTGCAGCTTGGCCGGACAGATATAAAATAATAATAAAAAGGGGCGCATGTGGGAAGGACAGAGCACAGCTGCTGCAGAACCTCTAGGGAGGGAATAATGATTGATAGCTTTGCTTCTCAGCAGACTGCAGCAGGGGACTGTCTCCACCTGGATGCTGTTAAGTACAATGGTGTTGGATAAGGTGGGCAACCCACAATATGTTGAGAGGAAAAGCCCCTTCCTATTTTTTAATTTCTTTTAATCACTGTTCTTTGTTATTTCAGGTCTACGCTGTCATAATTCACAGGAGTCTTTTTGTTTTCTTTTTTTGCTTCCATTTCCCTGGTGGCTCGAGCTGGCTCCTGTGATCTTACAGGCAAACTGCCAACCTGTCTCCTTTAGGGCTTCCTGCTACTGTCTAGGAACTGCCTTATCTGTCAGCTGTGCAACCTTTTATTCACGAGGAATAGATTCTCAACGGCCCTGCCAAACCATCACACAGGGGGTACATTGCTTGGCCAAGCTTCTCCTACATATAGACAGAAATTCAGGGGGGATTTTCCCATGCAGTACAGAACGTAACCCTCTAAGTTAAATATTTCAACGCACAAAATTACTGCTTTCTGGGTTTTTCGAAAATAGGATAAACTGAAACATAACTCAGAATGCAGCAAACCTGCTGCCATATAATGAAAAAATGAAGAGGCCATTATTTGTAGGCAACGACATGAGGCCTTCAGTTAAAATTGGCCTAGGACTCCAAGGGGCAAATTTAGTAACATTAGCGAAAATTTGCCAGCGTGACGTCATTTCGTTACTTCGCCGATTTACTAACGGGCGCAGGCGTAACTTCGCTAGCAAAGGAGTTAGACTCTAGCTGTAATTCGCTCCCTTACGCCTGGTGAAGTTGCGCTCTGGCAAATGGACGTAACTACGCAAATTCACTAAGATGCGGATTTTACTGAACGTTACCTCTTGCGCCAGACTTGCCTTCACCAGCTCAGACCAGGAGAAGTGCAATAGAGTAGATAGGACTTCCTCAAAAGATAGTTGAAAAGTTGAAAAAAAGTCCCAAAAAACGATGGGGCAACTTTTCATAGGCTGCAAAAGATCGTAAATTTTTTCTGGGGTACCCGGCTTCCCTCTACATTTCCTAACATATGGCACATAAACTATACACTGGGCTCATGTGTAGGGCAATATAATAACTTTATTTTATTTTATTAAGGTTTCCCGGGCTTGTGTAATGTAATGTATTGGCTGCAACATATACGGTAGGTCCTTTCAACTTCCCGCCGTTTGCAAATTAGACAACTCTAGCGCAACTTTGCTTCTCTTGTCACAGTATGGTGCTATTTTGCCAGCGTTCAGTGCCCTGGGCGCAACTTCGGATTTTAGTGAATTAGCGCTGTCCTGACGAATCTACGCCTGGCGAAGTGTTGCGATGTGAGCGAAGCTGTCACTGGCTACAAAATCAATAATTATAATAAAATTAGTCTATAAACTATCTGGAAAAAAAGTGTTGGGAAAATAGAAGTAAGAAGTTAGCGCAAAATAACCCAGCTCCCCACCCCCCCAAACTCACCTTAACATTTTCCTCTGAGATACAATTCTCGGCCTTGTCGATGGCATTCTGCCGAATTCTGTGCAAGAAAGCCTACAAGAGAGATAGGAGTTGATTATTAGGGAGTCACAAGTAGAAACACCAACATAGTTAATATATAAATTGTCTATCCCCTATTTTACCAAACTCCATCCAGACCACACTCCCCAATCCACCTGTTTTGGGAGCTTTTTGGATGCATTTCAATGGGACATTTTAAGGGGTACCCAGGGCACAAATAAGCACTTACCCCAAATCTCCCCTAGCAGGCCTTCAGACTGGGTCCCCTTAGCTCATAACAAGGTTACAGATATATAAAAACATTGGGGTAACAGTCGCCCTGCTATAGTTCCAGGGGTACCCAGGGTACAAATAAGCACTCACCCAAATCTCCCCCTAACTGGCCTTCAGACTGGGTCCCCTTAGCTCATAACAAGGCTACAGATATATAGAAACATTGGGGTAACACTCACCCTGCTATAGTTCCAGGGGTACCCAGGGTACAAATAAGCACTCACCCAAATCTCCCCCTAACTGGCCTTCAGACTGGGCCCCCTTAGCTCATAACAAGGTTACAGATATATAGAAACATTGAGGTAACAGTCACCCTGCTATAGTTCCAGGGGTACCCAGGGTACAAATAAGCACTCACCCCAAATCTCCCCCTAACTGGCCTTCAGGCTGTGCCCCCTTAGCTCATAACAAGGTTACAGATATATAGAAACATTGGGGTAACAGTCACCCTGCTATAGTTCCAGGGGTACCCAGGGCACAAATAAACACTCACCCCAAATCTCCCCCTAACTGGCCTGCAAGCTGAGCCCCTACCCCCTGCCACTGCTCCAGGCATCACAGGGGGAAGGGGAAGTCACCCAGTTTGGGAATACTGATCAATAGGGAGGAAGCAATAAAACCATTCCTATGACAACAAATCATTTTTCTTTTCATCCCCCTGTTTTTTTTGGGTGACAGAAACAGAAATTTATCTTGAGCCCTTTCTGTTTAATTTGAATGGACAAATTAAAGTAGCGGTGTTGTTCTTTGCAATTTACATCCCTGAATCTCCCAGGCTTCACACAAGTCATTAACATATGAAATACGGGGAAGCATTGTCGTGAAAAATTAATGAGTGTGAGAAAAAGCGATAAGAAAAGAATCCCTGGATATATTTGTTATTCTTCAAATGTTTTGCCCGCCATGTTTTTATTCGGCCAAACAAGAAGGGTCTAAAATATACAGACTGCCCAAGCAATTGCCATTTATGTTGTTTGGACACAAAAAGATTGTCCTTTTATTTTACAGGAGACCTATCATTGTAATGATGAGGGACTCACCAAACTGTTCATTAAATTGGGGGGTACGCACTTTTTTATTATCATGGAATAGTCACTGAAAATGGAATTTGGGTCTTTGAAAAATAGACCTTTTGCCAATATATGTTGCCCTTTGAATTTAAAGGTACAGGCAGCTATTGTGAAGTTGGGTTGCCACCTCAACCCTTTTAAAATGGGCACACACATTGAAAGGCTACTTAGCAAATCATTTGGATGCATACTGCACACTAGCACAAAGGCCTGTCTGCGACGTGCATGTAAATGAAGTGCTAATTAGTCAGTGTATTTAATATGTATGATTTTAAAGAGAGAGCGAGAAGCACTCACTGTTCAGATTAGAAGGCCCCACTATCTGACCATTTATTCAGAGGCTATAAACTGAGAATTATAGGAAGGACACTCTGAAAATAGGCAGGGTTCAGTACAGGGAGGCATATTTTGGAGCCATTCAGTTGACCCTCAACTACAATTCCAAGTACAGAGGCTGCTGGGAGTGTAGTTGTGTAATATTTGTACATTGTATTTGTACATCCCTGAGGAGCTCTGGCACAATGAACACTGGAAGTTCATTAATTATATAATATCAGTGATAGTAAGTCATTTTCCCCCTTGATGAGTAAAGTCTTTTCAGTGTTGACAGTGAATATTTCCTCCTGGGGAGTAGCATGGGCACAGGTGGTGGTGATGGTGGTCACTGGTGGGGGGGGGGGGTAAGAAAAACAGTGCCCCATGATTGAGAACAGATTTTGGTATATCAATTCACGCTAATGAAAAAGGTGCCACAAAGGCAAGGTATATGATCATTGAAAAAGGATTGCATTTGTGCCCAAGAACAATACATCATAATTACCCATTGTAAGCAGCATCCCTGCGCTGCTTTATGGCAGCTGAGATTCTAGCTATCTGTATAACAGAGCATTCTGTCCCAGTGGCTGCACAGATCCTATCTGATCCCCATTGTAAGCAGCAGTCCTGTCCTGCTGTATGGCAGCTGAGATTCTAGCTATCTGTATAACAGAGCATTCTGTCCCAGTGGCTGCACTGATCCTATCTGATCCCATTGTAAGCAGCAATCCTGTCCTGCTTTATGGCTGAGATTCTAGCTATCTGTATAACAGAGCATTCTGTCCCAGTGGCTGCACAGATCCTATCTGATCCCCATTGTAAGCAGCAGTCCTGTCCTGCTTTATGGCAGCTGAGATTCTAGCTATCTGTATAACAGAGCATTCTGTCCCAGTGGCTGCACTGATCCTATCTGATCCCATTGTAAGCAGCAATCCTGTCCTGCTTTATGGCTGAGATTCTAGCTATCTGTATAACAGAACATTCTGTCCCAGTGGCTGCACAGATCCTATCTGATCCCCATTGTAAGCAGCAGTCCTGTCCTGCTTTATGGCTGAGATTCTAGCTATCTGTATAACAGAGCATTCTGTCCCAGTGGCTGCACAGATCCTATCTGATCCCCATTGTAAGCAGCAGTCCTGTCCTGCTTTATGGCAGCTGAGATTCTAGCTATCTGTATAACAGAGCATTCTGTCCCAGTGGCTGCACAGATCCTATCTGATCCCCATTGGAAGCAGCAGTCCTGCCCTGCTTTATGGCTGAGATTCTAGCTATCTGTATAACAGAGCATTCTGTCCCAGTGGCTGCACAGATAATATCTGATTCCCATTGTAAGCAGCAGTTCTGTCCTGCTTTATGGCAGCGGAGATTCTAGCTATCTGTATAACAGAGCATTCTGTCCCAGTGGCTGCACAGATCCTATTTGATCCCCATTGTAAGCAACAGTCCTGCCCTGCTTTATGGCAGCTGACATTCCAGCTATCTGCATAACAGAGCATTCTACCATGGTGGCACAGGTGCCATTTCACATAAATGGAAATGATTCATTTGAAAATAAATGCAAAAATGTGTAAAGTAAGCAAAGTCTAGTTATTTTATTATTAATATATATTTTAAGAAATACAGGTAGAAAATGCTGCTTACTTAACCATAGCGTAAAGGTTTCCTTTTAATGCCCTGAACTCATTTCCTCTGCATGCGAATATAAACTTAATCCTTGAGCCAAAAAGGAATTGATATGAAGTGAAAAGATCCTTTGTATAGGTTTTATATTTCATCTATTAATGCAAACCTGCACCCTATAATGAAAGCTGCTTCCATCCCCCCCCCCCACGTCTCTGCCTCTGATATTAAAAAAAAAGCCTATATTCTTAATATAATCCTATTTTCAACCGTTCTAGCAGAAATGAATTCAAGCAAGTTGTGCCTTTAGCCAGAAAAAGGCATTACTCATCTTTCTGAAATATTCAGGTCCTGGTATCAAGAGAACAGGGATCCTATCTCACTGCCACCATACCAGTACCATTAACTGGACTCAACTCCCTGCAGATGCCAACAATCCAAGACCATCACTAGTCTCCAGTATGTGAAGATCTAGCTGAATAAGCAGTAAAACATTGGGGATAAATAAAGAAGACAGAACATAAAGTCTGAGCAACAAAAAGCTATGACACTTCCCCTTTAATTTGTCATTAGTAATCTATTTAATAAAATGACAACTTCCAATGTGCATAGGGGTTTTCCTTCTTTGGAAACTCCCAGCAAATCCTACGCCAGCGAGGCACAAAGATCCCTTCTCTGTTGCACCATAATGAACCTCTCCATGTTGTGTTGATGTGGGGGTGGCAGGGGCAAGTTGTGTTTGTGGTCAGTAACCAGATAATGTAGATTCTGCAGAAAAACCTGCACGGCAATGAGATAAGTGACAGAAGAATTAATGCTCACAGCCCTCGTCACTATCATAGAAACGGAAAAGTGGTTACGGCAGAGATGGAACCCACACAACAACAGAAAGATTAGGGGCTACCCCGCTTAATGTTTATTATCAATGAAGAGATTGACATCAGCAAAACATCAACTGTCTCTAAAGTTTAAGGAAAGTGCAAGTTGTTCTGCCACTAGAGTAGGAAACAGTGATTAGAGGCAGCAGACCCTGAGGGGCCCTGGAATATATCAGGGCCCAGTGGAGATACTGAGTGGTGCGTTAAAGTTAGGTTTATGTGGGTATAACTTATTGTGTGCCCAGAACATTCCTTCTCTGTATATTTGTATTTATACATATGGGAAGGAGGTGCCATATTGTTTCCCTTAGACAGTACAGTATGAGGGTATAGCTTATTGTGTGCCCAGAACATTCCTTCTCTGTATATTTGTATTTATACATATGGGAAGGAGGTGCCATATTGTTTCCCTTAGACGGTACAGTATGAGGGTATAGCTCATTGTGTGCCCAGAGCACTTTTCTTTGTAAACTGCCACATTGGCTCCCTAAGTCAGACCAGTACGAGGGCACAGATAGTGGCAGGACGGTACAATCTCTTTTCGATTCCTTGTTCTCAGTTCCCAATTGCACTTCTGTGTTACACGACAGGAAGTCAAAGAGTATGAGAAGTCTTCTTCACCCTCCTCCTCCCAGTGTTGCCCATGTAAGGGAAATACAGAACATGAGGACAGAGACCTGAACTTTAATTATTAATTCATAGCAACACCTAATGCCTCTCCAGAGACCAAACGCAAGAAGGTTCTATATATTTCCTATTACGCAGCAGAACTAAAAAAATATCTTGTCCGTCCCCGGAAAGTTCAAAGCCAAGAACGGAGAACAAAGAAACCTGGACAAAAGGGCAACTTCCATTTCACAGAACTGTTGAATATCAATATAAAAATAAACCGAATTTGATAATCCATTTGTTTAAATGCTGCTGCCACGCTGATGTGCCAGCAAATTACAGGGCTTAAAAGGTTTTGCCATTTTCCCATAAATTGCACGCCTCCCACCTACAGAGGTAATCTGTACAGAACATTCCCTGGCATTTTACTGAACACGCAGCCACCCGATTGAAACGTAGAAAATAGTCCACACACCCACCAACCTGGAGCGCCTGCTGCCTTTTTTGTCATTAGTCGGACTGTAATGAGAGCACCTATCTAAGGTGCCAGCACAGAGAATCAATTTATCCATGGCTCATGTAAGGAGAGGGGGATTCAGCCATATTCTACTGAAAGGAACACAATCATCCTGCACCCTTTGTTGTGCTCCTGTTCAGAGGAAACACATTTGAGCAGTCATGTGACCTACAGCTTGGAGCTTAGGTTCGGGAAAATAAACGAAATACAGTAGATATATATATATATATATATATATATATATATATATATATATATATATATATATATATATATATATATATATATATATATATATAGCAATAAGGGAAAGGTTGCCTACTGAAATTGAATTCTAAGCAACTTTCCACAATAAAATAACCTTTATCCAGAATGCTCGGGACCTGGGGTTTTCCAGATAATGGATCTTTCTGTAATTTGGATCTCCATATCTTAAGTCTACTAAATAATCATGTAAACATTACATAAACCCAATAGGCTGGGTTTGCCTTCAATAAGAATTAATTATATATTGGTTGTGAGAAAGTACAAGCTACGGTTTTATTACTACAGAGAAAAAGGAAATCGTTTTTTTAAATTTTAATTATTTGATTAAAATGGAGTCTATGGGAAACAGCCTTCCCTTAATTCGGAGCTTTCTGGATAAAGGGTGGATAACAGATCCCATACATGTATATATTCATTAAAGGAAAGTCATTAATTCTTAAGAATGAAAGGTTTAAAACTAAGTAACCCTTATCAGAAAGGTCCACCTTAATATACCAGTAAACCCTCAAAGTTAACCCTCTGCTCTGAGTCAAAAGAAACAAGCAATTTCTTTCATTCTATTGTGAACACATCAGACTTCCTGTTTTCAGCTTAAACCTCCTTGCCCCAGGCGTGAGCATGCTCAGTTTGCTCCTCTCCCCCCTCCCTTCTCTGCTGTAATCTGAGCCCAGAGCTATAAGTGAGCAGTGATGTCACACCAAGCTAATACTGCAGCTGCTATCCTAAACAAACAGAGAGAGCTTCTAGAGCTTTTTACTCAGGTATGGTAAAACATTCTACAGAATAAATATAGTGTTATAGCTTGCACTATTACAGCTAATCTATTGGCAATAAAATGTCTCTGCAGCTTTCCTTCTCCTTTAAACACTATTGCTGGCTGCCCATTTCTCCACTGCTGGTTCTGACTCTAGAAACAATGTATCAGAAATCAACCCTCCTCCAATTAAATCACCACTTCCCACAATGCCTTGCATGCTTCATCAAAGCTGATGACTTGCATGGGACACTCCCGAAAGCACTAAATCTGACACTTTTGGGCCCACAAATAAAAAGATGCTTGCAAAGATTCCATTCCAAAATGCGTGTGAGAGACCTGGTGGTAATAAATACAGTAGCAAAAGTAAAAATGATTTATTAGGACATAGCCTGACGCGTTTGGTGCCATATGGGCACTTACTCATCGGCTGTGTCTATGAAGCCTGAAACGCGTCAGGCTATTATGTCCTGATAAAATAATTTTTACTTCATATTTACTTTTGCTACTGCATTTATTACCACCAGGATTCTCTCGCACACATTTGGGATTTTGAGATTGTAGCAACCCTTGGACTGGGGTTTTAATGTGTTGAGACCATTGAGTAATTGTTTTGAAACCCTTTTTTCGGGACTATATATATTTAATATTTTTGTTTTTTGGGAGCAGAGTCAGATCCCACTAATTTAAAAGATTCCTTTTCCCCAAACTAACAATTAAAATGCAATGTGCTCGATGGAGATTGCTGAGCACATCTGCAATATGCTCTATGGTTTCACCCCAGTATTGACTTCAGAACCTTCTTGCTTTGTCTACAAACCTTCTGTGCAGGAGCTTCTTGACACTGCAAAATGCAAAGACCTTTCTCTGTGCTTCCTCTTCTCTCCTCCTAATCTACATGGGTGCACTGCCTACTCTTGCCTGCTGGGGCACTATCGTCCATAAAGCATCTTACACGTTCTATTATGCCAATTGGGTTGGGTTACTACTTTGAAGAGGTTCTGGTGTTACAGTAAGTTGTGCCAAAGTGGTGAAAGGCAACACCTCAGTGTCCCAGACAAGACACAATACATACAACCGAAGTTCAATAATGACCAAAAAGGCCAGAATAATTACTGTAGTTATCCACGCAGGGACAGCATGTTAAATTATTCATTAGTGTATTGACATTCTAATAGCCCCTGCTTATCAAACTATACAAATCCGCCTGCTCCCTGCTGCTGAACTATATGACTGATCGTGGAAAATGTCCTTCTTATATTCAAATGTAAGTAAAGAGAAGCAACTGGCTAATGAAATGATTGGCTTGCATGCTAAAGGTTAAACCCCCTGCTTCCAATCTCATCACTTGCCCTTTAAAGAACACTTTTTACATTTTTTAAAACACCAGGTTATATTGACATGGAAATGCTGGACATATCTGTGTGCTTTGGGTTGCCACCTTTGCTGAAAACAATACCAGACTTTGTGTTTTTTTTTTATCTTTCTTCCCTATTAATAACATTGGCATCAATCATCATTTTTACCTACCACACCAGTAGCAGCCAGGTGGGCAAACCTACTCGTTATACTGTCTGATCCCACTCAGAAAACCGGTTGTCACAGTGCAACCCCTCAGTTACTTCTAATATCCTTATAATTTACAGTAGGGGGTACATTATCCCTTATAATACATGAGTGATACTCAGAGTTCCCCTAACTCATCCTGTAGCCTTGTGCCTTTATATGGTCAGAGAACACCTCAGTGACTTCTAATATCCTTATCATTTATAGTAGGGGGTACATTATCCCTTATAATACATGAGTGATACTCAGAGTTCCCTGTATAACTCAGCCTGCAGCCTTGTGCCATTATATGGTCTCTGAACCACTCAGTGACTTCTAATATCCTTATCATTTACAGTAGGGGGTACATTATCCCTTATAATACATGAGTGATACTCAGAGTTTCCTGTATAACTCAGCCTGCAGCCTTGTGCCTCGGTAACAGAACCCCTCAGTGACTTCTTATATCCTTATCTTTTACAGTATATTATATTTATTGTATATTATCTATATAGATATCTATATATTTCCAGGAATATATTGGTGAATATCTGCCACTACAAGTAGCAACAGAGAGGAAAACAGTTCACAGCACACAGTAGTAACACATCTATTTAAAAAGCTGCCAAATCACACTTTTGTCTGACTACTACAGAGCTGACATTGTTTCAGCACAACTCTGCTTTTAGACTAAAATATTCTCCCACTATCTAAAAGACTCTTCCAGCATCTAGGGCTGCTGTTGGGAGTCCAGCTGTATGTTATGTGCAAATTCAAACTGGAACAGACTTAAGGCAATGTCCAGGAGAAGGAGGGTGATATGGAGACCTTTGCAAGGAACAGTCAGAAACCTTGGATTCCTGGGCAGCAACTCATACAACAGTTGTTCAAGGCCAAAAGGGTCATTTTTGACTATTATGGCACTAAAGTATTTTGCAGGAGACCAATTAGTTTATATATATAGCAGTCAGAATTTTTGAGTGACAATAGGGACAACTCTCAAATATTTGTTACCTGCCCCACTAAGCTGGGTGTTACTCAGCAATAAATTGATCTGAATTGTGCCATTGCTCTTAAGCTGAAGAGATACCGTTGAATTAACTGATGAACGTCATAATATCAATAGTGATAGAAAAGTTCTGGGAGGTGTTACTGGGAAGGGATTTAATGGAAGTAATTGTTTGGTTAGCAACAAAAGGATGCCCCACAGTGAGGGGGGAATTATTATTATAATTATTATTAACATGTATTTATATAGCGTCAACATATTTCACAGCGCTGTAAAATAAATGTGTTTATACATGAATTACATACATAGAACATATGGAGTTACATACATCACAACCAATACTGGTACAAAAGGTGAGGAAGGCCCTGTGCAAAGGAGCTTACAATCTAAAGGGAAGGATATAAGACACAAGGTGTGGGAGTGGACAAGATCAGTATGAAGTAGGTGAGAGATGTAGCACTGTATGAGTTGTCCAGCACAAAAACAAGCAAGAAGATCCTAGTGGGGAAAGCAATGGAAGGTTGAGACGCTGGGACAAATGGAGGATCAGCCAGGGAATAGAAACTGAGGCCAAGCCAAAGAAAAGAAACCAGGGGAACCAACAAAGCCAAATGTTTAACCTATAACCTAGTCATTGGCAGGGACATTAGGAAGGATCATTGGGGTATTGGGAAACCCCAACTTAAAAAGAAGCAGAAGTCCAATGAAGGTCGCATTGAAACAGTGACGGCAACCACCCAAAATTCACCCAGCAAGAATGAGGCCAATCTAAATTGAGCTGGGGGAAAGCAATGAAAGGAAAAGGATAAGAGAGTGCAAAAACAGAACCTGTGGGTGATCAAGTAGCAACACAACTACAATATATAAGCTTAATTGAGAATAGGAAACCTTACACTAACAGTTCTCATGTCTTTGGAAGGACATATATTACATGGTAACCAGCCACATTTTCAAGTTTACTTTGTGACAATCACCTAAATGGTGGTAAGAGAATACCAAACCAGCAAGAGTATGGAGCCCAATGCCAAACCAGACGCCCTACAAAGTCCCTTGAATGAGTATCCTAAACCCAAACTGTACCCAATAAATAGCCCTAGGGTTGGGGGGAGAGAATGATTTATTCACAAGCTGGAGGGAACAGCTGGAGTGGTCTCACCACGACTGAACAATGGGCGCATTAAGGGGGTGTAACACGGCACTTAGAATTTTCAGAATAGCTGGAAGCACAAAGAATGACGTGTCTGGTAATGTGAATAATGCCTCTCGCTCGTACAACAGCTTCATTCCGGCAGATGAAAACATCTGATGATATGGAGGGTGTGAGGCGAGGAAGACCGTTCTGTTAGCAGCTCAACATTTTGTGTTCCACTTCCTTCCTCCTCCTCCCTGCTGATCAGCATGACGGATACCGCAATAGCAAAACCCACGCGCCCACCAGAAAACCACACACACAGGTAACTCCCCAAATAAACTGAATATTTCTAGTAACCCATAGCAACCAGCCGTTGTCTGGGCACAGGCCTAATGTTACATTAGCAGGTTTGGGTATCTTCTTCATTGTATCACCTGCTACCATACCTGCCCCATCATTCTTACTGCCCTGGAAAATCTCGCAGAGCACTGGCCTACTGAGTGCAGCAGCCATAAATCAGCACCATGTGTTTGTCGACAATGGAACAGCAGCACCTGGTACTTTTAATAGCCCCTGAAATTCAACTCTCTCTTGCATTCCCCCTCTCCATTCACCCACCATTTGTGTCTTCAGGGAATAGCACACTCATTTATAATTACTGGTTCTTTATTATTTGTCCTCAAACTTGTATTGGAATTTTATAAATCTTCAAGCATGCTAACATTCCTCTTTGTTTTTCTTTGGCACCTTTCTCATACACGTAACGTTTATTGCTTTTAATGATGCAATAAAAATCAATTTCTGCAAAAAATTGCACATGCGCGCAAATAGGGACACACGAGTGCTCCAACACACACACACACGGCAGGCCAGAAAGAATACACTCATTGTGTTTTTCATAATCCTGCAAACTTTATACACAGCCTTAAAGGGACAGGCAAGAGGCAGGGGAGTAACTACAGAGGAAGCAGACCCTGCGGTTGCTGGGGGGGGCCCAGGAGTGTAAGGGGCCCAGAAAGGCCAACATTAATGAGCAACATTCATATATATTGGTACAATAGGTCAACTTACCAATGTTTTGGGGGCACCAAATTGATTTTGCTATGAGGCCAGGTAACATTTAGTTAAACCATTGGCAAGAGGGGTGATGTATTGCAGCCCAATAACCAGTGAAGCCCCAGTAATTTGTTATGGAATAATGAGTTGACATATACAGAACCTATGGTCTATAATAGGGTCAGTGGCATGTGGAGTGACGTAGCACTGATTCATTTTGGGGATCTGAGCTGTGACTGTTGATGCAAGTCATAGTGGGAACTCAAAAACTACCATCTGGATTGAAGATGGCGTTAACTCAATGGTGTCTCCCACCAAATGTCAAAAGACACAGCAGCATTGATTAAACCCAATAAAATTGATTAATCATATCTTAGTTGGGATCAAGTACAAGGTACTGTTTTAATATTAAAGGAAAAAAAGGAAATCATTTTTAAAAATTTTAATTATCTGATTAAAATGCAGTCTACGGGAGATGGCCTTCCCTTAATCCGGAAGTCTCTGGATAACAGGTTTCCGGATAATGAATCCCATACCTGTTTAATCTTAGCATAACCAAATACTGACCTCTGCTTTATGGTAGTCACATACAAAGTGGATCTTGAACTCTGCTCACGTGTTGGTGCCATTAGTACGATACTGGATGGAGCAATGGGACTTGATCCAATTGGGTGATCACGTAAGAGTTTGTTTCGCCAAAGGGATTATTTTGGGGAAGATCACATGGCTTGATTAGAGATTGACTTGAAAAAAAAAAACTGCACAGATTTAACTTTTAAAATTAGTTTTGCTGTTTAAGGAGAATTAAAAGTAAAATATAATAATATAAGCAATGTTAAAGGGGTTCCTTTAATTCCCCATATAAGGAAATTAAACCTGTCCCTCAGTACTACTAGCCTAAAGCCACAAAAGTGGAATAAAAGGCTTTTTCTAGGGATGCACCGAATCCAGGATTCGGTTCGGGATTTGGCCAGGATTCGGCCTTTTTCAGCAGGATTCGGATTCGGCCGAATCCTTCTGCCCAGCCGAACCGAATCCGAATCCTAATTTGCATATGCAAATTAGGGGCAGGGAGGGAAATTACGTGACTTTTTGTCAGAAAACAAGGAAGTAAAAAATGTTTTCCCCTTCCCACCCCTAATTTGCATATGCAAATTAGGGTTCGGATTCGGTTCGGTATTCGGCCGAATCCTTCGTGAAGGATTCGGGGGTTCGGCCGAATCCAAAAAAGTGGATTCGGTGCATCCTTAGCTTTTTCCCTTTGTGCCTTGGAGTGTATAAAAGCTACTTTCCTTTGATTACCTCAATAGGTACCGCTGTATTTTGTAGTCTGTCCAGCCCCATTATTCTCCCGACGCATTAATGGCTTGGCTGATAAATGTACCTATCCCCCAGCCTATTGTAATTCCACTCTCCATGATTAAAGCTGTGATATATGAGGCCCTGGGTGGTCCCGCCTGGTTTCAGAATGCCTAAACGACGGAGAAGAGAGGGCTGTTCTGCATGGAGCTCCATTCAATGGCAGGGAAATGTTATTCGCTCTGGGGCCTGGGATAACATACAAATGGGGCGTCTCTCACTGGAAATAGGACAGAGCAGAAAAGAACTTGGCAAAGGGCCCTACATTCCATAGAAGGGGAGACAATACAGGGAAGAAAGCAGAACTAATTAACTAGGAAACAAAAGTCATTAGTAAAATCCCCACACTGCTACTGTCCTGGGCAGGGGGAGGGAAACATATTATGTGACTTGTTAAAAGGGAAAATATATTCTATTTATCAGAAGGGATTTACATAAAGCAATCTGCCAAGAAATTGGATTCCGACAACTCATTTCTAATCACTGTGAGCACTTTTATTGACTGACGGCTGCTGCTGGTACTTTTTATAATGCAAAGATGTACCTGTATTCTGCTGGTTCTTCTGCCTTTGCTGAGCCTCCTTATCCTAGGAATTGTGGTTAATATTTTAGGCTTGAAACCAACTTAGGGCAATGGTCCTTCAATTGTTGTGGTCCTCACACCTGAGCTATTTAAGGAGAAAGGACCCAAAAAAACCCGATGGTTAGCATTGCTACCTTGCATCTCTGGGGTCCTTGGTTCAATTCCAGCCAGGGCACTAACTCTTAGGGCAGAGACACACGCTTCTATTGCGGGAGATTAGTCGCCCATCAACAAACCGATTCTTCTTCGGGCGACTAACAGCCTTCCTGACGGCTAGAATTTAAATTGCCGACAGGATGGCACCCGGATCACTTGGGGTTTTCGAAGTTGCCCGAAGTTCCCTCGTGAGGCAACTTTGGAAAAAACGAATCAATCTATGTGCCATCCCACTGACGATTAACATTCTAGACGGCGGGAAGGCAGTTTCCGGGAAGATTAGTCGCCCGAAGAAGAACCGATTTGTCTCTGGGTGACTAATCTCCGAAATAGCAGTGTGTATCTCTGCCCTAAGGCGTTCCTAAATACTGGCCAGTATTTTACTGGTAAAAATTATGGTTGATCCCAATGCTATTAATAGGGAAAAAAGATAAATACATAGGAAGGCCGGTATTTTTATCCAGAAAAGGTGGCAACCCTACCCCTAGCATGTGTGACTGTGATAGAGGCCTTAGATTGTAAGTTCCACTAGGGCAGGGACTAATGGGAAGGATGTATAACCTCTGTAAAGCAATGCAGAATATGTTGGCGCTTTATAAAAAAACATATAATAAATAATAATAGAGCAGGGCCCCAATGCGACCATTAAACAGGTTAGTGACTGTCGACGAGCAACAAGACGGCAGTTATGAGAACCCCCACACTCCCTACTTGACTTTCACTATTTACAAAGGAAATTTTTGGATGTTCTTTATCTGTAAACCGACCCAAAGTACACAGGCTGTAGGTTTGCACACAAAAACCACAATTATTTCTGTGCTCCTGGGTTAAAATAACATTGCGGTTGATACATCCTGATTCATGGTTCGTAAGCAGCGCATGGCAGGATCCCAGCAACTTTATTCCTAGCACTTAATAGCTACTACTTTGCCTTTAAAATAATCTGTTTCATTTCAAAAGCATTTTTTATTGACTTACGTTTCAGGTAACTCACTGGCCCTCAGAACTCTAAACAAGACTGAAGTATTTGGCTATTAGCCGTCTGCCTGTTTGATAAATGGCCCCCAGTTAGTTTTGGAAGGAAGCGTTTGATTTAGTTAGCAGCGTTGGTTCTCCAGGGGGCTCAACCAATCGATCACCTTGCATTACACAAGCAAACCCAACAGCTTTTAGTCAATTCCCCATACAGGGCATGTTGGACTAATGCAGGCATCACCGACTGGCCAATACATAGACTACTTTTAAGGTTTACTGTCATGGGGAAAGCATGTTTTTTTTTTTTTCAAAACGCATTAATTAAGAGTTCTGCTCCAGCAGAATTCTACACTGAAATCCATTTTTCAAAAGAGCAAACTGATTTTTTTATATTTAATTTTGAAATCTGACATGGGGCTAGACATATTGTCGGTTTAACAGGAGCCCCAATCATGTGCTGCGATAAACTTCAGTCACTCTTCACTGCTGTACTGCAAATTTGAGATATATCACCTTCCTCCCTTTAAATAGCCTAATAACAGAACAATGGGAAGGTAACCAGATAACAGCTCCCTAACACAAGATAACAGCTCCCTAGGAGATCTAAGAACAGCACTCAATAGTAAAATCAAGGTCCCACTGCGACACATTAAATTACATTGCGTAAGAGAAACAACAACCTGCCAGAAAGCAGTTCCATCCCAAAGTGCTGGCTCTTTCTGAAATCACATGACCAGGCATAATGACCTGAGATGCAGCTACACACCAATATTACAACTAAAAAAATACACTTGTTGGTTCAGGAATGAAATTTTATATCGTAGAGTGAATTATTTGCAGTGTAAATAGTGTCATTTAAAAAGAAAAACTACACCATACTTTCTTAGTCAATCTTTACTGTCAGCCACTAAAGATAAAGGGCCGATTTACTAAAGGATGAAGTGACCGTCTATAGCGAAAATTAACCAGAAATCCCATCCACTGGCACATTGCCAATTTACTAACAGACATAGAGGACGATTTGCTAGTGAAAGAGACTATTGCTAGTGCAGTTTCATGCCCTATGGCCAGACGAATTTTCGCTTTGGCGACTGATCGTTAATACGCAAATTTTACAGAACATTACCTCTTTCAACAGAATTTCCTTTGCCACCTTAGACCTGCCAAACTGATAAGCTAAATCCTCCTCAATCTTATGTCAGTGACATCATATCCTGTATGCTGAAAAGTCATAAAAGTTCTAAAAAATGCTGGCGTTTTTTTCACATTTTAAAGCGGGATTGCCTTCAAATGTTCTAACTATTAAAAATTGTGTGTTAAGTTTTGTTTTTTACCAATCTGAGGGGTATGCCACATTTGTTTTAGGGTGGGCTCATGTCTAGGGCATTAGAGGATCTCATTTGTCTTTATTTTGCTTCCTTCGACATTTGTAATAATAAGTGGCCAATTCAAGCATATGCACCATCTCTAATAAAGTCATATATAAGGCCTATATGTACCCGTCCTATTCAAATTGACCTAGGACCGACAAATTAACGCTAGTGAAGCTTCGCCAGAGTCCGGCTGCAGAGACGCGAGTTCGCGTTTTAATGAATTCGTATAGTGGTAGCGAATTTGCACCTGGTGAAGTGCTGCGGAGTGTGGCAAAGCCTTTACTGGCGAAAATTTGCCCTTTAGTGAATTTGCCCCAAAGTCTTTTGCATCTGTTGCATCCATTATTTATGTAGCGCCGACATATTTGCTTTACAGGGAATATACTCCCATATGGGCAATGAAAGTTACAATGTTCACGCCAGGTTTAGTAACCCAGAGCGGGTATTAAATTTAAGTTTATCTGTTATAAAGCAGTCTTCTTTTTTTTTGTTGCTATGGGTTACTAGATCTTGAACAAACCATGACTTTTATTTATTTTCTCTCTCTATGGCCGCCTCTCAGGCAGGAGCTTTATTTCATTGTTGGCTTGGGACTACCATCAAAATGCTCTGTGGCCATTAGGCTAATACCACAAAGAAATAATACTCATTCTAGTATCACTGATTCAGGCTAGGGACAGACATAGGGGATCTCGGCCTGCAGAGAAACAAGAGTCCGCTGCTCCATGTGCCTGCAGCTGATTATATTGCCTCCGCTTGGCAACTGACAGACGCAGCAGATTTAAGCAACGCAATATTTACCCTGCAAAGCTTTCTGTACTGTGAGTTTCCTCACAGAACTTCAAGTCCCGGAAAAGCCACATGGTGATTGGATAGGCTGGGAAGGAAGTTCAAACATCACCCTCTAGCTCAGCCAATCCCCATGCAGCTTGAAGTTCTGTGAGAAAAGGCGCAGCACAGAGAGTTTTTCAGGGGATAGAACATTCAGACTTCACTGTTAGTGTATAATTAGCAGCGACATATTGAATAATAATAAACCTATCCTGCCTCTCACATTGTAGGCTGATGTTGTGAGTGGGATACATGACCAATAAATGCTGTTGATTTATAGGCATCCGCTTGTTTAATTCAGTAAGAAATTGTGTTTATTTCATATATTCTCTCTGCCCAGGGGTACAGGCAACTGATGGAATAATAATAACGTATCTTCTAACTTAGTAATATAGGGCCCGGTGATTCCTGATGGCATACCTCCCAAATGTCCTGTTTTTTGCGGGACAGTCCCAATTTTGACAGCTCAAAGTTTCTAAAGCTTTTGGCAGAGAGCCCAGAATATGTGGCAGATGCACTTAAGATACATTTGTAACAATTCAAGATAAGCAATTTAAGATAAGGACTCTTGTGACACCGTGACTTGCAGCTTAAATAGGGCAGAGACACACGAGCAGATTTGGGGAGAAATCGCCGGCGGGATGGCACTCGGAGCGTTTCGTTTTCTGAAGTTGCCTCACGAGGAAATATCGGGCAACTTTGGAAAATGAAGTGCTCCGATTGCACTGTTCGGGGAGATTAGTCGCCCCGAAGAAGAGGAGATTTGTCGCCGGGCCGACTAATTTCCCCGAATCTGCTCGTGTGTCTATGCCCTAAAGGGCAATTCACCTTCATTAGCAAAACTGTAATAACATATAAAACATGACTTTAAAACCTCCCAGAAATGTGTTTTTTTTTTTATAGTTTTGTAAAATGGATGTGATGTTTAGGAGGTGTGGCCATAAAATGGGCGTGAGCAAAAATCTTTTTGTCCTTCTCTCTATTTTCCAAATGTTGGGAGGTATGCCCTGGGGAGGCTCCTTGAGGTAGGTTATTCCAAGTTAGACTTCAATGCAAAAATGCAGAAGAGAAGCCTCTGAACCCCCAGTCTATGAATGTTCTGGAAGCACTATAAGCTTTGTTCTAACACTGTAGCCCTCATGCAAAAGAACCAGGTTCTACTTCCCCTTTAAAGCTGTGTAGAGTATGTAAGCAGAGCGGAGTTGAGGCCCAGTAACACCCGGGAGACACAAGAATCCAGGCCTCTCACATTATTCAGTCCTATTAACACGGTTTCAGTTCCACTAAGAAGTCAAGCTCCCTTGAAGCCTCCCTTACTGTAAATGTGTAAAATCTGGCAGGCCCATGCGGACACCATAAAGCGGCATATAAAATGAGCCAATTCGCCACGGATCCCAAACATCTCCCTGATGCAGCGGCTCAGTGCCAGATGGTTACGTGTTTATATGACAGTTACCAGGCCGCTTGAATGTTTAAAAAGAATTTTGGCACTGGAACATGGAACAGTTAATTTGCTTTTTAACATTTAAAAGGCTTTTTTTTTTTTCTTCCCGAGAAAGGGAAAAACAGATCTGCTCAAGAGTCTCAACGTGGCAATGAGGGCTGCCAGGCTGCAAGGTGCCATTTACAGCAGCTTAATGCGTCTCTTTAACATGACATCACTCTCTCTGCCACGCGGATGTGCCGGTGCAAGATCCGCACTTTCTTTAACCCAACCAAGCAATAATAAGAACCCTTTATAAACCGGTCTCCGTTTGAGTTGCAGCAGAATGAAGGGTAAGGGTCGCTAACAAAAATATATATAATGGGATGATAGTCTCTACAGGGCCTGTCGAAAAGGGCCCATGATTTCTGCTGCTCAACTCATTACTGCAATGCCTTCCTGCCAGTTAGAATCTAAATCGTCGGCGGGATGGCACTCGGAGCACTTCGTTTCCGAAGTCGCCTCATGAGGAAACTTCGGGCGACTGCAGAAACTGAAGCGATTCGAGTCCCACCCCGCAGGCTATTTAGATTCTAGCCGGCAGGAAGGAATTGCGGGGAGATTAGTCGCCCCATGAAGAGGCGACTAATCACCATCCCATATCTCCACGTGTGTCTCTGCCCTTAGAGTCCCTGGCCCATCTCCTTTCTGCAATACCTACCTAACAAGCTGCTCAGACTCCATTTCTGCCAGTCCAAAATATCTCTTAGTATTCGCTGCTTAAGGAAAAGCTCTTTAATGAGTTGAGCAGCAGAAAAACAATAATTGAGACACTTTTCCACCATGCTGCCCTCCACTTGAGACCCCAGTCAAGGAATATGGCCAATACACACAGCCTGAACCGCAAACAATACTGGACTCTTAGACTGTATAATTAAGTAAATGTTAAGATAAACTTTGCTTGGGCTAGTGCCCTGATGGTGTACTAAAAGGGGTTAAAGCCCATTACATTTAAGAAGTGACAATGGGGTATTTGAATTATGCACGAGTCTCTCACACGCCTGGTGTCACGCTGTTGTAGTACGACAATTACTTGTGTTTTCCCTATCTCTTTAACACTTGCTACAGGGCTTGCATTCTGATCGGATGCCAGAACAGCTTTCCTCCGACGTGTCAGAGATTTAGCGCAGAGCTGGGGAAAAAAGAACGTTGAGATCTCAAACGTCCCGCCATCCAGCTGCTGTATGGCAACAACTGTCAGCTTCCCCGCGCAGCTTGTATTTCTTCAACATATGGTGGTGTATTATTCTGCAAACCCCCCCCCCCCGTAGCAATATTTGTGTTTACCCAAAGACACAAGTGTCATGAATTCACTACTAGAGAGCAAAAAACACTGTGCAATCTATTGCCATTATTTATTTAATATTGCCCTTCAGTGCTGGGGTCCTAGGTTCAATTCCAGCCAGGACACTAACTGCAAGGAATGTATGTTCTTTCTGTGTCTACATGAGATTCATATGGAATGGATACTCTGGGTTTCCTCCCAAACTCATACAGTAAGGTTAATTACTACTAGTGGGTGTGAATGTGACAGGGACCTTAGATTGTAAGCTCCACGGGGGCAGGAATCATGTATGATCTTTGTGATATGTTGCAGGTACATATATACATATAGAATACTACACAGAGCTTTTCCATAAAAATATATTCACTCCCATCACTCTCTGTGGAGCTAACAACTGAGTTTCCCATCTACAGACACACACAGGTCACTTTCATCCAGAACCCATTAACCTTTGATCCTGGGACTGATCCCACTGCAGTTTTTGGAGTCGGGAAGCACATTTTATCCCCTTCTGAGCCAGCAGTGTTTCTTTCTCTGGATCAAATAGAAATTTGTTAGTAATGATTTCAGCAGAAGGTCACCATAGTAATGGAGGGCACACACAAAAAAATTCACCAACAGCCTGGGTGCGAAGTGGCAGTTCAGCATCAGCACTCCAATAGTAAAGCAAAAATGTGAATCTTTTTTCATTCCTGCCTACTATATAAGCAAGTAACCTACCACTTAGTGCAGCACTTTCATCCAATGGCCATGCAGTTTTGGTTAAATTAAATAAAACCGTACATTCTGCATGGACCATGAACTCCATTCATATTCTGGAGAGTCAAGTGAGACAGGAGGTCAATGAATTAGTTCCATTCACCATAACAATCCACTCGCATTTCTGCTGTAAACTGATTTATACCTGAGAGCACAGGCAGCACAGAGCGAGTTTAGAATGAATTATATAGGAAGCCATTTAAGCTTAAAACAGTTTATTTGACTTATGTTGAAAAATAAAAGACATATGGCTGGGCTGCTTTACAGATGTTTCATGGACATAAGCTGCAAACCTTTCTAATGGATAAAAGGGAGTAAAGCCAACAGAAAGCGCAGAAACATTAAAGGGATCAACCACAAGCAGCCATGTATATTGCATTTATATATTCTTTGTAAGATTGAAGCTGTATAACTGTACCTGGGCAGGGTTAACTACAATTCTAGGATGTTATACTAATGTGCCCTATTTAAATGTAAACATCGCTAAGAAAAAGTACCTGCATTCCCACCAAGCATAACAATAGGACATAAGATAAAAAAAGGAAATACAGACTGACTTATTGGCACAATGAACAGCACATGGGTGGGGTCTCCTATTCATCCTAACTGGAATAGAGTAGCTATAAATCCAGTTAAAAGGGAACGGTATCTATACAGATTCAGGGTAGGGCAATATAAAACCCAAGGTATTCTAGTTGATGAAGACTACTGTCCTTACGGAATTAGATAAAGACACTTAAAGGAGAAACAAACCCCTTATTAAAAAACCCTACCCCCCCGAACACATAGACCGCCCCCCCCCCCCAGCCTAGCTGCTACACTGGTCAAATGCCCCTAACTTTTTACTTACCCCTCGGTGCAGATTCAAGGATTGGAGTAATCTGAGACTGGCAAAGCGGTGTGTGCACAGTTGGAGCAATTTCCCGGATCGCGACAACTGCACATATGCCGAACTTGACGGAAATTTCCGAAGTGTCGTAATAAGACACAAAGACCCGGATGATACATAAATGTGCACTGAGGGGTAAGTAAGTAAAGAGTTAGGGGCATTTGCCCAGAGTAGCAGCTAGGCTGGGGGGGGGGGGGGTCTATGTAGGGCAGGGTTTTTTTTTAATAAGGGGTTTGTTTCTCTTTTAAGCACTGTAAGTAACCATGAAAGTCTTCAAGCCCAGCCCACTTTATGAGTCATAGACTCCCTGCCCTTCCCTCTATAAGCCTCCATCAGAGTATTCTAGTCCCACCCACTGCTTGAGTCATAGACTCTGCCCCTCCCTCTGTAGTCTTCCATCAGAGTATTTTAGACCCACCCACTGTGTATAAATATGGCTGACTGTGCAGATTAACCCTCCCCAGGTCTATCCAGGGCCAACAAACAATTAGGCTCTGCACATCAAGCGTGTAGGCTTCCAGTTATACAGTTATAGGATAAAATAGCAAACATTTCCCTTTCATGAATCCCCTTGTTATGAGCTGCACAATACAGATATTGCTGCCCCTTTAACTGCAGCTGGAACATTTGTCCAGGAGCCAGTACCCATAGCTCTGCGCAAAGATAAGCCTCTTCTTTTTTTCTTACAATAAATGGTTATTAATAGTCTCTCTGAGTGCAAAAGGGTTCATCAAGTAAAATGGAACCAATTGGAACCATTTAGGCAGAGGATCAAAAACAACCCGGCTCCCAAACAACAGCCCTCCAAGCAAAACAATTGGTGCTCAGTGGAACCTTCTCCTAAAGAGCTTATTATGTTGGGACTTGGAAAGGCCAGGGGAGAAACAAGGAATGCCTCTATTGCTCATGTCTGGGGCCTTTGCCGAATAGAACACTCCTTTTGTTGGTTGGTCCAGCAGAGAAGGACAAAAGCCTTTCTGCATAATGAATTACAGAGGCCTACGGGCTCTCATGCCCCCCCCCATCCCCAAAATATCTAAGGATTGGCCAGAAGCAAATCCCCAGGAAGCCAAAAGCTTATTTATGACTTGAATTCTGTCAGAGCTCCTTAGATTCCTGTCTGCACCCTGCAGTGAATGGGCCCTGACAATATCTTCTTTCTCCTCTCTGCAGAAGGGACACTTCCACTCTTAATTATGAATCTGACGATGTAAAGCGCCCTTTGCGCCTGGGCTAAGTGATACTCAATTATACCCAATTTAATGGACAACTACACTATTAACTGGCTTTGAAACAAAGTTGCTTAGAGCTTTCTTATGCATTTAAATATACAACAGCCCTAAGAAAGGCAAAAGTTGCTCAAAAGTCATTTTTGTAAAGTAACAGCATACAGAGAGGACATAATAAAAGGGGTATTATCCCTTGTGATCTAGAGGGGAAGTTTGAAGGCTCAGTGATCCTGTACATGCTACTAAATTGGCCATGCCCTTACTTGTCTCTGTGTGGTCAATTACAGGACACTATTCCATTTAGGCAGGCAATGCTGGTAAACTTATATTGGTTGTCAGCAGATCATTGGCCATATCCAATGTCTCCCCAATCAGTTAGGAAATGCCCAAATATAAATCCTGGATGCATAATAATGGTGTCTTCCGTTCAAGGGCATATAGACATGCTGGCAACAATGAACACAAAGCCCCCACAAATGTCACCAGGGAACTACTATTTGTAATTTATGCTGGTTACCACCTTCCACCCATGCCTCATTAATCTCATCACTGCATGTCACCTATTTTCTCCTCCACCCTTCACTATACACACTTGTCATGATTCCATCTTGGACCATCTCCGTTGAATAACCCAGAATATGTAACCTTGACCCATATCCCCCATTAAACTGATCATCCATTCTTCTTTAAAATTGAAATCTAATGTTCTAATGTTCTACAAGAGGCAGCTACTAATGTGCACACGTGATACAGGCCATATGCAACAATTAAGTGGGTGTAAATACCGTAAATTTATAAAATTAAAACATTTTAAACCATTAAAGAGTCACCATATTTTCAAATGTTCCTGCAGATGTGTACTTTGTACAGGGTAATGCACATGCTTATTGACTTGTATGTTACCTCCATGCACAGGCTATGAAGAAACCTACAGAGGTGCCTCATTTATGTAAGCTTCCATTTATATTTGGCTGACCACTCCCCCAGTGATGCCTCTGTGCCTAGGCCATGCTTGGCTTCTTATAAAGGGAGACTTTAAGGAGGGATGTGACTAGCTGAAACAATGGCAGAATATGCAAGCTGACGCCAATCTTTTGTATATAAATGAACTCCTGGCACAGTATAGACACTTATCCACATGCTGAACTTGCAGTTTATTTGGCAGAGGCCGGCTATAAAGAGACATTTTTATTAAAGAGTTTATTATCCATTATTTCCACACAATCAGTCGGAACACCTGCAGCCTATTCATTCTTGCATTCTGTATTGGTTGCCTGGCCAGTCATTGTTCTGTTCATAGGGATGACATCAATGGTGTCCCAATTTCCAGAACCCTCCGGCGGTATTACACTGTGGTGCTGCCCACAATGAAGAGTAATAAAAAGTGAAAGTTGGTGGTTTATTCTAATTTACTTGGAAGAAATGCAAATGATTCCGCGCTGGCGCTACAGATTTGGAAAACCAGGTTTATTATAGCCGTTTTGAATGTTATGATATATCCAAATAACCTAGAGCTTGGGCAATTCTCTGTGGTCTCCTCCACGTCCACTGCCTCTCTCTCTCCTTCTCCGACTCCCTGCGCCCCTGTCAGTGAAGAGAGAGGACGTTCCCTGGGCACTGAAGCAGAAAAAGAAGCTGTCTGCCTTTCCATAACTCCCTGGCAATGTTCAGCAGGCATGAAACAACTGGTGGTTCCCTAGGGAAGCAAGAGGTTTTAATGATTGGAATCCAGTGGGTTGATTGTGGGCACTGCCCTGACCTATTTGCTGGGGGTACTGCATGGCATGATAAAAGGACATCATGGGAAAAATCTACGGCTGCTCTTCTGCATTGTAGTTACAACAGCCAGCACCTTCAACAGCCTTTTTCCAACATAAGGAAGAATCTCAGTAACATGCTGTACACCCAACGCACATATTTCAACTGAATGGCTCTAGCAATCTCTGCAGGCTCTGATGCTTAGAAATATGGGTTACATAATGAGTTAGAACTTTCAATCTAAAGAAATGGGGAACCACTGACATAAGGTTGGGGAATGTTGAGGTTTTCTAGCCCATCTAAAGGACCACATGTCTTCCCAAGCTTCACCCATAAAGAGTCCCTCTGAATCAACATCCAAAACTTGCTGGACAAAAAATAAAGTATTGGAAACAGTGAATTCAGATATCCCACGTGCAGCACAGTGTCTGCTGACATCCGAGAGGGAGGATGAGACTTTAGGGAGAAAAGGCACCATCTTGGGAGCATTAGGAAATTAGTAGTGAAGTTTGTGGGTCCCTGGGATGATTCATTACAAACAGGACAGAAAACAACAAAAACAGCCAGTCAATGGGGAGAGTGAATTAAACACTAGCCAACCAAATCAGATCCACTCTATACCCAGGGGTACCTACTGGTCATTTACTAAGCCTCCCTATGGTCCAAGGCACAATTCTGCAACCTTAAGCATGGTACATACTAAAACATTAGTACAATGAGTGTTAGTTACAATGCTGGGTCAGAAATGTCCACTCTCCAATACATAAGGCTTACTCTTTACTAGACAGATCCAACAGCTCTTTGTCCATTTGTACGTTCGTATCCCAAGCAACACAAATGTGTCATTTAGTTCTCAACAAATGGGCTATTACCAACATAGGGCTTCAAAGCACAAAGTTGCACAAGGTCCATTTCAGACGCTGCATTCACTTTATTTTTTTGCCCTAAGGGAAATTTAGCAATAATTTAACAAGTACAAAGCCGCACTATGTGTCTGAGTACAAGCCAAGTGCCGCACAACAGGATGTTACACACTATTCTTAGTAAAAGCTCAAGAACACCCTGGAGAAGAATAGAAGCCACACAAACTTCTGTCTAAGAATATGATGCACCCAATAATCTGCATAGGGGTAGCCTCAAACATCCTTGCATAAGAATAAAAAAAAACACCTTCTTGCATATCAAAGTGTCACTGAATAGGCTGAAAAGAAGATGCACCCTGCACTATAAGAAGCACCAGTTTTCTGGCTTTTTAATATAGGGTGCATCCCAAACTTTGGATAAGAACACCAAGGAAACAGATTTTCCAATTAATACAACTATGAGCAACCTGCCAATCTTGAGGTCAAGTAATGATATTGTGGATGTCAATTACCAATTATTTGGGAAAAGACTTTCCATCAGTGGATGGATTTCTTTTATTCAAGCCCCCCTTGAAGACCCAACCATAGGTCAGTGCCCCCTTAGCTCTTAAGGTTACAGATATATAGAAACATTGGGTAACAGTCACCCTGCTATAGTTCCAGGGGTACCCAGGCTACAAATAAACAGTCACTCCAAATCTCCCCCTAACTGGCCTTCAGGCTGGGCCCCTTAGCTCATAACAAGGTTACAGATATATAGAAACATTGGGGTAACAGTCACCCTGCTATAGTTCCAGGGGTACCCAGGACACAAATAAGCACTCACCCCAAATCTCCCCCTAACTGGCCTTCAGGCTGGGCCCCCTTAGCTCATAACAAGGTTACAGATATATAGAAACATTGGGGTAACAGTCACCCTGCTATAGTTCCAGGGGTACCCAGGGCACAAATAAGCACTCACCCCAAATCTCCCCCTAACTGACCTTCAGACTGGGCCCCCTTAGCTCATAACAAGGTTACAGATATATAGAAACATTGGGGTAACAGTCACCCTGCTATAGTTCCAGGGGTACCCAGGACACAAATAAGCACTCACCCCAAATCTCCCCCTAACTGACCTTCAGGCTGGGCCCCCTTAGCTCATAACAAGGTTACAGATTTATAGAAACATTGGGGTAACAGTCACCCTACTATAGTTCAAGGGGTACCCAGGACACAAATAAACACTCACCCCAAATCTCCCCCTAACTTGCCTTCAGACTGGGCCCCCTTAGCTCATAACAAGGTTACAGATATATAGAAACATTGGGGTAACAATCACCCTGATTTATTTGACCTCAAACCTCAAGCGAAAATTACGTCCTTTATATTTCCCCACAATTCTTGCTGTTGTTTTTCTAATTATCCAACTTGGGCTCTTGGCCGTTAAACTAAGGAAACTGTATATTCTGACTGCAGCTCCAAGCACCAACCCAACAAGAATTCCCTCTCTAAATAACCAGTAGGGCATGGGGGGGCAGATACTTTATCACAGACGTCCCTTTTATATTGTAATCAATAGCTGCTTTCAGCCCCCCTTCCTCCATGTTCTCACAATTCATTTTAGGAAAGCAAAGCCTGCACGCACCACATTAGGTGCCCCCCACCACAGGACAGACAGGGCCTTCTGTTCCTATATTACATGACAAGATTCTTGATGAGACCTGGAATCTATCAATGTCATTATCTATTAGCTCAGCAGATGCCCACTGAAAGGCCATATTGGAGGCGACATAATTCAATAAATCGAGATATGCCTCTGATTGCCAGTTTCCACTTAGGAACATAAATTAATGTCAGATAAACAGACAGGTCTCAACTTTTTAAGGAGGAAATAAAAAAATACACTAGCGCCGGAATTCATCATGTCCATGACATCTTGCTTATGAATATTTTGCGTTCTGCTGATATGAGAAAAATCTCTCTTTAGAATATAAGGGCCCTATGTATTTAGCTGTGCACGGACATATCCCAAGAAAAAGGCATTTTAAATTGGTGCTTCACCTTTAAGTTAAATTTTAGTATATTATATAATGGCTAATTCTCAGCACCGTTTCATTTAGTCTTCGTTTTTTCTTTTTTTATAGTTTTTGAAATATTTGCCTCCTTCCGACTTTCTCCAGCTTTCAAACGTCATCTAAAACATAAATGCTCTGTAAAGGTGGCCATAGTCGCACAGAGAATATCGTACAAAATAAATATTCATACGATATTCGGTGTGTGTATGGTGGGAAAAGAGCAGACAGATATCAGCAAATGAATTGGATATCGGTTGATCGAGCTGGACGGATAATTGCCTTTGAAGGCACCCAAATACCGGCCATTGTTAGTGCTGAATGGTCAGATACAGGTAGAATTCTATTGTTTCTATTGTATATCGGACGATTCAGCTTTACACGTGTGTATTGAATCGAACGATCTTTCTTGGAAAGATCTTCTCCAAGAAAGATCGTAATTGATCCGTCCTTTAGGCTTCAAATTTATAGTTATTGCTACTTTTTAATTACTGATCTTTCTATTCAGGCACTTTCCTATTCATATTCATATCAGTGCATGGTTGCTAGGGTAAGTTGGACCCTTGCAACCAGATGGCTGAAATTACAAACTGGAGAGCTGCTGAATAAAAAACTAAATAACTCAAAAACCACAAATGATAAAAAATGAAAACCGATTGCAAATTGTCTCAGAATATCACTCTATAAATCATGCTGAAAGTTAATTTAAAGGTGAACAACTCTTTTAAAGAAGGTGTATAACAGCATTTTCGTGCCTTTGTTTTCTGCTTCACAACAAATGACGAAGGGCGACAGCCCGAGGAAGATTCAGTGCACCTTCTCCCCTGCCCCAGCGGACTATATTAAGCTGGGAGCGGTATAGCAGTAGCAGTTCATACATTTTTTATGAGACGAGCAGTGAATGTGAAATCTGTGTGTAAGTACCACTTAGGAAGA
This sequence comes from Xenopus petersii, assembly GCA_038501925.1. Classification (NCBI taxonomy): domain Eukaryota; kingdom Metazoa; phylum Chordata; class Amphibia; order Anura; family Pipidae; genus Xenopus; species Xenopus petersii. Next base: position 129,405,167 of record CM076688.1, on the reverse strand, counting down.
GATTAGCGCAGCCATCCGCACAAACGCACGCACGGGTTGTAAAAGAAACTGCCATATTGAATAATTTAGTTCCTCCTGTGAAAGGGAAGGTGGCAGTGATACCAGCACCCGTTATTGAAGGGGCCTTTAACACTACCCAGCATGGGGGGGGTGTCTTGTGCTCTGGATAACGGTATCCTGAGAGCTCCTCAGACTTGGAAAGGGTTAAGCCTTTCGGCACAACGCGTCCATCAACCACAACGTTAGAGCACCACGTCATCAAGAAAGCTTAGAGACAGCTCGACTCCCATTCTTTGTGTGATAGAGGCCAGGTTTTGCCTTTTTAAAATATTAGGAATGCACCGAAGCCTGGATTTGTTACAGGATTCGCCCCTTTTTTAGCACGATTCGGTTGAACCGAATCCAAAAAATCACGTGACTTTTCATCACACAAACATGGAATTCAAAAATGTCTTAACCACGTTCTGCGCATGTGGTTCTCTTTCCCCCTTATTTTGTAGGAGTTAATTACTAGTGTATTACAGCTATGGGATACCTTATTAGGAAATCCGTTATCCAGAAACCTCAGAATTACAGTAAGGCCGTCTCCCATCCTAATAATCCAAATTTCTAAAAATGATTTCCTTTTTCTCTGTAATAATAACAGTAGCTTGTACTTGATCCCAACTAAGATATAATTAATCCTTATAGGAGGCAAAACCAGCCTATTGGGTTTATTTAATGTTTAAATTCTACTAGACCTAAAGTAAGAAGATAAAAATTACGGAAAAATCGGATGTTATCTGGAAAAACCCAAGTCCCGCGTATTCTGGAGCTTATTGCCAGCTTGCAACTGAAAATGCTCTGTGGTTGTCTAGGGCTCTGGCCCTAGCAACCACAAATAAAAAAAATTGCATGACTAGAAGGCTTTCAAGTTCAAGGTCTGTTTTTTGTTTATCTTTTTGCTCTTATTCGTCTTGTATTCTGACTCCCAAACAGATGCCTGGTACTTAAGGCTTCGTTCATGTAAAGGTGTAGTACCACTTTAATGTTCTGTTCTCCATTCTAACATTTATACTAATCCCTAGTTCATGTGGTAACAGCCCCTAGGAACTAGATATTCCCATGAATACTAGCGTGGAAATAGGAGATGGAACACGAATAGAACGAACGAATAGACTCATAGAACCCGGTGTTCCTGGATGAACCGACCCAGTAAAATCCAATGCATTGGAGCCTTTCCCACAGCATTCCATGGCACTGAGAGGCTGATATATTCATTTAATGTGATTATATTAGCATCAGTGTGTCTGGAATACTGGAAACGATCATTCTAGGGACTTATTGTTACAGGTTCCTGTCGAGTGACTCTTCCGGGAAAAGTCCAATCCTTCACTTCATCTCATTATAGCAACTCCCCCTTTGTTTGCTAACTGAGAAACAAATCCGCCATTTCCAAAAATTCCTAAATATGGCATGTGACTATACCGGGGGGTATGTTTTTAGCTCTGCACCTTGCAGGGGGTTTAACATCAGATTGCTGGGGGATTCCTATTAAGAAAATTGAAGGGGGGGATTCCTTTGAACACGGTTCCAGGAGGATTCCATTACAACAAGTGCTATCCAACTCCTATTCCAGAGGGTCGGATTATATTAAAATTATTATGTCACCCACATTGGTCAATAGAGTTCTTGAACAGTATGAGATTTATGAACATTTCTCTAGGTCTCCTGCCTGCTGACTATCAAATGCAGGTGTCCATTTGGGTTCAATCCAATAGTGAATATATCAGCTGTGTATCCTCACGATACTAAGGAGTCTTACAGTCCAACATGGAATGCTGGCCAATCAAAATGCTTGAACCTATTGTCGTAGTTTGGCTACGTATGTGAAGACACTACTTTGCCCTGGAATACAAGACAATTAGGCAGACAAAGCTGTTTCTGGCAGTTTCCACACTACAAAACCTTGCCACTCTCCACCAATGGGGCCTACATGAATCACATAAAGTGCTATATGTTCAAAACTCAAGTCCTGAGATCCTATACATGTACTACGATAAACTGGGATAATAATAATGATCAACTCTACTGAACAGGGTACAGTTCCCCTTACAAAACCATTGGCTTGGCACCCAACCCCATTGGCTTAGGAGCCCAAAACCATTGGCTTAACGATTGGCTTGGGACCCCAAACCCATTGGCTTGGGACCCCAAATCCATTGGCTTGGGACCCTACCCATAACACACAGACCAATAAATTCTGGTTTGGTTTGTGCCATAGCAGCCACAAGGGAGAGACAGGATCTCGTTCTCAGCTGCAAAGACAAATTCCTGAATAAATTAATAAAAGTAAAATGTAATATATGAACTTAGCAAAGCGACATGCCTCTCGGGGGGATATTTATAGACTCAGCAGACGAAACCGCTCTCGTAAGTTCATGGTGAAAGCTCTTTTTTAGCAGAAAAAAGAGGAAACGTAAGTCAATATTTCAGCAAAATTTTAAAAAAGAGGAAAGAACAGACTCTCTGCAGAAACTGAGGCTAGAGACACTGGTAATTTTAAAGGCAACATTAAAATATATATATTATATATAGAAAAAGAGCATATGTGTGTATGATATAGGACTCATATATAGATTGTAAGCTCTCATGGTCAGTAGCCATCTGATCATATGTTTTTGTTTGCTGTGGCATGTGCAACATGTTGCGTCTGATGCTGATGCACCTTATGCTCAGCAGGAACAACATACACCTATTTGGGTGCAATTTACTAACCAGGGCAAAACTTAACACCTCCAATATCTGGACCTGGTGCAAAATTTGGTGCCATTTTGGTGTCGGTAAATGGCAACTTTCCATGATAAAGGGTCTGGGGCAGTCATTCTTCTTTGCTTAGATATACACATTGATTGACTTGTTTATAGAGTGGTTGCAAGCAGCCAATCCCTCTGCCTAATGTGATCAGTTTCTAACATTACACGGTCTGGCAGCTATTGATTCTACAGGGAGTTATTTAACGCCAGAAATAGAAAAAGGGGGGTACACACAAACGATGCAGAAATTAGCATGAACCCAACAGGAAACATATAAAAGAGATTTTCTTACTAAATCCTTCCTATAAAGCACATCCTCCCAACCTCTTCCTCTTTACTATAGCCCAGCGTGAGTCTCTAGCTTCCTCTAGCATGTCATCATGTGACCCACAAAGTGCAACTCCCTGCAACCTTACTGGGCCATGTAATTCAGCAATACACTGATTGACACTGCTGACATTAGCAGATCTTCAGATACAGAATCAATTATTTTAGGCCATGGGCTTGTCTTTTTTTTCCCGCAGGGGCCCTCCATCTACCAGTTGGCAATATCTGGGCCCCATGGTACTGAAAGGGGTTGTTCACCTTTAGGGCAGATCAGTCACCCAGCAACAAATCTCCTCTTCTTCGGGCGACTAATCTCCCCGAGCTGCCTCCTGCCGGCTAGAATGTAAATCGCTGGCGGGATGGCGATAGGTGCGCTTTGTTTTCCGAAGTCACCCGAATTTGCCTTACAAAGAAACTTCAGGCGACTTCGGAAAACGAAGTAACTTCTAGCATGGTGTAGAGAGTGATATTCTAAGACAATTTGCATTTGGTTTTAATTTTTTATTATTTATGTTTTTTTTAGTCATTTAGCTTTTTATTCAGCAGATCTCCAGTTTGCAATTTCAGCAGTCTGGTTGCTAAAGTCCAAATGACCCTAGCAACCATGCATTGATTTGAATAAGAGACTGGAATATGAATAGGAGAGGACCAGAAAAGAAAGAGGAGCAATAAAAAGTAGCAAAAACAATACATTTGGAGATTTACAGAGCATTTGTTTTTAGATACAGTAGGGTCAGTGACCCCCATTTGAAAGCTGGAAAGAGTCAGAAGAAAAACGCAAACAATTTAAAAACTATATATATAAAAAAAAAATAATGAAGACCAAAGTTGCTTAGAATTGGCCATTCTATTATATACTAAAAATTAACTGAAAGGTGAACCATCCATTTAAAAAGGGCCCACTGAGCTGTTGATTGGGGGGATGAGATTGCCAATGATGCCTGATGGCAGCGCTGGGCAGTATCAGTGTTCGCTACATCAGATCCCAATTCTGTGAATGATACAATGTAGAGTTGTTCCAATAAGGGAACACATCACTGATACCAGAACACATTACAACATTGTTACAGATGACAGTTTCAGCACTTCCCTTTAACCCTAAATCCATGCACAATTGTCATTTAGTCACATAACATCAATTTCCTGGGAGCAATTTACATTGTGCACTACCTTAAAGGGACACTAACATGTTTTAACCAATGATATCTCTGACATACGTCTCTATAGCAACACCCCATGTCACGTGTGGGGGGCAGCAGCCTCATTCACCTCTTCTGCTTCTTCCGCACCTCCATTCTGGAATTCAAATTTGCTCTTAGATACATGCACCTTGGACTTTGCCCAGTTTTTCCATTTCTACTTGGGACTCCAATCAACTAAGCAAGAATCGACAGTCGGTAGGTGCTGCCATGATGCACTCTGCTGCAGCACCCAAAAATGTGGCCATCCAACTTCTCTCACTCTAGAGTATTAGCATATATTTCTTTATGCCTACTTTCCCTTTAAACTTGCCCTTTAATTCTAGTTCAGCTATTATATCGATTGCATTGTTGCAGGTTGTGGTTATTAGCTGGTCTCTGCGTCTTGGGCTTTGTTCGGCGCAGTCATTTAATCCATGTGAGTTGGGCCGTATTTCTTTTCACATGTCCTGTTCTCAACTGTCAGTCGATCCTTTCAAAAGGGGATAGAGTTTCAGGGCATGGAAGGACCGAAGGAAGAAGAATCCCTGGGGCGGCCACAACCTATGCCTCTTCATTTCAGGGATGTCCAGCAAGACGTTGCTAAACTACAACTCCCAGCACCCTCTAACTTATAAAAGGGTGCCACTGCATGCTGGGAGTCATGGCTGGAGGAGAATTGTAAGATACAAGGTGACCTTACCATGTGCCTTGCAAGAAACCTGCCCTGATCTTGTGTTAAAAAGGGTTGTTCACCTTTAAATGAACATTTAGTATGACGTAGAGAGGGATATTCTGAGACAATTTGCAATTGGTTTTCATTTTTTAATAACTGCAGTTTTTGAGTTATTTTGCTTTGTATTCAGCAGCTGCAATTTCAACAGTCTGGTTGCTAGGCTCCAGATTACCCTAGCAACCGTACACTTATTTGAAGAAGAGACTGGAATATGAATAGGAGAGGCCTGAATGTAAAGATAAGGAATAAAAAGTAGCAATAGCAAGTCCAGGCATTTTTATACTTAGGACAGTATCATACATGTAATAATGCAATTTATATACCAATTCACACGCCAATGTGTCAGCACTTAAACAGCAAACAGTCCACTGAACCATTAGGGGCATGCAAAAGAAAATACACCCCCTTCACTGGGGCAGACTTGCAGGTCCATTAAACAGGACAGCAAAGTCAATTAGCTGGTAATTAACATGCGTGTTCCATAGATCAATCTAATGATGTGACTGCACGTAAAACAAACAATATGTCAGCTCCTGGGCACCAAAAACAGAACCGGGATGGGGAGGGGGCACACGATCCTGTAACTTGATCACAAACTCAAGGAAACATCCATCAGTCGGCTCATCTATTCCAGGTCTGGGTTCAACGCTCTTCTTTAAAGCTATGGATGATTGGGACTGAGCGTCTATGTTGACACATTTTTTATCCTTTATTTATATCGGGGATGCACCTAATCCAGGATTCGGTTCGGGATTTGGCCTTTTTCAGCAGGATTCGGATTTGCTCGAATCCTTGTGCGTGGCCAAACCGAATGCAAATCCTAATTTGCATTTGTAAATTAGGGGAGGGTAGGGAAATCAAGTGACTTGTCATCACAAAAGGAGAATTTTTTTGACTTTTTCCTTTGCTGTCCCTAATTTGCATATGCGGATTCGGATCCAGTTCAGTATTCGGCCAAACCTTTCACCATGGATTCGGGGATTTGGCCAAATCCCAAATAGTGAATTCGGTGCATCCCTAATTTATATAGCACCGACATATTCCATAGCACTGTACAGAGATTACACATCAGTCCCTGCTCCAGTGGAGCTTACAATCCAAGGTCCTTGTCACTGTCTCACTCACACTAGGGTCAATGTTATCAGGAGTAGGGATGGGTGAATTTTTTTGCCTTGTTTTGCCGCGGAATTGCCGCCCATAGACTTGTATGGTATTGTGCGTCAAAAAAAAAGATGTGCGACAAAACTTTTTACACGCCCATAGACTTTAATGGGCATCTGCAACATTTCGCTGGTGGCAAATTTTTGACGAAACAGGTCAAATTCGCCCGTCCCTAATCAGGAGTCATTACTGTGTGTATTTATATAGCCTTTAGAAATTTAACGGGGTTGTCCATCTTTATATGAACTTTTAGTATTATGCAGTGATAATGTGAGACCATTTGTTATTGGGTTTCCATTATTTTTTTATTTATGGTTTTTGAGGTATTTAGCTTTTTATTCAGCAGCTCTCCAGTTTGTAATTTCAGCAGTCTGGTCGCTAGCGTCCTAATTACCCTAGTAACCATGCATTGATTTGAATAAGAGACTGGAATATGAATAGGAGAGGCCTGAATAGAAAGATGAGTTATAAAAAGTAGCAATAACAATAAATGTGTACCCTTACAGAGCATTTGTTTTTAAGGGGTCAGTGACCCCCATTTGAAAGCTGGAAAGAGTCAGAAGAAGAAAACTATAGAGAAATAAAAATGAAGTCCAATTGAAAAGTTGCTTGGAATTAGTCATTCTAGTCTATAACATACTGTTAACTTAAAGAGCTGGTTCAACTTCGTATGTTAAAAAATGGCCAATTCTAAGCAACTTTTCAATTGGCCTTGATTTTTTCTTTTTTATACTTTATGAATTATTAGCCTTCTTCTTCAGACGCTTTTCAGCTTTCAAATGGACCCCATCTAAAAAAACAAATGGTCTGTAAGGAAAACACATTTATTGTTATTGTTACTTTTTATTAATTTTGTTTCTATATAGGCCTCTCCTATTCATATTCCAGGCTCTTGTTCAAATCGACGCATGGTCGCTAGGGTAGTTTTCACCCTAGCAACCCGTTGGGTGAACTTGCAAAGTGGAGAGCTGCTGAATAAAACGTTAAAAAATTCAAAAACCACAAATAATAAAAAATGAAAACCAATTGCAAATTGTCTCAGAATATCCCTCTCTACATCATACTGAAAGTTAATTTAAAGGTAAACAACCCCTTTAAAGGTGAAACACTATATTCCCATTGTTTTAGCTGGCAGTTTCAGCCTTGCCTAAGCAACTATTGTTATAGTCCCAGTCCCAGCCACAAGCTTTATTGGAACTATAACCAGAATTTAGGGCAGACAATTTCAGACCTTTCTTTAAGGGTAGAACTACACGGACGTTTTTGTCGCAATCCGACGCGATGCACAAAAACGCAGGCGTTAAGTTGGATATGACGGAAGTAAGGTAAGTGAATGCATTGTTGGATGGTGTTGCAGCATTGATCTGATGCGACACAACTGTCGGATACAGACGCTGCGTCTGCATTCGAAAGTCCTGCCAGATCAATGCTGCGACTTAATCCGACATTTCCATTACCTTATTTATGTCACATCTGACGTGACGCCTGCCTTTTTGCGCAGCGCGTCGGATCGTGACGAAAAACGCCTGTGCAGTCCTACCCTAAGTTAAAGTGTCCCCCCTCATGGGCTGAAAAAAATTGTGTCAGACCAAGTCGGCAGCTTATTGGCCCATGTGTGAGGCCATCCAACATGCGGCCCTCATTGATATCTGGCCAAGAAAAAAATTGGATGAAAAATCCCTGTGGATTGCAGCCGCATCTGTTCGTTGATGTGGTCTCGTGATCCGACCTCCCGTATCGCCTCCATTCTGATCTGATTGTTGGGCCCTAGGGCCAGATCAGACCGATATTGCCCACCTCAATGTGGACATATCGGACGAGATCCACTGGTTTGGTGGCATCGCCCAACTGGCGGATTTCCCTTTTAGTTCATCAATAAGGTGACAAAACCATAAAACTAGCCACACCCCCTGTGACACGTGTCCAATAAACCCCACCCACACCTGAATTTAAAAAAACACACACACCATTTCCAGGTCTCCTTCCCCCGTGTGAAACGTAAGCCCCAATAATCATTAGCACCCATTCATAAGTGCCTGGCACACACACAGAGGCTGGGAGGCACTCGCTGGCAGCAGCCACAGCCTTACAATTAATAAATTCCTTTTCTAGATATAAATCTGTCAGCAGGAGCCGCCTGGGGAAAGAAGATAGGCCACAACATGCTCATTTGGGTACAGACGTTCTCTCTCCGGTGCCTTGCTTCTTCTGGAATATTTGGTGCAGCAGAAACGAGATTCAATGGAATCACCTATAAATATTTCAGGGCTGTATCATGTTATATATATATATATATATATATATATATATATATATATATATATATATATATAATGAATAATGATAGAGAAGCTCGCACTCACAGGACTTAGAAGGTCAAAAAGGTGTTTATTTAGATGAAAAATCGACTAACGTTTCGGCTTGCACTCAAGCCTTTCTTTGAGAAAGGCTTGAGTGCAAGCCGAAACGTTAGTCGATTTTTCATCTAAATAAACACCTTTTTGACCTTCTAAGTCCTGTGAGTGCGAGCTTCTCTATCATTCTATTTTACTTTTGGGCTTTTTTGCACCCAGGCAATTTTGACCTTTTTCACGTGCAGTGCCGGCTTCCAGACTATTATATATATATATATATATATATATATATATATATATATATATATATATATATATGTTAGACTTCTAAATCTGTTTTTGAGCCACTGGAATGTGATCCGACTCGGACTGGGAAAACAGATCATTAAACACGTGTCCATGAGAAAGAGACACAGTGCAGAAATTGACTCTTCCTAGCCAGGACTTCCATTTAAAGGGCATATAAACCCAAAAATGTATTTAAAAAAAAAGTATATGCAGCCTTGAATGCGGCTTCACATCATCAGCTGACTTCTGCTACATTGTTTCAAAAGTCAGAACCGCCAGGGCAGAGAACAATAGAAACATTGCATTTGGATAGAACTGTAATGAATGTAGATTAGGAAGTTGCTTGTAATAATTACATCTATTAGGCAACATTTTATTTTGGGGTTTATGTCCCCCTTTAAAAAGTATTACCTGGAGGGTTCAGCCTCTGTTTATTATACCTGAGACAGGTGATCAGATACTTTGAATTTTGGTACAGGTATGGGATCCCTTATCCAGAAACCTGTTATCTAGAAAGCTCTGAATTACAGAATGGCCGTCTCCCATAGACTCCATTGTATCTAAATAATCCAAATTTTTTAAAATGATTTCCTTTTTCTGTGTAATAATAAAACAGTAGCTTGTACTTGATCCCAACTAAGATATAATTAATCCTTATTGGAAGCAAAAACAGCCTATTGGGTTTATTTAATGTTTATATGATTTTCTAGTAGACTAAAGGTATGAAGACCCATATAACAGAAAGATACGTTATCTGGAAAACCCCAGGTCCTGAGCATTCTGGATAACAGGTCCCATACCTGTAGTGCACTTTTTAAATATAAGTGGAGCGATTAAAGGGGTGGTGCCAACCAGAAAGTAGGCAGGGCTTTGGGTGATCAGGGGTGTGGCCATTGCAGAACAAGGGAAGTAACCAATATTCTGTTCCATTTTTTTTGTATGAAAGATGACAGTCTTTTAGATGCTTGATAAAACTACAGCTCCCAGCATCCCCTGCAAGGCAAAGGGTGCAACTAAGGCAAAGATCTCAAACGGGGGCAGCAGCAGGTTGGGACTGCAGTAGCTTGTTAAAGACGCTCAGACTTGTATAATTACACATCTGCCAACATTCCCATGTCAAAAATCAGCACAATTCTGCCTAAGCCCCAATCCTTCATAACCCCGCCCTGATAACGATTAACCCCACCCACTTTGCCTAGTAGTAAAGCAACTTGCTCACACGTGTGTAACTGTTATTCTAAGAATTTCTTAAATCACAAAAGTCTCTCCTTAAACCCAACTACAACTCCCAGCATCCTCCCCATACGCATTTGCGAGGTGAAGCTGCAAGAAAAAGATAAATAGTGAATAAAGTACCCCCTATTGTACAATATAAGGATATTATAAGTTACAGAGGAGTTTCATGGCCATATAAAAGCATGAGGCCGAAGCTCGAGTGTTTTTATACAGGTCATGGAACTCAGAGATTACTTCTAATAACCTCATATTTTCCAACAGGGGGTACTTTATTTTTTATAATACACAAGTTCTAGTGAGTCATGTGCCAAAAATGACATCACTACTCACCGTTTATAACTGACGACATCACTAGTCACCGTTTATAACTGATGACATCACTAGTCACCGTTTATAAGGATATCATTTACAGGATATTCATGGCTTTTGTGTATTATATGACAATTATTCCCATAAACACAGCTGTCCCAGGGCAGAGAAAAATCAGGAAGCCAAATATTTGGTTTTTGTAATCTTGAAAGAGTTGTAACTGGATTCCCACTGGGCCCCGCAGCTGACACATCTTCCGTCTTTAGCTTTCATCCTGTCACATGGCAGATAAGGAGGTCACTGCTTAATGCAGCCCCTTATTCACAGCTGGCTTCCGTCCACATTGTTTCAGCAGTCAGAATCAGCAGTGGAGAGAATAGAAAAGGATAGGGAACCTTCTATTGAGGAGAATTACAACCTAGTATATATAAATGAATAACTAGGGTAAAACTTTTCCTTACCCAACAAGTTTCCTTTAAAACATAAGGGAACAGTTTATTAAATGTAATGGGGCTTCCACTCTGCCTGCTCCAAGGAGGTGACCCGAGATTTAATCCATTGTCTGCCATCAAACAGTGCTCCCTAGTGGTGACATTACCATAAACACAACTGTGTTTGTCTCAATCAAGCATCTCTCGTGGGAGCAAAGCCCCCAGTTAATGTTCTCATACTGATCCATAAGGGCAGAGACACCGGCTGCTATTTCTGGAGATTAGTCGCCCAGCCTCAAATCGGTTCTACTTCGGGCAACTAATCTCCCCAAACTGCCTTCCCGCCAGCTTGATTGTAAACCGCCGGTGATATGGCACTCGGAACGCTTCATTTTCCGAAGTTGCCTTACGAGGAAACTTCGGGCGACTTTGGAAAGCCGAGGCAATCCGAGTGCCATCAACGCCAGCTAGCAGGCGGGAAGGCAGTTCGGGGAGATTAGTCGCCCGAAGAAGAAGCGACTAATCTCCCCCGAAATAGCAGCCGGTGTCTCCGCCCTAATGAATCCCCAATGTAAGTCATATGTTCAAAAGCTTGGAAGGCGGCCGTTCCAGATTCTGTTTGACCCGGTCAATTGATTATCTTTACAAAAACCATCTGGTGTGACCAAATATAATCTACCCCCAGGGATGGGACTCTATTTAACTGAAGTGGCACATTACTAAGCCACTTTAAGGTAAGTGCTTGAGTAAATACCATTCAGGCTGCTATTGAATTGCTATTGAAAGCAGGACCTGTCTGACCTTTTTGCACTGCTGGTCCAGACTACATGTACCATTAAAAATAGGTTGCTCCTCCACCACAATGCCCTGCATGCAGATTATCAGCCCATCTATGGAGTCCCAGGACCAGACCTCTCTGACTAATATCTGGGTGAAAACAGCAGGTTTGAAAAGCTCATCAATGAAGACCAAATTAGTGCTTTGATGTGTTTCTCCATAGCTCCCAGTGCAAAATCCGAGTGGTTTGGTCCAGTAGATCAATTCATTTCCATACAGTTTAAAGGGGTTGTTCACCTTTAAATCAACTTACTAGTATGGTGTAGAGAGTGATATTCTGAGACAATTTGCAGTTGGTTTTCCTTTTTTATTATTTGTGGTTTTTGAGTTATTTAGCTTTTTATTCAGCAGCTCTCCAGTTTGCAATTTCAGCAGTCTGGTTGCTATGGTCCTAATTACCCTAGGAACCAAGCATTGATTAGAATAAGAGACTGGAATATGAATAGGAGAGGCCTGATAAGAAAGATGAGTAATAAAAAGTAGTAATAACAATATATATTGTATCCTTACGGAGCACGTGTTTTTAAGATGGGGTCAGTGACCCCCATTTGAAAGCTGGAAACAGAAGAAGAAGAAGGCAAATAATAAAAAAATGAATGCCAATTGAATAAGCTACTCTGTAACATACTAAAAGTTAATTTAAAGGTGAACCACCCCTTTAACAGACCTGTGACAACAGATGATCACAAAAGTGTGCAAGGCATTGTGGGAAATAACTCTTGGCTGGAGGGGAGCCAACTACCGATACATTGCACGTGTAGTCAGGATCAGCAGTTCAGGGAAGGGACAGAAAATGCTTTATTATGTTTAAAAATCACTTGAAAATCATTGATATGATTTAGTTCGTTTATATTGGAAAGCGGCTTAGAATTTCGCTTGCTCTCATTCTGCAAAAATGTATGTTTGTGTTTACTTCCCCTTTAACACCTCATTCCGACCCTAAACAGACGAAGGTGCAAAACAGCAAAAGGGCAGGGTGAGTTACCCAAAGTGCGAGACAGAGAAGCATCAAAGACTTGGAGCTCTGAGATTGCGACTCTGAGGCTTCACAGCTCACACGTTAGACAGGGCATCAGCGAGTAGCAATGTGGGGAGCAGTATCAGAAAGAACACGCAGGCCGGAGGAAAGGGTGGAGGGCAGTTTGTGGAAAGCACAGCTTAACTGACTTAAAAACAGCCAATACCCACCCAGAATTTAATAGAAAGCCTTAACAAAAAAACATTTAAAGAAGAAATATTAAAGGGGAAGTTAAAAAGAAAATCTATAGCTGTTGCAAGTAGTTGGAACATTGTGTCAGATGCAGAGGCACCATCCCCAGCTTTAACTGTTGCTATGTTCCCAATTACCCTAGCAACTGCTTGAGTGCCAGACTAAAACCATCCAAATCTATCATCAGGATTTGCCTGAATACCCAGGAGAAGGCGCTAACCCGAAAAAGTCATAAGAAAGGCACATCAGTAGCGATCCGTTTGGGAAACGGGGAGGCGGAATTCTTGGTGTTGGAAATTCTGCCGCCAGATTGAGACATACTTTAGTTTTGTGAAGTGACGTTCAGCTCAGACGTTACATGTGCTCAGAAAATATGAGAAGCAGTTAAATAACCCGGCTGCTAATGCAACATCCATCCTGGCACATGCACTGCAAAAGGGAGAGTTTATTTTAGGGCACAACCAGGTCCTATTCAGATTTAAAGGGGACAGAATGAGAAACGGATACTGGGACTGAGCCAATCAGAGGGGCGCTGGGGCAGCACATGGACTGAGTGGCAGGGAGGAGAGGGCTGTGATTGGGTGGGCAGGTAGGGTGCCGAATTATTATTGCTTTGGGTGCCAATAATCCCATTACAATAAACATACTGGCCAGTTAATTACATTCTCCATGTAAGAAAAAATATCTTCATTTTCTCTGAGCCTATACATAAAAATACCATAAAACTATGGCAGTATTTCCCCATACTAAGCACAATTCAAGCAGGAACAGCCCCTAAGTTTGCTCATAGTCTGTACAGAGAGATGCCATAAAACTATGGCAGCATAGGTATTCCCCTGTACTAAGCACAATTCAGCAGGAACAGTCATCCAAGTTTGCTCATAGTCTGCACAGAGAGATCCCATAAAACTATGGCAGCATAGGTATTCCCTGTACTAAGCACAATTCAGCAGGAACAGTCCCTAAGTTTGCTCATAGTCTGTACAGAGAGATACCATAAAACTATGGCAGCATAGGTATTCCCCTGTACTAAGCACAATTCAGCAGGAACAGTCCCCTAAGTTTGCTCATAGTCTGTACAGAGAGATCCCATAAAACTATGGCAGAATAGGTATTCCCTGTACTAAGCACAATTCAGCAGGAACAGTCCCCTACGTTTGCTCATAGTCTGTACAGAGAGATACCATAAAACTATGGCAGAATAGGTATTCCCTTGTACTAAGCACAATTCAGCAGGAACAGTCCCCTAAATTTGCCCATAGTCTGTACAGAGAAATCCCATAAAACTATGGCAGCATAGGTATTCCCCTGTACTAAGCACAATTCAGCAGGAACAACCACCTAAGTTTGCTCATAGTCTGTACAGAGAGATTCCATAAAACTATGGCAGCATAGGTATTCCCCTGTACTAAGCACAATTCAGCAGGAACAGCCCCCTAAGTTTGTGCATAGTCTGTACAGAGATACAGATCCCATAAAACTATGGCAGCATGAACAGGGGTTTAGGGGTTTAGGTTTTTTTTTAGGGGTTAATAAATCAGCAAGCAGAGTTGTAGAACACAGGGTACAGGCCAGTTACAATTTAGCTTGTAGCAATACTGTGGCAAAAGGTTTGTAGATAGAAAGGAAAAATAAACTGCAATGCGGATGGGCCAGACACACCCAGGCTAGGAGCGATGGCAGCTCTGAAATGTACAGTTTAAGAGAAAAAAATAACTTGGCGGAAGAACGATTTTAAGTAGGTGAGGGTTTATAAAGTAACCACATCCTTTTCCGCTCGTCTAGTTTCCAAAAGTCAGTTTGGAACTCGGGCGAGTCTTCATTGCAGAGGATATGGTACTGCTGTCACATAGATGAAGACAGATGTTCTGCCCCACTGATAGCACATTTAGTGATACGATAACCCAGATAAGTCCTGAAGACCCAGAAGAGCTGGTCTCCAGGCCACACAATCTTAGTGTCTAAAGCTGGCCATAGATGTAAAGATTTTTAAAAGACCCGATCGTGAGACCACGATTTTCTCGGAACGATCATACGAATTGACCATCAACTAAAAAGACCAATTTGCCAGGAAAACAAAGGGGAGCTGCCTGCTTGTCCCTGCAAAGATAGATAGATTGCACTGGGACCGACAAAGATTTTTTGACCTGGCCGATCAATTTCCTGACAGATGTCGGCCGAAAAATCGTAAGATGTACGATCGTTCGAATCCCACCAACCGCACTTTAATTTCGAAGGATTGGTTGGACTTCGCTAAAATCGGTCGTTCGGCAAGAAGAATAGTCGCGTCTATGGGGAGCTTTTAGTAGCTTATTGTAAACACACGTAACAACCCTTATTTTTTATGTATACAGTAAATACAAATATACAGAGAAGGAATGTTCTGGGCACACAAGCTATACCCTCATACTGTACTGTCTAAGGGAAACAATATGGCACCTCCTTCCCATATGTATAAATACAAATATACAGAGAAGGAATGTTCTGGGCACACAATAAGCTATACCCTCATACTAAACTGTCTAAGGGAAACAATATGGCACCTCCTTCCAATATGTATAAATACAAATATACAGAGAAGGAATGTTCTGGGCACACAATAAGCTATACCCTCATAATGTACTGTCTAAGGGAAACAATATGGCACCTCCTTCCCATATGTATAAATACAAATATACAGAGAAGGAATGTTCTGGGCACACAAGCTATACCCTCATACTGTACTGTCTAAGGGAATCAATATGGCACCTCCTTCCCATATGTGTAAATACAAATATACAGAGAAGGAATGTTCTGGGCACACAATAAGCTATACCCTCATACTGTACTGTCTAAGGGAAACAACATGGCACCTCCTTCCCATATGTATAAATACAAATATACAGAGAAGGAATGTTCTGGGCACACAATAAGCTATACCCTCATACTCTACTGTCTAAGGGAAACAATATGGCACCTCCTTCCCATATGTATAAATACAAATATACAGAGAAGGAATGTTCTGGGCACACAATAAGCTATACCCTCATACTGAACTGTGTAAGGGAAACAATATGGCACCTCCTTCCCATATGTATAAATACAAATATACAGAGAAGGAATGTTCTGGGCACACAATAAGCTATACCCTCATACTGTACTGTCTAAGGGAAACAATATGGCACCTCATTCCCATATGTATAAATACAAATATACAGAGAAGGAATGTTCTGGGCACACAATAGGCTATTCCTACCCCACATACTTTACCACCTTATTAAATATAAATACACACTAAACCTTAGATGTATTTTTCCTATGCGGGCCTTGCTAAGTACCAACACCATTTGTTTTTTTGACTGCATGAATAATGCAAAGGAACAATAAATCTAATTACTCCGGGCAGATATGCAGATGCTGATGGGATTTGCAGTTCTGTAAATGAACCCCCTGAAGTGCACAAGATATGTCCTTTTTTGTGTTGAGATAAGTTCTCCTCAGAGCCAGATAACATCCCTTAATTACCCCATTTGGTGGGAAGTAAGATAGTGGCCACACCTGCCTGGTTCCTGCAAAAAGCAATTTCCCCAGGACCAGATCACCAGTCAGACGAGGTTATATACACATCACTTATACATTCACTGTGGTCTTTTTCCCATATGAAACCTTGACAAAATATGTGGTTTACCTTCTGGTCTGTGGTGCACCTGCACAATGAACATAAACACACCCTGAGGCTAAAATCATTGAGTGAGATCTGGGCATTTGGGATCACCAGCAAGTTGCACCTAAATGAAGGGTTGCCCCACGGGCCAAGGAAGCTATAGGTGACACCAACCGCTGGTCTATGGACTAAGTACATCTCTCATAATCTAATAGGCAATACTGTGTCTTTTACCCTGTTTTTCTCTTTCCAAACAGCACTTAGGTCTCTTTTTGTCTCATTGTTGCCAGACGCAATCCAGCAGGACAGTCTGTGTACTCTCTGGTGGCATCAGTAAGACTTACCCACCTTACCCACTCAGTGAGACTTACCCACTCAGGGAGACTTACCCACCTTACCCACTCAGGGAGACACACCCACCTTACTCACTCAAAGAGACTTACCCACCTTGCCCACTCACTGAGACTTACCCACTCAGGGAGACTTACCCACCTTACCCACTCAGTGAGACTTACCCACCTTACCCACTCAGGGAGACTTACCCACCTTACCAACTCAGGGAGACTTACCCACCTTACCCACTCAGTGAGACTTACCCACTCAGGGAGACTTACCCACCTTACCCACTCAGGGAGACTTACCCACTCAGGGAGACTTACCCACCTTACCCACTCAGTGAGACTTACCCACCTTACCCACTCAGGGAGACTTACCCACCTTACCCATTCAGTGAGACTTACCCACCTTATCCACTCAGGGAGACTTACCCACCTTACCCACTCAGTGAGACTTACCCACCTTACCCACTCAGGGAGACTTACCCACCTAACCCACTCGAAAAAACGTAACCACTTTACCCACTCAGTGAGACTTACTCACTAACCCACTCAGTGAGACCTCCTTCCCATATGTATAAATACAAATATACAGAGAAGGAATGTTCTGGGCACACAATAAGCTATACCCTCATACTGTACTGTCTAAGGGAAACAATATGGCACCTCCTTCTCATATGTATAAATACAAATATACAGAGAAGGAATGTTCTGGGCACACAATAAGCTATACCCTCATACTGTACTGTCTAAGGGAAACAATATGGCACCTCCTTCCCATATGTATAAATACAAATATACAGGGAAGGAATGTTCTGGGCACACAATAAGCTATACCCTCATACTGTACTGTCTAAGGGAAACAATATGGCACCTCCTTCCCATATGTATAAATACAAATATACAGGGAAGGAATGTTCTGGGCACACAATAAGCTATACCCTCATACTGTACTGTCTAAGGGAAACAATATGGCACCTCCTTCCCATATGTATAAATACAAATATACAGAGAAGGAATGTTCTGGGCACACAATAAGCTATACCCTCATACTGTACTGTCTAAGGGAAACAATATGGCACCTCCTTCCCATATGTATAAATACAAATATACAGAGAAGGAATGTTCTGGGCACACAATAAGCTATACCCTCATACTGTACTGTCTAAGGGAATCAATATGGCACCTCCTTCCCATATGTATAAATACAAATATACAGAGAAGGAATGTTCTGGGCACACAATAAGCTATACCCTCATACTGTACTGTCTAAGGGAATCAATATGGCACCTCCTTCCCATATGTATAAATACAAATATACAGAGAAGGCATTCTCTGGGCACACAATAAGCTATACCCTCATACTGTACTGTCTAAGGGAATCAATATGGCACCTCCTTCCCATATGTATAAATACAAATATACAAAGAAGGCATTCTCTGGGCACACAATAAGCTATACCCTCATACTGTACTGTCTAAGGGAAACAATATGGCACCTCCTTCCCATATGTATAAATACAAATATACAGAGAAGGAATGTTCTGGGCACACAATAAGCTATACCCTCATACTGTACTGTCTAAGGGAAACAATATGGCACCTCCTTCCCATATGTATAAATACAAATATACAGAGAAGGAATGTTCTGGGCACACAATAAGCTATACCCTCATACTGTACTGTCTAAGGGAAACAATATGGCACCTCCTTCCCATATGTATAAATACAAATATACAGGGAAGGAATGTTCTGGGCACACAATAAGCTATACCCTCATACTGTACTGTCTAAGGGAAACAATATGGCACCTCCTTCCCATATGTATAAATACAAATATACAGAGAAGGAATGTTCTGGGCACACAATAAGCTATACCCTCATACTGTACTGTCTAAGGGAAACAATATGGCACCTCCTTCCCATATGTATAAATACAAATATACAGAGAAGGAATGTTCTGGGCACACAATAAGCTATACCCTCATACTGTACTGTCTAAGGGAATCAATATGGCACCTCCTTCCCATATGTATAAATACAAATATACAGAGAAGGAATGTTCTGGGCACACAATAAGCTATACCCTCATACTGTACTGTCTAAGGGAATCAATATGGCACCTCCTTCCCATATGTATAAATACAAATATACAGAGAAGGCATTCTCTGGGCACACAATAAGCTATACCCTCATACTGTACTGTCTAAGGGAATCAATATGGCACCTCCTTCCCATATGTATAAATACAAATATACAAAGAAGGGATTCTCTGGGCACAATTCTTTTATACTTTTTTTGTGTCAAATGGAAAATAAAACCAACATTTAATAGGGTATAGACTTCCCCCATAACCTTATTATAGAGCAGGAGCAGTGCTTGTTAATGGAGAACACATTGCCCTTTCTTTCAATCAGCAGCAAAGGGAAAATAAATGGGGGAAAGTGCTAAGCGGGGCTATTGTGTCACTTCAAACGCAGCCCATTATTGGAGTTATCAATAAATAGCTCTTGGGTGTCGTGTGAGAGTCTCCCAGACCACCAAACAAAATGCTCATTGTTTTCCAATTGGTTCCAGGGCCGCTCCCCCCAGGACAGGAAGGTTTATAAATCCCCAGAAACGACAGAACTTTCACTTGTCAATGGCTCATTAAAGGGGGTTGTTCACCTTTAAATTAACTGTTAGTATGCTGTAGACAGAGAGTGATATTCTGATCTGAGACAAATTGCGATTGGTTTTCATTTTTTATTATTTGTGGTTTTTCAGTTATTTAGCTTTTTATTCAGCAGCTCTCCAGTCTGCAAATTCAGTAATCTGGTTGCAAGGGTCCAAATTACCTTAGCAACCATGCATTGATTTGAATAAGAGACTGGAATAAAGATGAATGAAAAGCAGCAATAGCAATAAACGTGCAGCCTTACACAGCAATTGTTTTTTAGATGGGGGTCAGTGACCCCCATTTGAAAACTGGGGAGAGTCAGGGGAAGAAGGCAAATCATTTTAAAATGAAAAAAAATGAAGGCCAATTGAAAAGTTGCTTAGAATTAGCCATTCTATAACATACTAAAAGTTAACTTAAAGGTGAACCACCCCTTTAAGTAGCATAGCTGGAAGAGGTGCTGCAGCATCTCAGATGACTCCCTATTATCTGTCACAGAAAGTTTAGGGATTTATTTCACATGGAATGTGGACGATTCTTACTGGAAGCCATAAGAGGAGGAGGACTGGCACCCCAGAGGAAGTGATAACCTGACCACTTGCTGCCTTCATGTCACTATAAAAAGCTTTACGGCCAGCAGTGAAGCAGAAAGATAATAAAATAATCCCTTTAACCGCAGTTATCTGAGCCCTTTAAACCTCTTTTACTGCCTGTGATTAGGGAAAGCAGAGAGGGAAGGGTGAGGATTCTGATTGGGCAGAGACACACGCTTAAATTCCGGGAGATTTAGTCGCTTGGCGATAAATCGCCTCTTCTTCGTGGGCGACTAATCTCCTGCCGGGTAGAATGTAAATCGCCGGCGGGATGGTAATCGGTGCGCTTCGTTTTCAGAAGTCGCACGAAGTTTCCTGACCAGGAAACTTCGGCTACTTTGGAAAGCTTTGGGCAACTTTAGAAAACGAAGCGATCCGAGTGCCACCGCGCCTGCGATCTAGATTGTAGCTGGCAAAAGGTAGTTCGGGGAGATTAGTCGCCATGAAGAAGAGGAGATTTATCGGCAGGCGACTAAGGGAAGAGACACATGCTCAGATTCGGGGAGATTAGTTGCCCAGCGACAAATCTCTTTTTTGGGGCGAATAATCTCCCCAAACTGCTTCGTTTTCCCGAAGTCGCCTCACGAGGAAACTTTAGGCGACTTCGGAAAGCCAAAGTGATCTGGCTGTGTTTTCCAAAGTCGCCTTGTAAGGTGACTTTGGAAAACGAATCGCTCTGGGTGCCAGCCCGCCGACGGCGATTTACATTCTAGCCGGCTGAAGGCGGTTCGGGGAGATTAGTCGCCCGAAGAAGAAGTGATTTGTCTCTGGGCGACTAATCTCCCCGAATCTGAGTGTGTCTCAGCCCTTATTGTGCATGTGACAAGCAGTATATGTTTATACAACAGGGCAACCAGCAGACACGTTCCCCGCTTACATGTCAGATCATTTAAATCTCCCAAATGCATCCCCCCTCCCCCCACCGGAGTCCTAGTTCCTTCCCCAAATCCTTCAATGAACATCCTCCAATTAGTCAACAAAGAAACAGAATTGCACCCCCATTACCCAGGGCTGCTGCTGTTCTGGAGTGATATCACAATGGTGAAAGCATGTGCTATTAATCAGTGCATGTAAATATCACTTAAAGGGGCAGCAACGCTTTTCCCCCAAACCTGGTTCCACTTTGTGAGCCTTGACCGGGGATGTGAAATAAAACTGTCTGGACTACAGCTCCCATAATCCCCTACAGGAGGGTGTCAGACAGAGAGATGTCAGGCAGAATAGAGATATAGAATACAAAGCTCAGCATAGACCCCCCCCCCCCAGACATACAACATGGGGTTCAGCAGAAGATCTAAGTGAGATCCTGGACAAGGAGCACGTGACCCAGGTTGGGATGAATTCGCCGCAGTAAAGTGAAGAGTTACTCACAGACTGGAGGAAGCGCAGGGTCCCCACATAATCGCGCTCAGTATTGAGGGTCTCGTTCAGGACACACAGTCTCAGCCTCAGCTGTCGCTCCGACTCCTTGTTGCAACTCTCCCCGGTGCTCGCGACTGACCCCACTCCCTCCATGTCTTCAGGGATCACCCCCACACCCCCCTACAATCCAAACTGATGCGACCCCCCTCCCTCCTCCCTCCTCGGCCGCCGGTGCAGTCGCTTGGGCACAAGTCACAGTGCGACGCTGTACGGTCCGGCGCCACCGCGCTCCACCTTCATCCTGCGCCTCATGCAGATCCTTCCAGCGCAAAGTTTGCCCCTCAGCTGCTCCTCGCCGGACTCCTGTGCCGCTGCCTCCTGGGGAGAGACATGTCCCGCACTCACTCGCTCACTGGGGCTGCCCTCTGTCTGCTGCCGCCGCTACTGCGTCTGAAACGCCTCCAGAGACTCAGCAGCAGCGCTCAGTAGCGTGTAACAGCCAGGAGGGGGAGGGTTAATACAAAGCTGCAGCTTCCCCTTGCACATGGGCTACTGGGGGTGTGAATATGCCTGTAACTGGGGGTGTGAGTAAGTCTATAACTGGGGGTGTGAGTATATAACTGGGGGTGTGAGTATATAACTGGGGGTGTGGGTCTGTAACTGGGGGTGTGAATAAGTCTATAACTGGGGGTGTAAGTCTATAACTGTGGTGTGAGTAAGTCTATAACTGGGGGTGTAAGTCTATAACTGGGGGTGTAAGTCTATAACTGGAGGTGTGAGTATACAACTGGGGGTGTGAGTAAGTCTGTAACTGGGGGTGTGAGTAAGTCTATAACTGGGGGTGTAAGTCTATAACTGGGGGTGTGAGTATATAACTGGGGGTGTGAGTAAGTCTATAACTGGGGGTGTGAGAAAGTCTGTAACTGGGGATGTGAGTAAGACTATAACTGGGGGTGTGAGTAAGTCTATAACTGGGGGTGTGAGTAAGTCTATAACTGGGGGTGTGAGTAAGTCTATAACTGGAGGTGTGAGTAAGTCTGTAACTGGGGGTGTCAGTAAGTCTATAACTGGGGGTGTAAGTCTATAACTGGGGTGTGAGTAAGTCAATAACTGGGGGTTTAAGTCTATAACTGGGGGTGTGAGTAAGTCTATAACTGGGGATGTGAGTAAGTCTATAACTGGGGTGTGAGTAAGTCTATAACTGGGGGTGTGAGTAAGTCTGTAACTGGGGGTGTCAGTAAGTCTATAACTGGGGGTGTAAGTCTATAACTGGGGTGTGAGTAAGTCAATAACTGGGGGTGTAAGTCTATAACTGGGGGTGTGAGTATATAACTGGGGGTGTGAGTAAGTCTATAACTGGGGGTGTAAGTCTATAACTGGGGTGTGAGTATATAACTGGGGTGTGAGTAACTCTATAACTGCGGGTGTGAGTATATAACTGGGGGTGAGAGTAAGTCTATAACTGGGGGTGAGAGTAAGTTTATAACTGGGGGAGTGAGTAAGTCTATAACTGGGGGTGTGAGTAAGTCTATAACTGGGGGCTGCTGCATGGATTCTGGGGCAAAGTGGGCAAATTTGGGAGAGTACTGATTGTGGGTCTGGGAAGTGTACAAACACTGATTGTGGGGCACAACCCAGAGTGTAGGCAAATCTGAGCACTGATTGTGGGGTTCAGCCCAGAGAGAATGTAAATGTGGGTAACTGAGCACTGATTGTGGCTGCAGGGGGGACCATGAGGTATAGGGGCCCCATGAGGCCCTAATTAATGAGTAATATTAATATATATTGCTAAAAAAAGACAACCTCTGGAGAGTTTGGGGCCCCTCAAATTATTTTGCTGTGGGGCCCGGTAACATCTAGTTATGGTACTGGGCACAACCAGAAAGTGTACAAATCTGGGTGACTGAACACTGATAGTGGGGCACAACCCAGAGAGGGTGCAAATCTGAGCAGTGATTGTGGGGTTCAGCCCAGAGAGGGTGCAAATCTGAGCAGTGATTGTGGGGTTCAGCCCAGGGAGGGTGCAAATCTGCTGGTAGGGGACAATGCAGAAGGAGTGCAGGTCTGGGTGAGTGAGTATTTACACTAGTGTGTGGATAAAGCTGGACATGGGCCCTTTAGTCTTGGGCAAATAGTTATAGGACAGGCTGGAAAATCCCATTGGGTGAAGACTGTGCTCATGCGCTGATGATGGGAAAATATACCGGCCGACGTCCTATATTTTGCTATTTCTGCCTTATTAATAACATTGGCATCAAGCACCATTTCTACCTGCTGAGCCATTAAAATAGCGACCAGGTGGAAACGCCAGCTGTGATTGGCTATATGCTAGCCCCTATGTGGACTGGCAGCCTACAGTTAAATGCGGTATAGCCGGTAAAACACCTGCCGAGGCCGAGGCTGGTATTACAAATTTACCGGCAATGTAGCTACTAGTTAATTTGTTAATTAACAGAAGCCCTCGGCCTGCCCCCAACCCACTCAAAATTTACCTTTTTTGCTGCTTTCTGGCCAATCGTGCGTTCTGGCTTTGCGGTATGCCATGACCCGCTCCTTTCTATGCCACAGCCCGCCCCCTTTTCATGTCCCGCCCCTTTTCCCCGCCCCCACCACAGCAGGTGAGAATTTTATTAAAAGGAGGCAACCCTACCTACAGGAGACTCTGTTTGGCACAGTCCGGCCAGACCGATTGACGAGCCCACTGATACCCAAGTCTTCTGCCAATACCAGACGGCTCGTCTCCTGCCATACATGCACTGAATATTGTACGAAACATTTGTTTAGTTTCAGTGCGTCTATGGCCGCAACTGGGGGAGCAGATCCTGCAGCAGCAGCCTGGAACACAAGATCTTGTGCTTGATAGAAGGGGTCGTGTGCATGCTGGTATGAGCAGGACTTTGAGTGCATGTGTGTAACCAGGGTCAGACTGGGCTGGTGGGACACCGGGAAAAAACCTGGTGAGCCCCGGCCCTCATTGGCCTAGGGTTGCCACCTTTTCTGGAAAAAGATACCGGCCTTCCTATATATTTATATTTTTTCCCTATTAATAACATTGGGATCAACCATCATTTTTACCAGCCAGGTGGAAACCCCAGCCGGCCCTGACCCCCTCTCCATATCTGCCTGCCCAACATGAAAACTATTTGCGGTGCCCCTGGGGGAATGTGATATATAGCAGCTCAACACTGACTCACAAACACACTTTAGACACACACTTTTAGATTCTGCAACAACCCCATCTACTGGCCGTCGCTGCTCATCACAGTCTCCAGTGTAGAAATCTTATTATTATATAGCGCTGATATCATACACAGTAGAGCTCTGCTTTCTCTGCACGTTGTTATTCTGTAATGAATAAAGATAATAAATACCCATGTGCAGGAACCAGAGCAACGCTCATTGGGGCTCATTTATAAACATTGGGCAAATTTGCACCTAGGCAGTAACCCATGGCAACCAATAGATTTCTTTCAGCGTTCAACCTGCAGCTGGCTGAAAAAAAATCACTGATTGGTTGCTAATGGTTACTGCCCAGGTGCAAAATTGCCCAATGTTTATAAATGAGCCACACTGTCTGTGTCACATGGTACAATTGAATCCGCGAAGGCGAAACTCACCTGCAGAGAAACGACATTATTCAATGACAGCCAGTGGGATTAGGAAGGATTTAGGGAAGCTGTTCTTACACGTCGTATTTATTTTATAATGGTCATATAGAGGGTTATTTACTAAACTATGGTCGGGCTTTTTGGGCCAAAATGCTAATTTTTCAGGTTCTTTTTCTGCAATCAAATTTTTCGAGATTTATTAAAGCCTGATGCAACAAAAAGCCCGGATCTGAAAATCCGCCATCTCAGACCTGCTAATGTTGTGTATAAGTTCCTGTGGTCTGCGCTTGAATTAGCCCGAAAATCCAACCTTTTAGGGCAAAAATCTGAAAATTTGGGGGTTTTCAGAAAAAAGTGTTTCTGGAAAAACACGGGAAAAAATCGCACAGTTCGGGTTTTTGCTCTATTTTATTGAGTTTTTACCCGAACTGATCAAATCGAGCTTTTTTTTAATGATAAACAAGGTAAAATCGTTATTAGAGTTTGGTCGTGGTTTTTTTAAATTTAAATAATGAAATAAATTCTGATTTTAGTAAATAACCCTCCTAATGTTGGTTTGAGTATATGGGGCTATACAGGTATGCG
This sequence comes from Xenopus petersii, assembly GCA_038501925.1. NCBI lineage: Eukaryota > Metazoa > Chordata > Amphibia > Anura > Pipidae > Xenopus > Xenopus petersii. Next base: position 129,379,521 of record CM076688.1, on the reverse strand, counting down.
ATGTGTTACCCACAAAGCTAAATTTTATCCAAATAATCCAAATCTTTAAAAATGATTTCCTTTTTCTGTGTAATAATAAAACAGTCGCTTGTATTTGATCCAAACTAAGATATAATTAATCCTTATTGGAGGCAAAACCAGCCTAGTGGGTTTATTTAATGTTTATATGATTTTCTAGTAGACTTAAGGTATGAAGATCCAAATTACGGAAAGATCCCTTATCCAGAAATCCCCAGGTCCTAAACATTCTGGGCATACCTGTACCACATCCCCTGGGCAGAAAGTTTGCATATTCACACTGCCACGTAGGGGGGGTTATTTTGGGGTGGGGGGATCTCATCGCCCCCTTTTATGTAGGCCTCCGCAAAGTCTTTCAGTCGTAATTGAAAAGAGGTTGCCTAGCAACCCTTTAATGCGATTCCTTACAGAAGCGAAGCGTCAGCACGACACACACAGGAGCCCCCGCATTTCCGAATTGTTTCAAGTTAGATACAAGTCACTTTCTGCATTAATAACCCCTCTGTCCTGCTCCTCTCTGACCGGCTGCTGCCTACTTGTTAGGGATAATCACCCCAGATACAAAGTAGTTTCAGGGTTGGACTGGCCCGGCGGGCCCCTGGGAAAAAATCCAGTGGGCCCCAGCCGAGCCAGACCCCTCTCCCGATTTCCAGGACCTTTAAAAAAAAAACAACTTGCAGCGCCGCACAGCGCGGTTCACACATGTGTGTGGCTCCTTTTGCGCATTCGCGGCGTCACAGTAGGGGGTCCAGAGGGTGGCCCTGGACAGCAGCCCGGGAGAGGAGTCCCGGTGGGCTCCGAGCCCCCCAGTCCGACCCTGAGTAGTTTGGATACATTTCTATTTAATTACTATATATTTATAAATAAGTAGTGACCAGATGCTAAAGTAGTAGTGTTGTCAGGCCAGGTTGCCTCAACCAGAGGATCTGTGCTTGGATTGGCCTCCGAAATTCATTCATCCAATGACCAGATGGTATAGGGGTGTCCACAGACCAGTATTGTCCAAGCCAATGGGATTTCGGCCCAGACTAACAGGGATCAGAATCAGCCCTTAGTGCAGGGATCCCCAACCTTTATAACCCGTGAGCAACATTCAGAAGTAGAAGGAGTTGGGGAGCAACACTTGCATGAAAACTGTTCCTGGGGTGCCAAATAAGGGCTGTGATTGGCCATTTGGTAGCCCCTATGTGGATTGTCAACTTACATTGAGGATCTGTTTGGTAGTACAACTGGTTTTATACAACCAAAACTTGTCTCCAAGCCTCGAATTCAAAAATAAGCACCTGCTTTAAGGCCATTGGAAGCAACATCCAAGGGGTTGTCAGGGGAAATCCATCTCCTGTATGTGATCTCCTATGCTAGAAGAATGCAACATCGCCTGCTTTTCCACCCATCCTCAAAGCCGACGTCAAACCATCACTCCTCCCTTCTCAGCTGTCAGGTCCTGCTCCTCACTCCTCCCTCCTCAGCCATCCGACCTGGGTCCTTGTTCCTCATTCCTCCCTCCTTAGCCATCCATCCTGGGTCCTAGCTTCTCCCTCCTCAGCCGTCAGCTGTAGCTCGAATTTGACTGCTGCAATTAAAAAACCGAAAACGCCTATTGGCTAAAACAAATGGCAAGAACAAGTTACTATAATCAGGGAGCAGCACTGAATATGCGCACCCTAAAGAATAGAAAGCAAGAGCTGACCACTGAGAAGGGAGAATCTAGGACCCAGGACGGATGGCTGAGGAGGGAGGTGTGAGGAACAAGGACCCAGGACGGATGGCTTATGAGGGAGGAGTGAGGATCAAGAGCTGATGGCTGAGTAGGGAGGAGCAAGGTGTGACATCAGCCTCAGAGGATGTAAAAAAGCATGCCGTGTTGCATTCCTCTTGCTTAGGACAGCGCATGCAGGACAACGATTTCCCGACGATGTCCTAAAATGCGTTCCGTACAACATGTTGCTCACGAGCTACTGGTTGGGGATCACTGCCTTAGTGTATGCTGATTTGGATTTAATATGTCCCCATTTATGGATCAAAATGTAATAAGGAGCCCCCATCATGTCTAACCAGGTTACAGATATTTGCAAACATGGACAGCCAATAGGCATTCACCCCCAAAACAACTCCAATTTGCACCTGGGCAGTAAAACTCAGTAACCAGTGAATATTTGTTTCATTGTTCTACCTGCAGCTGTCTGACAAATGCAAATTGCTTATTGGTTGCAATGGGGACTGGCCAGGAGCAAATTGTCCAATTGTCATAACAAGTGAGTAGTCACTGATCCATAGGACAACACAAGTCTGTTTTATTAACAAGGACAACAGGACCACAGTGCCCTCTAGTGCTCACTAGTTTGTACTGTGCCATTCATTTATTGCACAAGAGCTGACATGTTTCTCATTATTCCCTTGGGATGAGGTTGAGCAAAACATTTTACAGCATTTGTAGGGGATGAAGGGGCCCCAGAATTTCTCTTTTTGCTGCGGAGTCAGACAGTTATACCCCTGAATAACAAAGTAGCCTCCTCCAGCTTGGATTACTCTTTCTTTTAGATTTCTTTTATAAAACCCAGAAAAGAACCTATATTAGTTATTTGCATAGTATGTGGGCTCCATTATTATTCTGCAAAAAGGGGGTTTAGTATTAGAGTGAAAACCCAAACATAGAAGAATATTGTTAGGTGAGGGTACATTTTCCCTTATAATAAGTGAGTGATACTAAGGGTTCCCTGTATAACTCAGCCTGCAGCCTTGTGCCTTTATATGGTCACATAACCCCTCAGTGACTTCTAATATCCTTATCATTTGCAGTAGGGGGTACATTATCCCTTATAATACATGAGTGACACTTAGAGTTCCCTGTATAACTCAGCCTGCAGCCTTATGTCTTTATATGGTCACAGAACCCCTCAATTACTTCTAATATCCTTATCATTTACAGTAGGGGGTACATTATCCCTTATAATACATGAGTGATACTCAGAGTTCCCTGTATAACTCAGCCTGCAGCCTTGTGCCTTTATATGGTCACAGAACCCCTCAGTGATTTTTAATATCCTTATCATTTAAAGTAGGGGGTACATTATCCCATATAATACATGAGTGATACTCAGAGTTCCCTGTATCACTCAGCCTGCAGCCTTGTGCCTTTATATGGTCAGAGAACCCCTCAGTGACTTCTAATATCCTTATCATTTACAGTAGGGGGTACATTATCCCTTATAATATATGAGTGATACTCAGAGTTCCCTGTATAACTCAGCCTGCAGCCTTGTGCCTTTATATGGTCACAGAACAACCCCTCAGTGACTTCTAATATCCTTATCATTTACAGTAGGGGGTACATTATCCCTTATAATACACGAATGATACTCAGAGTTACCTGTATAACTCAGCCTGTAGCCTTGTGCCTTTATATGGTCACAGAACAACCCCTCAGTGACTTCTAATATCCTTATCATTTACAGTAGGGGGTACATTATCCCTTATAATACACGAATGATACTCAGAGTTACCTGTATAACTCAGCCTGTAGCCTTGTGCCTTTATATGGTCACAGAACAACCCCTCAGTGACTTCTAATATCCTTATCATTTACAGTAGGGGGTACATTATCCCTTATAATACATGAGTGATACTCAGAGTTCCCTGTATAACTCAGCCTGCAGCCTTGTGCCTTTATATGGTCACAGAACAACCCCTCAGTGACTTCTAATATCCTTATCATTTACAGTAGGGGGTACATTATCCCTTATAATACATGAGTGATACTCAGAGTTCCCTGTATAACTCAGCCTGCAGCCTTGTGCCTTTAGTGACTTCTAACATCCTTATCATTTACAGTAGGGATGCACCGAATCCCTACTTGACCAAAGCCCCAAATATTTTGTAAAGGATTTGGCTTAATACTGAACCAAATGTGAATTCTAATTTGCATATGCAAATTAGGAGCGGGAAAGAAAAAAAGTGGAAAAATGTGTATTGTTTTGTAACGAGTTATACAGGGAACTCTGAGTATCACTCATGTATTATAAGGGATAATGTACCCCCTACTGTAAATGATAAGGATATTAGAAGTCAGTGAGGGGTTGTTCTGTGACCATATAAATACACAAGGCTGCAGGCTGAGTTATACATAGGGCTTGTATAAAGCAATGTAGAATTGCTCCTGTATAACTATACCAAACAAGTTGAGCATAGGACTGACCAGATATGGGACGACTTTGACTAGTTGTTCAGCTTAAATATATTGCAATATATGGACAAACAATCCCTGTTTTGTTTTAAGGGTAAGGCATTTTTTTTAGAAACTTAAAGCACAAAATGCTTCAATGTCCTTAATATATTGATAATGGGTTGAGTGCAGAGGACTCTTGTATTTGTCTTTTTATCGCTGGTCAACTCCAGATTGTGCTGGCGATTTCTCTCTGGGTTGTTGAATGTATTTAGTTTTAGTAAATGCTTATTTTTTTCGAGGATTCATATATTTCCATTTAGATTCCCCAGCAGGGGGCACTTACTCCCAACCAGTGAACATTCAGTTCATTTTAACATTTGGCCCATTCATTTCTTGCTTTTTAAATTTATTCTGTTTGTCTGGTTTGTCCATGCTCTATAATAATTAGCTGGCTGTGAAATATCAACAACCAATAGAAATGAGCCAGGAGTTACCAAATGACTGACGACAGGGGGGTGGTCTTGATTGATGTATTTATCATTTTAGAAGTTTAAATTATGAGGGATGGGATGATGACATTGATCATCGGAGCCAATGATTGTCAAGCCTTTTCTGTTCAAGCCTGCTTAAAAGTCCAACTTTTGGTCAGGGTTCCCCACCAAGGTCCGACCATCAACCCTTCTCTGGTCATTAAATGGGTACAGCTATAGAAACTTGTGGGAGTATCAATCATCCAGGCCAAGTTTCAAGAGTATCCCCCAAATTTCATTATTGAATGGTAACTTTTCAATTGTTCTTTGTTTTATCTCTTTTATAGGTTTTGACTTATTTACCTACATCTTCTGACTCTGTCCGGCTTTCAAATGGGGGTCACTGACCCCTTCTAAAAACAAATGCTGTTAGTGTAAGGGCACATGCTCAAGATTCATGGAAATTTAGTCGCCTGGAAACAACTCGCTTCTTCTTCTTCAGGCAACTAATCTCCCCGAAAAGCCTTCCCGTCAGAATCTATATCGCCGGCAGGATGACACTCGGAGGGCTTTATTTTCTGAAGTCGCCCGAAGTATCCTCGTGAGGCAACTGTGGAAAACGAAGCGCTCTGAGTGCCATCCCACTGGTGATTTACAGTCTAGCCGGCAGGAAGGCTTTTCAGGGAGATTAGTCGCCCGAAGAAGAGGGGGTTTGTCTCCGGGCAACTAAATCTTCCTGAATCTTAGCATCGGCCATACACGGGCCGATAAAAGCTGCCGACAGACTGAGTCGGCAGCTTATTGGCCAGTGCATGGGGCCCCCTGATGGGCTTCCCCGATCAAGATCTGGCCGAAATTCGCCCAGATCTCGATCGGATGGGACTAAAAATCCTGTCGGATTGCGGCCGCATCTGTTCGTTGATGCAGTCCCATGATCCGACCGCCCGTTACTATTCATTAGGATCCGATCGTTGGGCCCTAGGGCCATGATCGGATCAGCCCGATATTGCCCACCTCAAGGTGGCAATATCGGGGAGAAATCCGCTCGTTTGTCGACATCGCCAAACGAGCGGATCTCTCCGTGTATGGTCACCTTTAGGCTACAAATGTATTGTGTTTGCTACTTTTTATCACTCCTCTTTGTATTAAGGCCTTTCCTATTAATTCAGCAAACAGATTGCAGAAATTACAACCTGGATAGCTGCTGAATAAAAAGCTAAATAACTCAAAACCCACAAAGAATAAAAAATGAAAACCAATTGCAAATAGTCTCAGAATATCACTCTCCACATCATACTAAAATTTAATTCAAAGATGAACAACCCCTTTAAGCAAATGAAGTCACCAGTTTTATCACATTCCGTTTAGCCTAGTAATCTGTAATAATAGGGACACTAATCTGCAATGAGTTTTGTTCCTTCTGTATCTCATGGAAATATTAATTAGTGAATGTGAAATCATTTTCCAGCTGCAATTGTTTCCATGGCCTCTTTGAAGGCTTTATTGCTTGTGTAACCTGCCATTCACTAGATCGTCACCTCCTTGTCCAGTCCTTTCTTCCTCCTACAGTGCAACTAGCAGGGGACATGTCCTATGAGCCAAGAAGGGTGGGCTCTGTCATTGGAAGAGTAGGCATTCAATCGATGTCAAGAAAAGACCAGGCAATACACCAATGGGATCAACTCCTACTTTTGATATAAAATGGGCAGAAATTACATGGGGCCCTCAACCTGCTGAGGGAACCTGTATCAACTGCCATGTCCAGGTGCAGGGTCAGACTGGGGAGCATGGAGCTGTCACCTCAAGACCCCCCAAACCCCCTCAGGGGCTCCCACCCCAGTCGTGAGCTTCTCCAGGTGCGAGACCCAACTCCCTCCTCCTCCAGTATGTATCTTTTACTTTTTGCTGCAATTGGCGAGGGAGCGCCAGCAGTTTCCAGTTGGGAGCAGTTTTGGTCCGGCAGGGTCCACCAGGCTTTTCCCCGGTGTCCTGTCCAGGCCGTATTCTGTGCATTGGAGTTCATGGGCGCCATCTTCTTCTCTTAGGTAATCTTCGGAATGAGACCGGCGAATAGGCGCATGCACAGTTGGAGAAATTACGAGACAACTGCGCAACTCGCGTAAATCGCAGAAGTGCCGGCCTCATTCCGAAGATTATCGAAGCAGCTGAAGATGTCACCCGTGAACTCCGCTGGACAGAATCTGCACGGAGGGGTGAGTAAAGAGTTAGGGGCATTTGCCCGGGGTAGCAGCTAGGCTGGTGCAGAGGAAGGAGGGGGTCGGGTTTTTTTTATTAAAGGAGAAGGCTTCGGTCATTTCAGTGAGTTTTCCAAAGAGAAGAAGATGGCGCCCGTGAACTCCGATGCCTGAATTTGCACTGAGGGGTAAGTAAAACGTTAGGGGCATTTGCCCGGGGTAAAACTTGGTGAGGGGGGTCTATGTAGGGTAGTGGGTAGGTTTTTTTTTTAACTTTAGGGTTGAATTCACCTTTAAGGGCTTGTTTCTCCTTTAAGCATTTGACTTTTGCAACTTTCCCAATATCCTTGAGTTTGGCATCACACGGGGGGTGCTAATTAATAGATAATATGAATATCTGTAATTGCAGTGGGATTTATCAGAAGTAATTTCTTTTGATTGTAACCAGAAGTTTCTCCTGGGAATTCTAGATCCTTTATTCCTGTAAGTCTCCCTGGAGGCAGCGTCCCGTAGGCCACTGAGCAAAGTGAAGTAGAGGAGGAGGAGGAGGGTTAAATTATAGTCATAAAGTGTTATATTAGCAAAATAAATATCATTCTTTTCATTTACTCACTGATACAGAACCATGTTTATAATTTCAATGTGGAAAAGTGACAATAATTCCTTGACACAGTTCTAATCACAGATAATGAGCCCGACTGCACTTGGCACCAGGTCTGAATTATCAGGTCTTTTTTTCAACCTGATTTAACTATGTAACTATATCTGCCCAAACATTATTTCAATTTTTTGGAGTGCGGAAGGGGAACACTTTTCCTTTATATTGGACGTCACCTGTAATAACAGGGAGGGCCTTTCCTATATCAGGTTCCGTAATAGTCCCAAAACAGAAGGAATAGATGGATCTGTTTCCCATTAGGATCCCATCTGCTGGGTGTGGAGGGTTATGGAATTAATCATTTGGATCCTCATTTCAATAAACAACTAATGAGTTTTTTTTTCCATTGAAGACATCAGAGAAAGAAATGCTGAGGCCGTGGAATCACTCGTTACTGATATCAGGGTTTCTTATCTTTATTGTATTGCTCTATAAATATTATATCGCTCTGTGCGGATTTTATGGGGTAAAGGCACAACCACAGATGAAATGAATGAGCACAATGTAATAGATATGAACCACTCCACTCCCTTCTGGAACGGATCAGCAGTGCTCCACTCCTCCTGCACTCGATCTAATGAAAATGGGTCAAAGTTCTCTTCTTACCGGCAGTTTATAATAAGGCTCCTTTCTCTTGTCCATCTTGAAATGGATCAGCAAATTCCCCCCAGTACTTGTGAGCACAAAGTCTCCTCCTCAAAACATATCAGGGTAGTTACTCTCGGTCAGTCTGGCCCATGGGCTACTGGGTACCGGCTCCTTGTGGGTCCATCTATCCCAAACACCCTGGACTCAACCTGATAGCCACACCAACCATGCCCCCCTATACAATAGGTCACAGCACCCCTATTTGACTGGGTCTCAGTTGTAAGATAGGGTTTTGTTATGGGAGCATCAACTCTGTTCCTAAATTACTTTAAAGGGGTTCTTCCCCTTTAAATTAACATTTAGTATGATGTAGAGAGGGATATTCTGAGACAATTTGCAATTAGTTTTCATTTTTTATCATTTGTGGTTTTTGGGTTATTTTGCTTTTTATTCAGCAGCTCTCCAGTTTGTAATTTCAGCAAGTGATTGAAAAACCATAGAAATAAATAATGAAGACCATTTAAAAAGTTGCTTAGAATTGGCCATTCTGTAACAAACTAAGGGGCGAATTTATTTAGGTCAGAATTTTTGCTTTGCAAGTCTCCGCAACACTTCGTGCAACTTCTTCAGATGTTAATTCTCAACGAATACGCGTATTTCACTAAATGCTAAGTCTCGTCTCTGCAGATGAACGCTGGCGAAGTTTTGCCAGTGAAAATTCATCTGTGCAGGCATTTCTAAGTGAATTTTCAATAGCGATACTTTCTTCCTAGCGAAATTAGATAAACACACTTACGCTTACGTCAATGTAAATATGGCGGGTACATATAGGTCGTATATATACGTCTTTGTTAGAGATGTTGGTGAAATTGCTTGAAGTGGCCACTTATTATTACAGATGTCCAAGGAAGCAAAATAAAGACAAAAGATCCTCTAATGCCCTAGACATGAGCTCACCCAAAAACAAATGTGACATGAGCTTCAAATGGTTTAAAAAATTTATATTTAAAACTTTTAAACATAATCCCACAATAAAATATGAAATATTTAAATTTTTTAAGACTCTTGCATACAGGATATGATGTCACTGAGGATGTAGATTCGTCTTATCAAAACAGACTCTGGGGAAAAAGGGTAACTTTGTGAAGTAATGGTCATTCACTTGAGCGAAAATTCGCCAGGTGAAACAGCACAAAACTTCTCTAGCGATGAGCTTTTTTGATAACGAACTGTCCTAGCCAGTAGAGAGAGGAGTGTAGAGAGAGGAGTAGAGAGACAGTGTAGAGAGAGGAGTGTAGAGAGAGGAGTGTAGAGAGAGGAGTGTAGCGAGAGGAGTGTAGAGAGGAGTAGAGAGAGGTGTAGAGAGGAGTGTAAAGAGGAGTAGAGAGAGAGGAGTGTAGAGAGAGGAGTAGAGAGAGAGGAGTAGAGCGAGAAGAGTGTAGAGAGAGGAGTGTAGAGAGGAGTAGAGAGAGATGTGTAGAGAAGAGTGTAGAGAGGAGTGTAGAGAGAGCAGTGGAGAGAGGAGTGGAGAGAGAGAAGTGGAGAGAGGAGTGGAGAGAGAGATGTGTAGAGAGGAGTAGAGAGAGGTGTAGAAGGAGTGTAAAGAGGAGTAGAGAGAGAGGAGTGTAGAGAGGAGTGTAGAGAGGAGTAGAGAGAGAAGAGTGTAGAGAGAGGAGTGTAGAGAAGAGTGTAGAGAGAGGAGTGTAGAGAGGAGTAGAGAGAGATGTGTAGAGAGGAGTGCAGAGAGAGGAATGTAGAGAGGAGTAGAGAGAGGAGTGTAGACAGAGGAGTAGAGAGAGGATTGTAGACAGAGAAGTAGAGAGAGGAGTGTAGAGAGGAGTAGAGAGAGAGGAGTGCAGAGAGAGGAGTGTAGAGAGGAATATAGAAAGTGCCACCAATTTGTAGCTGAAGTGCCATTCCCATTTATGTTTTGGGCTGCAGAGCCTGGTCATTATACCGGCACGGCCCCCCTCATTCTAACATGTCATATAAAATGACTTTACTCAATAAACTAAATGAAATGTTATGGTGACAGATGCGAACGGGCCTGAGTTATGCAAATAAAAAGATATTTATCACGTAGATGTTATCAAATGGGTGTGAATTGAATAGGCCCAGAGTTCAGGAGCTGGAGCAGCACATGTGGTTCTGGAGAGGGGCCCAGTTATCCCTTATTAAACTTTAGTTTTCCTTTAATATGCACGTTTCAGAGCGGCTTCAGACCAGCTACAAATCCATTGTTCTGCTGTATTATCTTCTAGGGTACAGAGTTTCATTTCAGGGGTCTGTAAGGGGTTTGTATGTCCCCCTGTGTCTGCCTGGGTTCCTCCCACTCCCCAAACACATACAGGCAATTTCATTGGCTCCTGATAAAACTGCCCCTAGTGTGTTCTAATGTGATTGTCATATATGAAAACGTCTGGATATGTTGGGGGCCCTAAAATTCATTTGCTGTTGAGATAGGCTCCATTTTATCCAAATAATCCAAATTGTTAAAATTGATTTCCTTTTTCTGTGTAATAATAAAACAGTAGTTTGTACTTGATCCCAACTAAAATATAATTAATCCTTATTGGAGGCAAAACCAGCCTATTGGGTTTATTTAATGTTTACATGATTTTCTAGTAGATTTAAGGTATGAAGACACAAATTACTGAAAGATCCGTTATCCGGAAAAAAAACTCTGGTCCCGAGCATTCTGGATAACCCATACCTGTTTATAAATAAAGGGTAATAATTAGGGATGCACCGAATCCAGGATTCAGTTCGGGATTCAGCCAAGATTCAGTCTTTTTCAGCAGGATTTGGATTCGGAATCCTTCTGCCCGGCCGAACCAAATCCTAATTTGCATATGTAAATTAGGGGTGGGGAGGGAAATCACGTGACTTTTTGTCACAAAACAAGGAAGTAAAAAATGTTTTCCCCTTCCCACCCCTAATTTGCATATGCAAATTAGGGTCCGGTTTGGTATTCGGCCGAATCTTTTGCAAAGGATTCGGGGGTTCGGCCGAATCCAAAAAATTGGATTCGGTGCATCCCCAGTAATAATGGAGATTTAGGGGGTTACGTAATAAAGGGCTTTACGTTTGCCCAGGAGCAGTAAACCATAGCAACCAATCAGCAGGAAGCATTTGCTGGTCACCTGTTTCAAAGCAAACATCTTATTGGTTGCTGTGGGTTACTGCTGCTGGGCATACCTAGCGCCTTTTATTACATATGAATGTTAGAATGCAAAAGCTAAAGCAAATTAGTGGAAGATCATTAACAATAAAGGACAAATGGGGCTCATTTATCAACACTGGGCAAATTTGCCCATGGGCAGTTACCTTCAGCAACCAATCAGTGATTAGCTTTTTGAAGCCAGCTGCAAGTAGGACAATGAAAGCAGCAATCTTATTGGTTGCCATGGGTTGCTGCCCATGTGCAAATTTGCCCAGTGTTGATAAACGTCCCTCATTGAGTCGCTATACTGGCCATGCACAAGCCAACACGAATACTAAGTCCTGCAAGTCATATATTGTCCAGTTTGGCCATCCACATATCTAGCAATGGCCAACTGAGTGGACCTGATAGGAAGCTGCAACCCCTCTCACTTCTGGTTTTGCCAATATATCCTAGAAAAAGTCACTTGCAGATCAAGTCTTCAGTCTGGACTAACCAAGCTCCAGCCAATGGATAAGCAGGACAATATGTAGCGAATTCATTTGTACTTATCTGCTCATGAGGTCAAAATCCCCAAAATGTTCTACCAAATTGCTGTAAAGATGGCCAATAGGGATGCACCGAATCCAGGATTCGGCCTTTTTCAGCAGGATTCGGCCGAATCCTTCTGCTCGGCCAAACCGAATCTGAATCAGAATTTGCATATGCAAATTAGGGGTGGGGGGGAAATCGCATGACTTTTTGTCACAAAACAAGGAAGTAAAAAATGTTTTCCCCTTCCCACCCCTAATCTGCATATGCAAATTAGAATTGGCCAAATCTTTCACAAAGGATTTGGGGGTTTGGCTGAATCCAAAATAGTGGATTTGGTGCATCCATATTTATCAAGGGTCGAATTTCGAATTCACAGGAGTTTTTAAAAAAAAAAAAAAAAAAAATTGAATTTTCTAAACTTGGGTGAATAGGTTCCGAAAAACTCGAATCAAATTCAAATAAAATTCGATTGGAGCTTTAAAAAACTTGATTTGAGTCATTTCCCCCGAAAAAAACTCGAATGTCAGGAAGGCTGCAAACAACTCTAAACTGATCGACTTAAACAGCAATTCTGCAGGTTTTAGGCGGCGAATAGTCGAATTCAAGTTATAAAAGGGCCACAGTACCATAAATTTCAAGAATCACATTTTTTAAAAAAAACTCAAATAGAATTTGAACAATTCCAGAGCTGAATTTGACAGTTTTGAAAATTCGCATTTTCAATTCGACCCTTGATAAATCTGCCCCTTAGTATAATGTCTCTTTAAGAGACAGCCAGTCAATAATCCATTCTGTAGGGCTGGGCAGTGAGAGCGCCAGGAGAATCAGTTACACCTTGTTCTAGGAATCTTAATTGTTTGATTGTAGCCATAAATATAATGTCCGACAGTGACTCCGGGTTCCTTCAGTGTTCCATGGGAAAATAAAAACATGAAGCCACTAGGAAACAGAATGAGACCTTCCATTCCCGTGGGCCACTTGCTTTATACAGATATGGGACCTGTTATCCAGAATGCTCGGGGCCTGGGGTTTTCCGGATAAAGGATCTTTCTGTAATTTGGATCTCCATACCTTAAGTCAACTAAAAATCATGTAAACATTAAATAAACCCAATAGGCTGGTTTTGCTTCCAATAAGGAATAATTACTGTATATCTTAGTTGGGATCAAGTACAAGCGACTGTTTTATTTATTACACAGAAAAAGGAAATCACTATTAAAAATTTGGATTATTTGGATAAAACAGGAGTCTATGGAAGACGGCCTTTCCATAATACAGAGCTTTCTAGATTAAGGGTTTCTGGATAACGGATCCCATACCTGTATTAAAATAATAGAATCTATTTGTTTGCCTAAGGGCCCAATTACTTTAAATAAAGTCCAAAAAAGGTGTCTTTCAGATCATTAGGGGGGTTATCAAAATCCGAATTTATCTAATTATTTTCTGAAATATACTCCGACCAAATCCACACGGGTTATTTCCACTTATTTATCAATACATTTCCCAAAAAATTCCAGTGTGAGAAAAAAAACTAGTGAAAATCATAAAAAAAAAATTTGCCTTAAAACCAAGAAATCCGGATTTTTTCACAAAACTGTGCAGCGCAGATCAGGATATCTTTGGGACTTCTCCCATGGACTAATATGCAACCTCGGCAGGTCTGAGACGCCGGATTCTCAGGTTCCGACTTTATCCATCCTCAGGGTATATTAAATCCCGAAAAATTTGTGGTTTTTTTTTTTCCAAAAATTCATATTTTATAGTCAAAAACTTTTTTGGCATTTTGGACTTAAATAAATAACCCCCTAGATGTTGCAAAAGTGCATTTAACAGTTTCCTTTTGAAGAACAACATTCCCGAAGACTCAAGTTGTTTAAACACCAAATAAAAACCACGACAACGTTGATAATATTTAATTTTCTTTTTTTTTACTGAAAAAATCATTCATAAATTAACAAATATAAAAATGTACAAACAAATGGGACATAAGAATGCAATGACAAAAAAAAAAAAAGCATTTCTTTTCCTCCGACTTCATTTTTCTAACATTTTACGACTCAGTGCAAAGAAAACATCCTTCTGGTGCCTAGCAACCATTTTATTTGTTGGGGAAAAAAAACAAAAAAACAAGAAACGGCGCAAAAAACAAAAAGTGGATCCCCATATAAATTTGGACATTTCATTACAGTACTGAATGCCACTATTGTTGGAAATGTACAGTCATGTTATAGGACAATATATCAAATATATATATATATATACATATATATATATATATATGTGTGTGTTAGGGTGGGAAAAAAGTGAATTTTATGGCTTTGTTTTAGCAATGTGTGCGTGCAATATCAATACGCAAGACCCCAGCCGCCATGTGATTGGAGAAAATCCCATGAAATCAAGACTAGCCGGCCAGTGAATGTTTTGGTGGAGGATACGGGAATCTTCGCCTAATGATGGCAAATAATATGTCACTTGTTTTCAATTGAAGGGCTGGAAGAAGCAGTGCCGATCACTTGCAGATCAATAAAACAACATGCTGGTCATTTTATGATGATTTAAGAAGACGAGATAAGAAATGAAGCCAAAAAAAAAACCTAGAGAAATTAACCATAGCCTATTGGCTGTCCAAGAATATTTTAGGAACAGTCACCATCAACAGAGCTATAAGCCTCACATACACAGTTGAACTCATATTTACAATCTAAAGCAATGTTAAACTTAAAGCGGTATCAACCCCTTTATTCTATTATTCTTAGCTGTCCAGTATTTTATAACCCCTAGGGTCTTCTTCAAATACACACGGGGCTAAAACGCCTCCAGTTAGTAATTGGGGGAAATGAGAGTAGAGATATTTCTATATTACGGACATGGAGAGGCATTTTTTGCATCTAAGTGTGTTAAGACTGCCCAAAGCAATTTGTTGGTGTTAGAATTTTTTGATGGCAGGGTAAACGTGAAGTCTTTAACCATCGAGGGTTCAAAAACAACACAAAACCAATCTCTGCAACAACTTAAACAGGTTTATTTCTCCTTTAAATTCATTGTAAGAGGGGTCCAGGTTGGGTTTCTTGGGAAGACACAATGGTCACGTTTAGCAAGCCCCAAATGGACTTGGATATGGCCCATTTAGAAAAGCCCGTCCTACTTATCTGACTCCCCAGGGGGGTGAAAATAATGCCACTAGCCTTTAACATGTCAACAGTAGCCTTAAAAAAGTGTTGACCAAGCGTGAAAAGCGCGTGACATGCTTTCATCAACACATTACACCATTTTGAAACCTACACTTGACTTATTTGTAATTGAAATGCAGCCAAAAAAGTAAAATTTTTCTCTTTTTTTTTAATGAGATATTTGCCAATAAAAAATAAGTTTAAAAAAAGGTTTCCCTACTGCTCGCTTTGGTTTCACTGGGGACTGTTGGTCGAACTATAAGGGCACAGACACACATGGAGATTCTGGAGATTCAGTCGCCCGGCGACAAATTGCCTCTCCCCGAACTGCCTTCCTGTTAGAACTGAAATCGCAGACAGGATGGCACCCGGAGCGCTTTGTTTTCCGAAGTCGTAGCCTCACGAGTCGTGCGACTTCGGA
The DNA here is from genome assembly GCA_038501925.1 of Xenopus petersii. NCBI lineage: Eukaryota > Metazoa > Chordata > Amphibia > Anura > Pipidae > Xenopus > Xenopus petersii. The sequence continues at coordinate 129,364,139 of CM076688.1, read as the reverse complement.
AAACAAAGCACTCCGAGTGCCATCCCGTCAGCGATTAAGATTCTAGCTGGCGGGAAGACATTGCGGGGAGATTAGTCGCCCGAAGAAGAGGTGATTTGTCGCTGGGCGACTAATCTTCCCCAAATAGTATTGTGTGCCTCTACCCTAAAACAAAAAAAATAGATTGCGACCACAGCTCAACTAATCTCTCGGTTCTTAAATTAGTCATTTTTTTCCCTCCGTTCTTTATTTCGTTAAAAAGTGCACAATAAAAATTTTCACATTAACAATGAAACAAAATCTTTGAGAAAATCTTGAGCGGGAGGATAAAGGTATGAGAAGCCCCAACTACAATTATTTACCAATGTTTTCATCCACTTTGGACTCAAATAGTTCAGTGTTTGGGGGTTTATTTACAAGAGATCCAAAATGGAGAAAAATACAGATGAAATAAGTTCTGCCGATAATATTCACGGAAAATTCTAGTTAAAATCAAGTCAACGACAGTGAAGTGACGGACGTTAGATCATATGTATGTGAGGCAAATGGAATACAACTTTGGACCTAGTAGTGGATTTGTTGCTGTGGAGCCCCATGGGACACACTGGGCTCCTAGATGATGCAGATGGCCATTGATTTTGATAGGTCAATGGAGACCAGATGCTCAGGCTCACCCTGGGGTTTGGGTGTCACATGGATGTCTATAGAGTAAACTATTAACATGTGGCACCCATTAAGCTTTACTTCTGCAACCACTGGCTGTGTGACCCAATGTATTTGCATTCTCAATGTTCTATATAGTTGATTGTATTTCAACTAGAATCTTCCTTCAAGTTCTTGAATGCTCCAAATGTGTCTTGTTTGCAGTTTTGTATAGGCTCAAGTCTAAGGTTTTGAGATGTACGAATGTTCTACCAGAGGAAATGTAAATGAGACCCAGCTCAACGTGTCAATGTTAATAAGGTCTGTTGTTCCAGAAACACTTTATTCCTTTGAGTATCTCACCAAAAACGGACATTTGAGTTATAAATGCCACGTCTCATGGAAAGAAACTCAAAAAGAAAATCCCAAAAAGCTATGTATTTACAAAAAAAAAAAAGATCTCTCTGAAATTTATCAACTGCATCCAGGACAACACCCTCCTCCCCCTTTCATTCAAGCTGATAAGTCACAATAAAACAAAGAAATGACACGAACCAGCAAACAATAGACACAGGGTTGGTCATTCACGCTCACCCCAGACTCGTTCTGTGGATGAGGATCATTTGTCCAAATAAACATAAAAGGAAAATGTAAACAGTAAAGAAAAAGAGTCAAGGTATAAGGGCAGAGACACGAGGTCAGATTCGGGGAGATTAGTCGCCAGGGACCAATCTCCTCTTCTTCGGGGAGACTAATCTCCCCTAAATGCCTTCCCACCGGTTAGAATCTAAAATAGACAGCGGGATGGCACTCTGATCTATTTGTTTTCAGAGGTCTCCCGAAGTTTCCTTGTGAGGCGACTTCGGAAAACGAATCACTCTGAGTGCCATCCCGCTGGTTAGCCAGCGGGGAGGCAGTTTGGGGAGATTAGTCGCCTTGAAAAAGAAGAGATTTGTTGCCGGGCTACTAATCTCCCCGAATCTGACCGTGTGTCTCTGTCCTAAGGCAAAGAAAAAACACAAGTAACATGAGTTCTCTCCCATCTGAACTCTAATCTATTGCTGTAATACAACTCCCAACATCTCATGAAGATGGTGGTGGGACAGGGAATGGTGTTTAGGCGCAGGTTGTAAATGACTAAGTGTGCAGCAGCTACAGCTTCTACAAATGGGGAAAAACGCTGTAAAAGCTGTGTTGATACTGGACAGGGCCTATAGAAACATAGTGGTCACAGCTATAAACCCAACGATATGAAAAATGTCCCTCTAGAGCAGTGGTTTTTGGACTTTTTTAGGTTCAACCTCTAGGTAGGGCCCCTTTCCTTCATAAATTTAGGAAAAAATCTGATCAGTCATTCAAACATAGGTTTAAAATTTAAAGGTTTTCACCCAATAGTTCACTTTTGTTGAATTTCAAGCTGGTCTTTTAGGTTAATCTAGTAGGGCAACATGACAAACTCCCCAAATCTCACCTTCAGACTTGTGTTGTCCAAGGCCACCCTAGGAGGGCCATCCCCATAGCTTGGGAACCACTGCTCTATGGTAATGTTCGATATTTTAGAATGTATTTAATAGGAGGAGAAGTAAGCACTTGTATTACAAAAATAAAATGTGTGTGTTTGAATGATGACAAGGCAAGGCAAAACTTGTGGATGATGAGAGCATGACAATCTTCATAATATTCAACCAATCTGTAGCCAGAGCATTGGAAATATCTCACTACCAGGACAACCTTTAGTGATAGTCAAATTTAGAACATTTGCAGCTGAAGTGCTAACTGCCAACTGAAACAGGAGCAGCGGCAACATATGAAGGTTCCTATGTCCATATATCCAGCCTTATTTCATTGTTCTTTCCAGTGTTCCAATGGTCTGGCAACTGACCTGAGCTCCGCCATGTTCAAAGATCATTAAAGAACAAAAAGCAATCACAAAAACAGATGTCTTCAAATTTGAAGAGAGAAAATTAACATATCAGGGGCTTGATCCCCCACAACTCCCCACTGTAAACTTCTTCAAAGAAACCTATTGGTCTTCGTAAGATATGAAGACTGTCCCAACAGAACCAGCAATTGTACCAGACCCATTTCATGCAAGGTCTAACTGAAATACCTCCCACACTAGTCTCATGGAAAACAAGTGCTTTGATATAAGAGATTGTTTCTGGCCTCTTGCTCCCTGGCACAAATGGCTGACCTCCTCACAGCTCTGTTCATCGGACAGTCGGCCATCATCTGATTGGCTATGGAGAGAGGATTCCTAAAAAGCCCTTCTGCTTTAAAAATCGGGCTCTTGGAGATTTCCCTGTGCTTTGGCACCACAGAAAGATCCATAATGCCAAGGGCAATTCCCCAGCTAGAATATATGTCACAGATACAGAAGCAAAAACAAACAAGTACAGTTGATATGCCCAATTTAGAGGGTACAAATATTAGATAAGAAAAATTTAAAAAAAAACACAAAGCGTTTTCACAAAATCAACATAAAGGCAACAGAGTAAAATATGAAAAACAAAAATACTTTGACTGTCAACCACAGAAGAATTCCACGGAAATGTCCGAATGATAAAAGAAGCCAAGAATTTAAGCAAAACTTATATTCCAGGGAACTCAGCGCTAACAAAAGCCTTCACTTCTCCCTGTTCAAGGACAGCAAGAGATAGGGTTCAGAACCCGTCACCTCCTTTCTACAACACTAAGCTGAAGACTATATGAAATACCTTGTAATGAGCGTTTCCCAGATAGACTGGCTACCTGGGGATATTGGTAACTTTAGATGGGTTGGGGTCAATACCGAATTATAAAGGGAAGTGGTGGTAGAAATAACTAAAATTCTCTTTTATCTCCAATATATAAGAAGGGGTGGGGGGGATGTAGGGAAGGCATATCTTAATTTACAGGGCAAAGTTACTATGATTTTCCCTAAAATATTTGTGAATTATAGAGTATTGTGTGCAAATAATTTTCTCTGCCTATTTACATTGACCACAACTGGGACTTAGTAAAGGCACGGAATAGACCGAGGCATTCTCTACCTACTGTCCAGGTCACCTGTCCATACTTGATTGTTAGAGGTGCTGTCCAGTTAATGAGAAAATCTATATAATATACGCAAGAGCCATTAATATGCTGTATATTATATCTTTATAAATGGAGCTTGGTGAAGTCATCAGTTATAATTGGTGCTTAGTGATGTAATATGTGTCAAATGACTCACTAAAACTTGTGTATTATCAAAAAAATAAGATATCCCCCCCCCCCATTGTAAAATATGAGAATATTAGAAGTCATCTTGACCATTAGAAATCACCTTGATGTTCCATGATCATCAGAGGCCACCTTGGTGTTCAAAGACCATCAGAAGCCACGTTGGTGTTCAAGGACCATAAGAGGTCAACAAGGAGTTCCATAATCATCAGAGGCCATCTTGGCGTTAAAAGACCATTAGAAACAGCCAAGGATTTCCAGGAACATTAGAAACGGCAAAGGAGTTCCAGGACCATTAGAAACGACCAAGGAGTTCTAGGACCATTAGAAACGGCCAAGGAGTTCTAGGACCATTAGAAACAGCCAAGGAGTTCCAGGGCCATTAGAAATGGCCAGAGAGTTCCAAGACCATTACAAATGGCTACGGAGTTCCAGGACCATTAGAAACGGCCAAGGAGTCCCATGATCATTAATAACGGCCAAGGAGTTCCATGAACGTTAATAACGGCCAAGGAGTAACATACAGTAACCATTAGAAACAGCCAAAGAGGCTCATGATCATTAGAAACGGCTATGGAGTTCCATGACTGTTAAAAACCACCAAAGAATTCCACAACCATTAGAAGCAACCAAGGAGTTCCAGGACCATTAAAAGCCACCAGAGAATTTCATGCTGCCTTGTGTTTTTATAAGGTCATTGAACGCCATGGTGACTTCTAATATCCTCATATTTCACAATAATTTTATAATTATTCCCATTTCTATCAGAAGTGTGAACTCATGCATTGAAATGACTCAATCATATCATTGTTCATGTCTGACTGCCCTGTTCTCATACTCTCTGCTAACATCTTGGCAAGAGTGCCATCAAACAAAGCTTCTATCAGAAAAAAAATATGAAAAATATCCTATTTCCCAATACTGCTTTTTGTATGCTTGTGACGCACGTGGTGTTTGGAACATCATAGGTCTTAATGCAGAATTCAAATGTCCCTATTAGCCTTAGGTTAACCCTCTGCTGTCAGATAGTAGCATTTTGACCCTGCATTAAGACCAAACACTTGGGGGTCAAAAACCTCCAACGTGCGTCACAAAGCCTTTATCTGTTGCTTAAATACTTGCTTCGGAAAACAAAAAAAAAAAATATGCATTACAGTAAAATAATAATGGAGATTCCCGTGGTTGACACAAAGGCAACTTCAGTTATAAATTACGATTTCATTTCATCTAAGCCCAGCATTTCTTAAAGATCCGATATGTAAACCTCCATTTTAAGTTTGTTACCTGTAAACAGAAAATGAAGAACTTTCATAGCTTATATTTACACAGACACTCCTTTAAGAAGTGATAAATATTATATATATATATATATATATATATATATATATATATATATATATATATATATATATATATATATATATATATATATTTCGAGCAGGAAATTAAAAAAAAAAATATCTTCAAAGTTTTTTTTCCCTCTCCTTTAAACGATGACGTTTGATCGACGTTTGATTGAGCTGCCGAATGGATCTCCTATTTTTCTTTCCCCCCCCCCCACGTTGCAGTCCAAGTAGATTAAAATATTGCTCTGAGTGGCTACAGGCCGACCAGGCAAGATCACATTAACGATGTTAGAAATTGTTGTTTTCCCACGTATTTGACTTGAACACAAAATAAGTGAAATAATAATAAAAAGAAAATGATAATAAAAAAATATAAAGCAGCAACTGGCATTTTTTTTTTCTGGAAAATGCACACTCAAGTCTTGACCACGAAGTTCTCCTTGAAATGACGCACGCTTTGTTGCTCGACAGCGATTCTTTTCTTTGTTTTTGTCGATTTTGAAAAGTGTTTTTTTTTTTTTGCTGTTGTCCTCAGTTAAGAGTGAACATTTCACTCTTTTTCTTGGCAAAAAAAAAAAAAGGATGATGCAGGCGCTTCGAGGTCTCTGCTGTTCCTAATAATCGCTCACCAGAGCCAGCTCTGGAGTCAAATGTACTGTGATGTTTTTATAGAAGGTGTCGTAGGTGATATTTGGAGAATAGTTCAAGTTATTGAGGCCGTCCATGCTTTGCCGTTCTTTGGACCTTCGTAGTAACGCGTACCTGGCAAGAATGAAAGAACGCACCTGCGTCAGGCAGACCAACGGAACCCATGTGAAAACTCAATGAAACGTCTGACCCCTATAAGCACTGGTGGGGATGACAATCCTTGTGCATTTTTTACGGTCTGGGGTTCTCTTTTACAGGGATCCCTTTCAACACCCTGGGCCAGCGAATGAGCATTATAGTAAAGTTGGAAAATGTACTGTTCCAGCCAAGGAGTTACTGGAAAAATAAGTCAAGATGGTAGCATGGTCCAATGTGATAATTTACCAAAAAGAAGTGCCAGCTCTGGTGTCCCCTTCCACCCCAAGTGACTACTGTCATTTAAAATATACAAATACCCATAGTTGCTGGCTGCATATTCTCTCTGGAGCCCAGTGAAAGTGTAAGTACAGATTTTTTAGGCTGTAGCACCTATAATGGCTGCCATATTTAAGAAGAGAAAATATATTTGTTTAAAGTTTTTCATAGATGTCTGTGATGATCAGAGTTGCAGACCGAAAAAAGGCAGAGCTTGTGTGATATGGGTGAGAATTCATTAGGTTGTGGGTTTAGGTTGAGCAATTAGTATGATTTAAGGGGCCCCATGCTAAGTAATTGGGAGGGCCCACTTCACAGGTAGCCTGAGCGAGGAGAAGGCTAATAATAAAGGTTCCCTTGGAAAGGTAGCCTTGTATTACAACAAGGGGTCCCATGATTGAAGGCTTGGCGTCAGTTACTTAGGCGCATGAAACAGAAGCAAAACAAGGCCATTGTGCACAAGCAAAAATGTTCCATTCAGGGCAGGAATGTCTAATCTAAGGACATAAATGTCACGTGATAAAAGAAATGTCATTAGAATCATGACATTCAGTCCTGCTCTGACTGTAAAAGCAAAGAAACATCACGCGCCTAAAAAGATTCCATTGCAGACAAGCCATGACTTGGTCACAAGGCCGGACCCTGCTAGAGTAGGTAATCCTGCGTAAATACTACAGAGAGACTGAGCAAAAGAATGAAAGGGAGGGGAAGGAACTAATCTCTATTGAATGCACAGAGCTCAAACTTATCACTAATGGCTGGAAAATAGAAACGTCAGCAAACAGCAGCTCAGCCGTGCTAAAGTGCAAACGGGTTTAAGGATAATGCTGGTTCTACCGGTCACTATTTTTACTATTTTAAATGTGGGGCCAATAACTTTTTAAGATTTCTTGGTTACACTCGCATACATAGACCTGTCAATGGACCATTCCAAAAGAAAAGAGGGGTTGGGACAGGCCAGTGATGCATCATCAACCTCTCTGGTGGTGGAAGACAGCACCCTTAGTCCTCCCCTTTCTGGTGGTGTGTGCACCCATTACAGGAGAATTCAACCCTAATGTTAACCCCCCTACCCTAAATAGACCCCCCTCCCTCCTCTCCCAAGCCTAAGTGTTACCCCGGGCAAATGCCCCTAATGTTTTACTTACCCCTTGGTGCAGATTCAGGCATCGGAGTCCACGGGCGCCATCTTCAGCTGCTTATAACAATATTTGCAATGAGACGGAGCTTTGGCAATTTTCGTGAGTTTCAGCGCATGCGCAGTTGTCGTACATCAGAAAATTGCTCCAACTGCACATGTGCCGCCATACAGGTCTAATTCCAAAGAGAAGACGATGGCGCCAGTGAACTCCGATGCCTGAATCTGCACCGAGGGGTAAGTAAGACGTTACGGGCATTTGCCTGGGGTAACACTTAGTCTGGAGGAGGGTCTATGTAGGGTAGGGTATTTTTAACTTTAGGGTTGAATTCTCCTTTAAGGGGGGTGGCTCAGGTATTAAAAACTTGGGGGGACTGTCAGGACAGGACAGGTGAAGATTAGGAATAGGCAGGTTATTATATTAAAAAAAAGACATGGATCACATTGGGAGTAACCAGAGGGGAGCATGGAGGTACTCGGGGGCATGGCTGAGATCCCTTGGGGGAGTGAACTAAATTTGCCAACCAGCTATGTTGGAAGTGTCCATAACGGTAGATACTATTGCTCAGCTGTAATAGGGGGCAGGAACAGTGTTAGGAAAGGGAAAAAGCAGAGAGAGAAAGGTGCCTGGGGACAGGGACAGGAAAATTAAATAACGTTTTACCAGGCAGGTCCCCATAGCCTTTCTGAGATATAATTTCCTGCCGCAGTGCCCGGAGCATTTCACATTGTCATTCAGCTGAAACACTTTCCATTGCAGCCCCATAATAAACCATGTTGTGAATTTATTTTCTATGAGACCGTGTGTGCGATCGGCCTCCCGAGACTAAGGGCCGTAATGTGCACAGCTCCACCTGAGATTTCACTGCTGTTTAGGCAGAAAATAAACGACCTTTGAAGAGATAGATGAGTTACAAATAAAACCGGTGCCCCGTATTAACCCCGAGCGTTCTCACCTTCCAAGGAACTGGACTTCACCCCGATGATGATGGGGTATAGATTTATATTTTCCGAGATCTCCCTCTGGCCGGGTCACAGTGTAGCCTGCATATTGCACCCTGCAGGGTAGAGCGAGGAATGCCAACAGTTAAAATTACTGTGCTGAGAATGTTTTAGAAATGAGACAGGGGTCAGAGTCTCATTCAAACTACTGCCTGGTTGCTAGGGGAAACTGGAATTAAAGCAGCTATCTGGTTGCTAGGGTCCAAACTGGAGAGCTGATAAATCGTTTTAAAAAAAAAAAAACCCGAAGATCAATTTACAAAATATTACGGTCTATATCATACAAAAAGTTCATTAAAAGGCAAACTACCCCTTCTATGTCGGGAATGTAAAGTGCATACAAAGAACAAGCATTGTTAAACATGCAAAGCAAATAAAAATGGAAACTATTTGCTTGTAATACTGTATACAGAGGGTTTAGGCTTTGTCCGTTTACCCAACGGTGCTAAATAGTTGCATCAAAGCACAATAATGAATTTATGAATAGATTTTTGGCCACATTCCTTCTGCCTCCTGTATCCCATGTCACCCCTAACAAAACTTCTATTGGTCAGCATAACAAGCCCAGAATATATTTTTCTATTTCACCAAAATGCTTGCTAATACACATGTAAATGAGTACATTAAGTAAAGTTTATACGTTTTTAAGCAGCAAAATGCTTGTGATTTCCAGCTCATCAGGCAGGTGGCAAAAAGCTAGTAAGTGAAAGTGAAATCGGGATTATCACTTGGGAAACATTCGCTACCGTGAATGCGGCACTGAATGTTTCCAAGTCATTATCTCGTATTCACCCAATAAACGATATAGGTAGCAACCTGACCCACAGGGCTCATGAAAGCCTCAACCACATATCTTATTACCTGTTCCAAAGGTCATCGTCTTCGCCTCCCCAACCCCAGAAAGCATTGGGGAAACCGTTGATCTTCCGGAACTGTTCCACCGTTAAACCGCTCACGCCACCAAAGAACTCATTGTATGGCAGCCTGTCCACCGAAAGAAAAAGAGGAGGTGCGTTAATGGGAGGTGTGTCTCGTAGCTTTGCCTGCACGGCTTCGTTATACATGAGAAACATACACATAGAATGATGGTTAACAAGCGGTATATAAGAGGATTTAAGGTTTCACTTTAATTGGTAAATATATGTTACGTTTGTCATTTTCTATTTTGGGAACTAGAGGGCAGCAACCCCTAAGCTTGGACCTTGGTTAGGAACAACCCCCACAAGAAGTTGCTAGTTGAGTTTGGGGACCAAAGACTTTTATAAGGTGGTTTGGTCTAGGGAAATGCTTTGTTATTTAGTTTGGTAGGGTTGGCAGCAGGATGGTATTTCACCAGCTAGTAAACTGGGGCTTACTGGTTGTCTCCATCCTTCCCTCAACCTCTCAAACTTTTGCCACCACCCCAAATCCCTCCCCAGTAAAGGAGGCAGGCCTAGTAGTATGTATATATCTCTTGCCGTGGCCTATGACTGGTTCCAGGAATCAAGGAACCGGAGATCTTTGCTCCAACTACAGGTGACTCATACATACAGAACGGCTGACCAGTCAATGGGAACAAAAGGGGCCCAAGTGACAAGTATAACAAACAACTAAGCATGTTTGTTTATGTTCTCTATTGGATAAAAGGTTCCATAATGACAAAGCAATGTTGTGTCAGGGGGTCAATGGAACCTACTGGTTGTATACATATGGAGAGATGTATGTAAATATCAATTACAATAAGTGGCTGAGCCTTTGTTAAAGATTGTTAATACATTACTAACTGTACTGTATTAGGCTGAAAACAAGAAACAACTTTAACCCAAGATCCAAGAATCCAATTCCCCTTTGATATTGAAACAAAGCGTAACCCTTGAACCCCGATCCCCAACTTACAGGTACATGTATTTATCGAGCTTGGCAGCAAAGTGCCTTGGCATGTGCTCGCAGCCATAATAATTCCGATCGCTTTCCGGTATGTGATCGACATCGTGAAATATCATGCAGTCCCAGTCAAGGTCTTTCATTGCTTCTAAAAAGCCGACGTTGAACAGCATGGCACGGTTGAAAGGCTGGTTGCCCGCCTGCGTAAAAAGCAAAGTATTTGGGTGAGAATGGCGTGCGGTTGTGCAATATTTGCTGCACTAATGCCCAGTTGCAGTGTGGAACAATCATGATAATTTGCTTTCTCTGGTGCAAACAGGATTGTTTCCACTGAGCAACCCCATGAAAGATAGAATCCCTGACCCGCTTGCCTCTAAAAAGCGACTGCTGAAATAACATGGCAGCTCGTCCTCATTGTGCTCAAGTCTCCCCGAACTGCAGGTCTTGTCCAGGGGGGTAAAAATCAAAGGCGAGCGATAAAACAAAGACAAGAGGAGTGGAGATGGGATGTACCTGCTCGATCACATAAAAGGCAAACTGCAAGCGCTGTCTCTGAAGCATCGGTATCAAGTGCTTGAAAAGAACAGGGAGGTGCTCGTGCCGATTTCGGAACGGGATAAGAATTGCCACCTTGAATGAGAGAAGATCCATTAGGACAACATAAACACAAACCAACGAGTACAATGTACACAAACAGTGACAAGAGGGGGATAATGGCTTGTTTTGCATACGAAAGAGGAGAAAGTGCATGTTGTTATTCCAAATTCTTTTGGCATGCACTCTCTTTTATTCTCTCCAAGCACTGAGATTTGCACAAATGGAAATTCTTTGTACATTGTAGAGGTCTCTTCCGATCCAGAAGCAACTTAAAGACATCCTTTAGCCACTAGAGCTTCCTAACGTTAGGTGATCTACATCAATGTAATCCTGTGACATCACAGTGTCAGGCTGCATTCATTGGCCACATTCCATGCTGGAGCCTTACATACCGTTTCTCTGCAACAAATATAACAGGGAGCACTAAGCTTTGCTGCCCAGGGAAAGAATAAAGAGAGTCGGGACAGCATGTTAGATAGACTTTACAGCACTCGTCGGATAAAGGAAGCCTTTAAAGGAGAAGGAAAGCTACGGAGGCATTTTATTGCCAATATATTAGCTGCAATAGTACAAGCTAGAATGCTATATTTATTCTGTAGAATGTTTTACCATACCGGAGTAAAAATCTCTAGAAACTCTCTGTTTGTTTAGGATAGGAGCTGCAGTATTAACATGGTGTGACATCACTTCCTGCCTGAGTCTCTCCCTGCTCTGGGCTCAGATTACAGCAGAAAATGGGAGGGGGGGGGGAAAGAGGAGCAAACTGAGCATGCTCTTGCCCAGGGCAATGAGGTTTAAAGGAATTGTTCAGTGTAAAAATAAAAACTGGGTAAATAGATAGGCTGTGCAATATAAAAAATGTTTCTAATATAGTTAGACAGAAATGTAATGTATAAAGGCTGGAGTGATTTCATGTATAACAAGTCAGTCAGATCACTACTTCCTGCTTTTCAGCTCTCTTGGTTTACACTGACTGGTTGCCCTGGCTACCAGGCAGTGACCAATCAGAGACTTGAGGGGGGCTCACATGGGTCATTTCTGTTGCTTTTGAATCTGAGCTGAATGCTGAGGATCAATTACAAACTCACTGAACAGAAATGTACCATGTGGCCCCCCTTCAAGTCGCTGACTAACTCAGAGTTATAGAGCTGAAAAGCAGGAAGTTGGATTCTGGCTGTTTTATTAGACATCTGTTCACTCCAGCCTTTATATATTACATTTTTGGCTAACTAACTATATTAGAAACATTTTTTATTTTGCACAGCCTATCTATTTACCCAGTTTTTATTTTCACACTGAACTATTCCTTTAAGCTGAAGGCAGGAAGTCAGATACAGAAGCCCATGAGTACACAATAGAAGGAAAGAAATTGAGTGTTTCTTTTGAGAGGGGACTCAGAGCAGCATTACTTTGGGGGTTTACTGGTATATTTAGATGGACTTTTCTGATAAGGCTTTCTTAGTTTTAACCTTTCCTTCTCCTTTAAACTATTCCCTTGAAGGGTAAAATCACAGTTTTATGACAAAAAGGGTAAAGAAAACAGGAAATCACTCAATAAGGGGTCTCACAACTGGGAATAAAGTTTTTGAAACACACTTGTGAAAGCCCACCATGTTTGCCCAAGTAAACCATTCAGCATAATTTAAGAAGATCATTATTAAAACAAGTTGGCTACCTACTAAAATGACACACTGAGACGGTCCCCTTTTTTCATAGAACCTAGAACCTTTTCCGGGGAAAAATTCCTTTAAATACTGGGATTATTTTTGATAATTATGTAGCACCTCAAAGCTTGGGGGCAGATTTATCAAGGGTCGAATTTCGAAGTCGAATAGGGTATTCCGACATTCGAAGTCGAAGGATTTTTAAGATCGTACGAATTAATCTTACAAAAAAATCTTTCGACTACTCAAAACATAGCCAAATACTGCCTATAGGTTCTAGGAGGTCCCCATAGGCTAACATAGCATTTCGGCAGGTTTAAGGTGGCGAAGTTTTTTTAAAGAGACAGTACTTTGATTTTTGAATGGTCGAATTTGGCCTATTTGTTGGTCGAAGTACCCAAAAATGACTACCTTAGTGTTGTGATATTCTAAAATTGCAGTTGGTTAATTGGGTATATGCTTTACCCTGAGAAACCTCAGCGAGGGGGATGAAAAGCAGAAACGCTTGTGATAATGTGAGGGGGGGGTAGTAAAATTGTAATTTGTTTGGGAATTGCTCTGAACGGTAAATGATCCACATTAGAAATAATGTTAAATCTAAATTATTTCTGATTTCGTCATGGGTGAAGCTTTTCGGAATAAGAGAGGTGCTGTGTAGGGTAACTGTGTGCTCACTCTCCCACCTTAGAGGTGCCAATCACAGGCTTTTACATTGAATACTTCCTGGTTCCACTACCAAATCCCGAGGCAGATTAGTCACCAGCCAAAGACCCGAAATTTAAGGTCAGTTTCCTGTACACCGTCCTGTTGTGTATGGCAGCAGCTGGTGATTCAATATCGACTCCTAAGGGCAAAGACACACGCTGAGATTCGGTGAGATTAGTCGCCCGGCCACAAATCTCTTCTTCTTAGGGGCGACTTATCTCCCCGCAATGCCTTCCCGTTGGCTAGAATCGAAATCGCCGGCGGGATGGCACTCAGAACGCTTCGTTTTCCGAAGTCACTCGAAGTTTCCTCGTGAGGCAACTTTGGCGACTTCTGAAAACGAAGGTTCGGCGATGTGCATTCTAGCCGCCGGGAATATTAGTCGCCCACGGAAAGAGGAGATTTGTCGCCGAATCTGTGTCTCTCTGCCCTAAGAACTTGCTTCCTAGTAGCGCTGCCCTCCTGCATTACATTACACACACCTGGAGACAGGCCTCTATGAAACCGAACGCTGCATATTGTAACATAAAGGGGAAGTTTAACCAAAAGGGGGCAAATAAAAGCTTCAGAACAAAACAATGACTTACCTTCCATCGCGGGATGCAGTCACTGGGCTTCCAATGGCCCCCCATCTGAATTCCATCACTGGAGAACATCTGCCGGACATCGTTCATCTGAATCTCACTCACGTTCACTTCTATTTGCCCTTCTAAATGGGAAAGCACAAAATGCAATGTTATGACACATAGAGAGAGAGAGCTCCGCACTTGCACAACAGGAAAGGATATGTACAAACCAATGTGCCTTCTTTCTAAAAAAAAAGAGCAAATTCTGTGCCCACGTATCTTTAAATCTGTTGGTTCTGCTGGGAAGCCAGCCATGGTGTGGGAGGATAGCGAGGGGACTTGGCTGTTTATTGCTCATTGCTGGAGAGTCATTGGTATAATTCTGACTCAGCACAGTCTCTTCAAACCATGACCTACTGTACATCTTGGTAGATACACAGCCACCAACTTTATCCACCTACGGGTGCTCTTAAAGGCTATAACCGCTGGGGTGATGTATAAAACACAACTTCCTGGTTTCTATTTGAGTCAATGACTTGAAGGGGGGGGGGCACATGGGACATTCAGCTCAGATTCAAAAGCAACAGTTATGACCCATATGGCCCCCCATCAAGTCACTGATTGGTTACTGCCTGGTAATCAATCAGTGGAAACCAAGAGAGCTGCAAAGCAGGAAGTAGTGTTGTGGCTATTATGTTAGACATCCAGTCACTCCAGCCTTTATACATTATATTTTTGGCTAACTAACTATATTAGATACATTTTTTATTTTGCACAGCCTATTTATACTGAACAATTCCTTTTACTAAAGGTGGCCATACACAATAAGATCCGCTCATTTGGAAAGGTTGTGCAACGAGCGGATCCTAACCCGATATGCCCACCAAAGGCAGTGCGATATTGGATTAATCCATTCTCTCAACAAAGAGAATGGGCGATGGCGGGACAAGGGGTGCATCAACTAACCGATGCAGTCCTCGATTACCAAAAAAAACCCAAAAACTTACCCAATCGATATCTGGCTGATTTTTGGCCTGATATCGATCAGGGAGTCCATTGGAAAGCCTCATGCACGGGCAGATAAACTGCCGAATTGGTCTAAGAAATAATATTGGCAGCTTTAATATGCTTAGTTAAAGGAGAACTAAACACTAAAAATTAATGTGTCTAAAAATGGCATATTTTATATAGTGAACTTATTGCACGAGGCTAAAGTTTCAGCTTGTCAATAGCAGCAATGATCCAGGACTTCAAACTTGTCACAGGGGGTCACCATCTTGGAAAGTGTCTGTGACACTCACATGCTCAGTGGGCTCTGATTGGCTGTTGAGAAGCTACGCTTAGGGCTCGTCACTAATTATCCAGCAGAAAATGAGCTTCCCCTGTAATATAAGCTGATGCTACAGGTTTGCTGATGGTTGATCCCAATGTTATTAATAGGGAAAAAAAAAAAAAAAAAAAAAAAAAAAAAAATTATATATATATATATATATATATATATATATATATATATATATATATATATATATATATATATATATATATATATATATATATATATATATATATATATATATATATATATATATATATATATATATATATATATATATATATATATCCAAATTCCACGGTTCCCACGCACACCGACGACAAATTAATAAACCCGGGTGCTGCCTGTTCAGGCTGTTGTATCCACTCAATAGAAAATTCAGGTGCACACCGGGATTTAAATAGTTAAAACATCATATTTTATTTAAATACTTTAAAAGTCCAGACCAGTTCTGTTTTTAAAGTATTTAAATAAAATATGATGTTTTAACTATTTAAATCCCGGTGTGCACCTGAATTTTCTATTATATATATATATATAAAGGCAGGTCTTTTTTTTGGGAAAAGGTGGTAACCCTATGTGTACTGTACATTGTGAGTTGGTCCCTAAGCTCAGTAAGTGACAGCAGCACAGAGCATGTGCAGTGAATCAGCAGAAAAGAAGATGGGGAGCTACTGGGGCATCTTTGGAGACACAGATCTTTACTGCTAACGGCAGAGACACGCGGTCAGATTCGGGGAGATTAGTCGGCCGACGATAAATATCCTTCTTTGTGGCGACTAACCTCCCCGAACTGCCTTCCCGCCGGCTAGAATGAAAATCGCAGGCGGGATGGCAATCGGAGCACTTAGTTTTCCAAAGTTTCCTCATGAGGTAACTTCAGGTGACTTAGGAAAACAAAGCGATCCGCGCGCCATCCCACCGGCGATTTTCATTCTAGCCAGCGGGAAGGCAATTCGGGGAGATTGGTTGCCCCGATGAAGAGGAGATTTATCGCCGTGCAAATAAATTCCCTGTGTGTCTCTGCCGTTAGCAGTAAAGATCTGTGCCTCCAAAGATGCCCTAGTAGCTCCCCATCGTCTTTTCTGCTGATTCACTGCACATGCTCTGTGCTGCTGTCACTTACTGAGTTTAGGGACCCACTCACACTAATCTCACCTAACTGCTAGAATGAAAATCACTGATGGGATGGCACTCGGATCGCTTCGTTTCCGAAGTCACCTGAAGTTGCCTCACAAGGAAACTTCGGGCGACTACAGAAAATGAAGTGCTCCGATTGCCATCTTGATGGCGATTTTCAGTCTAGCTGGTAGGAAGGCAGTTCGGGGAGATTGGTCGCCCTGATGAAGAGGAGATTTATCACCGGGCGACTAATCTCCCCAAATCTGACCATGTGTCTCTGCCCTTAAGGGCTGTGGTTGCCTTGGGCTGGTACAGAAGCCCAAAACATAATGTACAATGTCTCTGCCCTAATTCCTTAATTAAGATTTTGTTCTCCTTTAATCTAGTGCAGTTGAAATAATGAAACAAATCATCTGATTGGTTCCTCAGTGGCATTAGTCCAGAAGATTGTGTTCCAACATAATGCCATAGGAATGTATTATTTTAAAGACACATTGATAGTACATTACAGACATGACAACAGCTTGAGAGGCCAAGAGCAGTGATATTTTTTAACTGTACTCAATAATATTGTTGGTGCCGGGAAGCACATGGCTACAGGGCTGGCACTCTCAATTCAAGCACAGGGCATGTTATATTGAGCATTAGTAGCGAGGCATTCTGAGGATGGTTAATAACGAAGAGAATGGACTTACTCATAGATGGGAGTCGCTCGGGGCAAGATTGGTTGGGCAGGTAGGTGAAATCTTCTGGGAGGAAAGTGGTTGTTTGGAGATAGGATTCGCTGTGATTAAAATCAAGTCCGTAATCTGGGTGAGAGAACAGTGTTTATATTAATAAACGAATATGTAATGAATTTCCTCCTGCTTGCAAAGAGACAATACAGCATCAGCTTGAACTTTCACTTGTCCCCTAAACTGCCATGTGTCTCAACTTTATCTTCTTACACAGTCCTCCTGTTCGGTTATAAACCCCAGCTAGTGGGGCTTACTATTGTCTCAGGGGCATTGGTCAGTGTCTGCAGGCATGGTATTGCCAAAAAATGTCTAAAATGCCTTTACAGAGAGATAGCTAAAACTATGCCAGAATCAGGATTTCCCTGTACTAAGCACAATTCAGCAGGAACAGTCCCCTAAGTTTGCTCATAGTCTGTACAGAGAGATCCCATAAAACTATGGCAGCATAGGTATTCCCCTGTACTAAGCACAATTCAGCAGGAACAGCCCCTAAGTTTGCTCATAGTCTGTACAGAGAGATCCCATAACACTATGGCAGCATAGGTATTTCCTGTACTAAGCACAATTCAGCAGGAACAGCCCCTAAGTTTGCTCATAGTCTGTACAGAGAGATCCCATAACACTATGGCAGCATAGGTATTCCCCTGTACTAAGCACAATTCAGCAGGAACAGACCCCTAAGTTTGCTCATAAAACTAAATCTGCTAATGATTCTGTACATTAATGGGAAAAAGGTTTTGTTGTGTTTATATGTGAAACGCAGGGAGGAAATGAAGCAGAGGACAAGATATATAAAATGGATATAAACTGACTCATTCTTTGTGCAGAAGAATAATTATACTCATGAGTCAGAAACAAGCATATAACCCCTGCTTTTATGGCTCTTCTAAAGAGAAAGCAGTTGGGCTGGGGAGGATACATCCATTATTGCCTGTACCGCTTCCAATGAGCCAATTATACCTTTTTATAACAATTTCCCAGGAATTACAGAACAGTTAACATGTGTTGTCCCATGTGCCTCTACTACCAGGGTTTTGTTAATATCATAGTAATATACAGTAGTATTATAATCCAGAGGGTCTTAGCCACACCCCCATTTCCACCCAGCCACTGCCATTGTGCCCAATACTTGCCCCCCGACAATGCTCCCTGGTCTGCCTGTTTTTCAATACAGGTATGGGAGCCATTACCCAGAATGCTCCAGACCTGAGTTTTTCCAGATCTTTCTGTAATTTGGATCTCCGTACCTTAAGTCTACTATAAAATCATTTAAACATGAAATAAACCCAATAGGCTGGTTTTGCCTCCAATAAGGATTAATTATATGTTAGTTGGGATCAAGTACAAGATACTGTTTTATTATTACAGAGAAAAAGGAAATAATTTGTAAAGAATGTATAAAATGGAGTCTACGGGAGACGGTCTACCTTTAATTCAGAGCTTTCTGGATAACGGATTTCCACATAATGAATCCCATACCTGTACTTTCCCATTAACTGGAATGGGAAATATTCTGGGCACACCATAAGCTATACCCTCATACTGTACTGTCTAAGGGAAACAATATGGCACCTCCTTCCCATATGTATAAATACAAATATACAGAGAAGGAAAGTTCTGGGCACACAATAAGCTATACCCTCATACTGTACTGTCTAAGGGAAACAATATGGCACCTCCTTCCCATATGTATAAATACAAATATACAGAGATGGAATGTTCTGGGCACACAATAAGCTATACCCTCATACTGTACTGCAGTGATCCCCAACCAGTAGCTCGTGAGTAACATGTTGCTCTTCAACCCCTTGGATGTTGCTCTCAGTGTCCTCAAAGCAGGGGCTTATTTTTGAATTCCAGGCTTGGAAGCAAGTTTTGGTTGCATAAAAACTAAGTATAATGCCAAGTAGAGCCTCTTGTAGGCTACCAGTCCACATAGGGGATACCAAATAGCCAATCAAAGTCCTTATTTGACACCCCAAGGGACTTTTTCATGCTTGTGTTGCTCCCCAACTCTTTTGACATTTGAATGTGGCTCATGGGTAAAAAAAGGTTGGGAACCCCTGCTGTACTGTCTAAGGGAATCAATATGGCACCTCCTTCCCATATGTATAAATACAAATATACAGAGAAGGAATGCTCTGGGCACACAATAAGCTATACCCTCATACTGTACTGTCTACTTGAAACAATATGGCACCTCCTTCCCATATGTATAAATACAAATATACAGAGAAGGAATGTTCTGGGCACACAATAAGCTATACCCTCATACTGTACTGTCTAAGGGAAACAATATGGCACCTCCTTCCCATATGTATAAATACAAATATACAGAGAAGGAATGTTCTGGGCACACAATAAGCTATACCCTCATACTGTACTGTCTAAGGGAAACAATATGGCACCTCCTTCCCATATGTATAAATACAAATATACAGAGAAGGGATAGGCTTTACATTTTCTGTACAAATACCTGTATCATTGATGCTGCTGTTCCTCCGGTTATATGCACTACGGACCACCTGCTCGTAGACCTGGGCACCAATCGTTCTCATGTTCTCCCGGATAATGATCCCACGGGCTTGCATCATGAACAGGTAGGTGTTAACTGCAGAGGAATCAAACCCACATGCATTATACACTGGTCGCGGAATGATAAAAGGCTTTATGTTTTTATTACATTCATGCCCTTCAATCAGCCAATCAGGTTTACAGCAATAATATAAGGGGGAAAATAAAAACAAAATGTATGGGGACTGCAAATACAGACCAAGGATCAAATACACTAATATCTATCCTATTATTATCCTGTTTTAATGCCTGTGTTTTTGATATCATAAAGCCTCACCTGGTCTACGGAGTTCAGAAAAGTCTTACATAATCAGTATTTATTGTTGTGTTCACTGAAAGGCTCCTTTATTTTTGCCGAGTGTCTAATTTGCTTTTGAATGAGAAAGATAAGGAAGTTGTGCATGGGCAGAGCAAACTAAACCAGTGAATTTAGCATTGACATGTGTAATGTTATAGCAATAATAGGCAGCACCATTAAAGTTTGTATACAATATATTCAGCTGGTCTTGTTTAATATTTATCCTGAGTTAGTTGAAGGAGCCAAAATGAGCTCTGTATAAACAATCTCCTCACACCTAAGCATGTTTGGCTGTGGCCTTTTGGCTCATAAATTTCATTTTGGAACGGAAAACTGAATCAATCAGAAATCACAATCAAAAAAAAAAAAAAAAATAGGAAACGGCAAACTGTCTTAGAATATTGCTGTTTGTATCTAAAAGTTCATTAAAGATGAATTAACCATTTCAAATCCGTGAAACAGTAAAATCCACTTTGAATGCTTTATCCTACTCTCTGGCATAAACAATATTTAATGTTCTAATGTTTCCGGCCCTTTAAAGCACAAGAGGTTAAATTCCAGTAACTTTGTGTAAACGTGTGTGTCAGTACCTGAGTGTATACTTTCCTTTCTCCTTCCCAAACCCAGGCTTGTGCAACACCTTGTTCATGTCACTCAGAGGTAACAGAGATGAGGCACCGAGCTGCTTATTGGCTTACTCACAGCTCCTGTTCCCAGTGTCAGTTACATATAGCACAGCACCATTACCCAATCTGCTGGGTGACTCTCACCCCAAACATATAGGTCACACTAGTCCCAACTTACATCATGTGGCCGCCACCCAAAACTGCTGATGAATTGGCTAATTATATGTCAGAGACCAAAGCAAAAAGGAGAACGAAACTCATCTCTCCAGTTGCTGCTTCTACTTTAACATCATCGTGCCTTACTATACCCACTATCCTAATTATATTCATTATGCCTTACTATACCCACTATCCTAATTATATTCATTATGCCTTACTATACCCACTATCCTAATTATATTCATGCCTTACTATACCCACTATCCTAATTATATTCATTATGCCTTACTATACCCACTATCCTAATTATATTCATGCCTTACTATACCCACTATCCTAATTATATTCATGCCTTACTATACCCACTATCCTAATTATATTCATTATGCCTTATTATACCCACTATCCTAATTATATTCATTATGCCTTACTATACCCACTATCCTAATTATATTCATTATGCCTTACTATGCCCACTATCCTAATAATAGTCCCTTCCTCAACACTATTTTGCCCTACTCTACTCACTATGCCAGTTACAGCCCCTTGCTCAACACATCTTGCCCTAATATATACCCACTATTTCTATTACAACCCATTATCCCAGTTACAGCCCCTTCCTCAACACCACCTTGCCCTAATCTACCCACAGTCACAGCGCCTTGCTCAATACCACCTTGCCCTACTCTACCCACTATTCTACAGTCACTGCCCCTTCATTGATATTATCTTGCCCTACTCTACCCACTATTCTACTGTCATTGCCTCTTCATTGATATTATATTGCCCTACTCTACCCACTATTCTACTGTCACTGCCCCTTCATTGACATTATATTGCCCTACTCTACCCACTATTCTACTGTCACTGCCCCTTCATTGACATTATCTTGCCTTACTCTACCCACTATTCTACTGTCACTGCCCATTCATTGACATTATCTTGCCTTACTCTACCCACTATTCTACTGTCACTTCCCCTTCATTGACATTATATTGCCTACTCTACCCACTATTCTACTGTCATTGCCTCTTCATTGACATTATCTTGCCCTACTCTACCCACTATTCTACTGTCACTGCCCCTTCATTGACATTATATTGCCTACTCTACCCACTATTCTACAGTCACTGCCCCTTCATTGACATTATATTGCCCTACTCTACCCACTATTCTACTGTCACTGCCCCTTCATTGACATTATATTGCCCTACTCTACCCACTATTCTACTGTCACTGCCCATTCATTGACATTATATTGCCTACTCTACCCACTACCCGACAGTTACAGAACTACCTAAGTGGATCAACTTCAACAGTGGCAGCATAAGCACCGTCAACAAAAATAATGACTCAATTACTAAAGAATTCATGAGTGTTAGCTTTGGCTGACGGCACTACTTGATTACCAAACTTTCTAATAAGTTGCCCAATCATTTGGAGTGTTCTAGGACACAAGTATTCATATCCCTGGTAGGGCCACACCTCCCAGTGCTACTCAGGAGCCCACTAATGTTTGCCCAGACCCACACCCAGGGGAGTAACCATAACAGACCCTCAGGGGCACTGACTGATACGTAGTTCAATGTATGTTGTACTACAAAAGGGGGCCTAAAATGATTTGGATGTGGCTGTACCCTCCAACTTTTTGTTTTTTTGCATTGGAAAAATCTATCCTAGGAATAAGATGAAAGGGTTGTTCACCTTTGGGATAGCTTTAAGTATGATGTAGAGAGGGATATTCTGAGACAATTTGCTATTTGTTTTAAGTTTTATTGTTTAAGGATTTTGAATTATTTAGCATCTTATTCAGCAGCTCTTCAATTTGCATTTTAAGCAATCCAGTAGCTAGGGTCACAATTACCCTAGCAACCAGGCATTGATTTGAATAAGAGAATGGAATAGGAAAGGGCCTGAATAGAGAGATGAGTAATAAAAAGTCACAATAACACTACATTTGTAGCTTTACAGAGCGTTTGCTTTTTAGAAGGGGTCAGCGACGCCCATTTAAAAGCTGCAAAGAATCAGACGAAAAAGGCAAATAATTAGAAAATCATAAAAAATTAATTAAAAAAACCAATTGAACCGTTGTTTAGAATTGCCCATTCTATAACATACTAAAAGTTCCCTTAAAGGTGAATCACACAGATTCTGTCAGGCGGAGTATGCCAGGAATTTAAGATCACAA
Organism: Xenopus petersii; assembly: GCA_038501925.1. Taxonomy (NCBI): domain Eukaryota; kingdom Metazoa; phylum Chordata; class Amphibia; order Anura; family Pipidae; genus Xenopus; species Xenopus petersii. The sequence goes on along the minus strand of CM076688.1, from coordinate 129,341,334 downwards.
GAATATAAAGGCATTTTATATTTTCTTTGGGAGGGGGGTCACAGGGCTGCTGTATGTTTGTTTATGTTCAGCAGGTCTGCCCATATCAATTCTGGGGGGCTTTGTTGCCCTTTAAATAAGATGGATATTAGTAAGACATATAAAAGAACCATATAAAGTCATCAGATCACACTGCGATCGCCAGGATAAGCCACTGGAACACGTGATGTACCACTTTATATTCACATTATCTCTCACCCTGTGAGTAACTGGCCTGCTGCCCAGTCTGTTGTGTTTCCTCCACACAGAGAGAGTGAAAGCAAAGCTTACTGTGTGCATAGAACCTCCTTTATGAACGGGAGCTGCCATACTGCAAACACTATGCCAGTTACAGCACCTTCCTTGGTACCACCTTACTGCACCCACTATCCCACGTGAGATCTCAAACTCCTATAGTTGGTTTCTAGGATAATTTTATGCCATGCCCCCTGGAACAACTGATCTGCACCAGACTGGTGACGCCTGGAAAACCTGGGGAGTGGACAGTTCTGCATCTTGCCTTACAATACACACTACCACACCTCCCACCTACGCTCTGCACTACACTCCCAGCAAGCACCTGTACTGACTGCTTTCCTAAAACCCAGTCAGCTGAACAGAATTCAGCAACATTGTGTAAACAGATGAAGTCATGTAGGTACACACTCACACACTCTCACACACAATGTGCCCCTTCCTTGGTTTCAGCCTTATCTGACTCAAAAGTATAAGGGCAATGACACATAAGGATATCAGTCCGCTGTGAGAAATCAAATTTTTTGCAGGTGACTAATCTCCTCCAAATGCCAAGTGTAGAGGATGGTTCCTGCTGAATTGTGCTTAGTACATGGGAATACCTATGCTGCCATAGTTTTATGGGATCTCTCTGTACAGACTATGAGCAAACTTAGGGACTGTTCCTGCTGAATTGTGCTTAGTACAAGGGAATACCTATGCTGCCATAGTTTTATGGGATCTCTCTGTACAGGCTATGAGCAAACTTAGGGGGCTGTTCCTGCTGAATTGTGCTTAGTACAAGGGAATACCTATGCTGCCATAGTTTTATGGGATCTCTCTGTACAGACTATGAGCAAACTTAGGGGACTGTTCCTGCTGAATTGTGCTTAGTACAAGGGAATACCTATGCTGCCATAGTTTTATGGGATCTCTCTATTCAGACTATGAGCAAATTTAGGGACTGTTCCTGTTGAATTGTGCTTAGTACAGGGGAATACCTATGCTGCCATAGTTTTATGGGATCTCTGTACAGACTATGAGCAAACTTAGGGGACTGTTCCTGCTGAATTGTGCTTAGTACAGGGGAATACATATGCTGCCATAGTTTTATGGGATCTCTCTGTACAGACTATGAGCAAACTTAGGGACTGTTCCTGCTGAATTGTGCTTAGTACAGGGGAATACCTATGCTGCCATAGTTTTATGGGATCTCTCTGTACAGACTATGAGCAAACTTAGGGGGCTGTTCCTGCTGAATTGTGCTTAGTACAGGGAATACCTATGCTGCCATAGTTTTACGATATCTCTCTGTAAAGACTATGAGCAAACTTAGGGGATGGTTCCTGCTGAATTGTGCTTAGTACAGGGGGAATACCTATGCTGCCAAAGTTTTATGGGATCTCTCTGTACAGACTATGAGCAAACTTAGGGGATTGTACCTGCTGAATTGCCATGAGTACTTTATGGTATCCTTCTGTGCAGACATAGTAGACAGTACACCCCATGTGACATGAGCCAAATAGTAAAATAAACTGCATTGCCCATTAGCAGAGGCTGTACCCATGTCACTTAAGATGTACTCTGCAGCAGCCATGGAAAAGAACCCAAACCCAGTGGTTTTACCTGCTGGTGTCGAGGGAGTCCATACTGTCAGCAGGAACTCCCCCAAATAAAACATTCTGACTGGGGACCCACTTCCACCGTTTAGAAGCCACCATGGGACTAATGTAGTATAGTAATGTTAACTATTATTCTAGTTCTAGCGTGCAACAATCCATACGTATTCATCACACACCAATTCACACGCTGCACACGTCACACGTTTGAACGCCCTCCAAGTCTTTGACATGAGCTGAGGCCAAAGAAAAAGAAGCCTTCTGCTCCACTCCAGAACATTAATCTATTTAATGGCCCGGGATGTGAATGACTGTGAAGGTCAGTCTGCATGGCAACACTCTCCTGATTAGATCGCGAGACATGGGCAGCAATGTGGGTGCTGATGTGCTGGCCCACAAAGCAGCTATTTATCCAGTGCCAACGTATAACACAGTCGCCAACCTGTATGCCCTTTGAGACCCTCATCAGCTGTAGCCGTTCAGTTAAAAGGGTGTGTAAATCCAAAAGTCGAATGTTACACAATAAAAGAGATTGTAATTCTGAGCACCTTTCCAATATACATTCATTGCACATTTGAAACGGTTTTAAAGTTACGTGTTAAAGGAATTGCTATTAGAAGCAGCCATTTTTTGCTCTTTGGTTCGGTCCTGAAACTGTTTTTTTTTTTTTTAAGTATATCTTTATTTTACTGGTTTAACAAATAAAAATAAACAAAGCATGCAGTATTATGTGGTGTTCTTAACAATGCACATAGGTATCACAGAGGGCATGTTATTGCCTTATCCCGGTTCATCTATATTGGGACATATATTAGTAATTACAATGTGTTAGACACTGTCCGGCTACATCCTAGGGAGTTTATATCAGACCAAACCCCCCCCCCCCCCAATTTTTTTTTTAAATTTTTTGTTTGCCCCTCTGGTTTCATAGGGGAGTTTAATCAGTGGGAGGGCGCTGCCTACCAGTCTTCTCCATACAGTATTACAGGCATGGGACCTGTTATCCAGAATGCTCAGGACCTGGAGTTTTCCAGATAAAGGATCTGTCTCTAAAAATACCTTAAGCCTAATAGAAAATCATGTAAACATTAAATAAACCCAACAGGCTGGTTTTGCCTCCAATAAGTATTAATTATATCTTAGTTGGGATCAAGTACAGGACCTGTTATCCAGAATGCTTGCGACCCGGGGTTTTCTGGAGGATAACAGATCTTTCTGTAATTTGGATCTTCATACCTTAAGTCTACTAGAAAATCATATAAACATTAAATAAACCCAATAGGCTGGTTTTGCTTCCAATAAGGATTAATTATATCTTAGTTGGGATCAAGTACAAGCTGCTGTTTTATTATTACACAGAAAAAGAAAATCATCTTTAAAACTTTGGATTATTTGGATAAAATTAAGTGCATGGGAAATGGGCATTCTGTAATTTTGAGCTTTCTGGATAATGGGTAGGGATGCACCAAATCCAGGATTCGGTCCGGGATTCAGCCTTTTTAAGCAGGATTCGGATTAGGCCGAATCCTTGTGTGTGGCCGAACCGAATCTGAAACTGCATATGTAAATTAGGAGTGGGAAGGGAAATCACGTGACTTTTCCTCTCAAAACAAGGAAGTAAAACATTCTTTTTTTCCATTCCCGTCTCTAATTTGCATATACAAATTGGGATTCGGTTCAGAATTCGGTATGATCTTTCACGAAAAGAATCGGGGATTCGGCCGAATCCCAAATAGTGGATTCGGTGCATCCCTAATAATGGGTTTCTGGATAACGGATCCAACACCTGTAGATGGAAGAGTTTGCCCCATCCAGTGCATAAAACAAGAGGGTGCAGAGGCAGGTTCTAGTCGTATTGGTGGAAATGAAATCTTCAATCACCCCTAGGAGGCAAACCTCTGGGTTCATTACCTGTGGTGTCCCTAGATCAGCAGCTAGAATTCCCATTAGAATTCAGAGTTTCTGTATTAGCGGACAATCCAACACCATATGCGCTCTAACAGGACATTATTGGATTATGAGAGACTAAGGTACAGAGAAGGGCAACTAAGCTGCTAAAAGATATGGAAAATCTTAGCTATGAGGAAAGACTGGCCAAATTGGGGATGTTGACTCTGGAGAAGAGGCGCTTAGGGTTAGGCCACACGAGGAGATTCGGGTCTACGACTACCTCCCCGAACTGCCTCAGCGTTTTTCCCCATAGGTTACAATGCAAAGTCGCCTGCACTAATGCACACGCGGCGAGGCATTTTCTATAGTCGCCCGAGATAAGTCGAGAGGGCAAGGGGAGATAGTCGCTCAAAAGACGAGGCGATTAGTCACCAGGCGACAAAATCTCCCTGAATCTCCTTGTGTGGACTGTGGAGATATGATAACTATGTATAAATATATAAGGGGATCATATAATAATCTATCGAATGCTTTATTTACCAGAAGGTCTTTCCAGCTGACAATTCCTTTAGAAGAAAGGAGGTTCCATCTAAATATTCGGAAGGGGTTTTAGAGCTGTGAAGATGTAGAATTCTGTCGCTGATACATGACATTTTGCCTTCCTCTGCTGTTAGGCAGGATATATATATATATATATATATATATATATATATTTGAAAGGTTCAACTTGATGGAGTCCGGGGGATTTGCAGCAGGGGCATAAATCATCCTGTCTCTTGTCCAGTTTAATCTGGGTCACATAGATTTGGTGGAGGAATTTATATTGTATAAACTGGTCCCTTAAAGTGGCAAACTATGCTGCCGATATCGGTTCTTTAGAACAGGGGTCCCCAACTACCGGGCCGAGGACAAGTGGTGGGCCGCCTCTGGTCCCAGCTGGAGTCTAGAATAGCTGCAAAAACAATGAAAAAGCCCTAATTACCTGCAATCCCTGCTCCCCGATGCTCCATTGCCATGACAACACCTTCGGCGTGTGTGGGGGCTTCCGACGGGTCCCCCAATCGTTATCTGGCCAAAAATCAGCTATCGATCGGGCAGGATTGATTTCTCCTGCGATCAAGGACCAGATCGGCTAGTTGATGCCAGGGTTGCCACTTGTCCAGATTTCTTCTGGACAGCCCAGATTTTGGAAGAGCTGCCCAGTTGAAAAGTTCCTGTCCGGATTTCCAAATTAGGAAATCCAGAAGTGAATGACATGGCGATCAGCTGATCGCACCATCATCAGTCCTGCCCCTGACATCACCCGCCCCCTGATGTCATCAGCCCGCCCCCTACCCGTTTTTGCAAGAAAAAAAAGTGGCAACCCTAGTAGTCCTACGACCCGTCGGCGCCCATTCTCTTCGCTGTAATTGGATATCGCCCTGCCGTAAGTGGGCAAACCTCGCCAAACAAGCAGATGTTCTTGTGTATGGCCACCTTTATTGAGATCAAGAAATTATAAGCAGAGTCCGTGGCTTCCTCCCATTGTTCCTGGTTGAGACTTTTTATACATTGTTTCAAGACAAGACCAGAAAGCCAGAAATGGCGGCTTTCAATAGCAATTACATTTACACATAACTTTTAAACCATGAAACATTTAAAATGAATGTCTATTGGAAAGTTGCTCAGGATTGCATCATTCTTTCATTAGACAGCATTTTATTTATGGGTTTACATCCCCTTTAAGTTATTGAATGTGGAAGCCCCGTTGATGCCAATGTTCCTTTTAATGAAGTTGCCTTTTTCTTTAATGCTACGCTGCAAGTTTTGAAATGCTGAAAAGTCGCATTCTACTTGAATGGAGTTTCTTTTGCACATGTAAATGCACTCACACGCAGGTTCAGTACGTAGGAGCCACACACCCATCTGAATGAACTCTTGAAGGAAAGGCTAAGAATTATACAAAAGGAGGAGGGACTTGTGCATATGGTAAATATTACTTTAGCAGTTGAAGGATTTTCTTTAAATAGAAAATTATGAAAGGAGTTTGTTTAAATACACATCCCCCAACTGCAGTCTGTGTCTCGGGTTTACAGATAAGAATTTGCTTCAAAATTCCAAAATCACCAGTAAGCTGTAAATTAAAAGGACTTTTAATTTCACTAGCCTTTTAAGTGCAAGAATTACAATAAAAAAAAAAAAAGATTTTTATTAGGCCAACGTAAGTGGCAGCTCGTTTGGGGGGGGGGGTCCTCTTCGCTTCTTGTATAGGTTATGGCTATCTTTGTATGTAATTCTGTATGTTCATCTTGGACAGTGGGAAACTCAAGGGAAAGTGACCTGTGATAAGTGAAGGGCCCATCCAACATAAGTAATGAAGGGACAGAGAGAGACGCCGCTCATGCCTAGCTATTTACTGTAAGCAATAAAACTTCATGAAAACAAGGGTAATTCAGAGACTCTTGACCTTGTACTCATGAGATAAGGAATTAAGTCAGAGGCCGGTTAGAGTATAAGCTACAGCAATATCATGTGGGGTGTAACAAGAAAAAAAAAAAAAAAAGATTCTGTTTCCAATCAGGTTTTGGGTAAGGCCACACTGGGTGTTTTGGGGAGATTTGGTCGCCTGGCGACTAATCTCCTCGTCTTTGTGGCGACCAATCTCCCCAAACACCTTCCCTCACTCTGCGCCAGCTAAAATGAAAAAGGGAAATGGCGTGCAAGTTATAACTTTATATTCTACAGTCTAAGGCAGGCCTTTCCTACAGGCCAGATGCTTGGATTTCAATAGTCCTAGAAAAGCAATATGGCACCTCCTTCCCTTATGTATAAATACAAATATACAGAGAAGGAATGTTCTGGGCACACAATAAGCTATACCCTCATACTGTACTGTCTAAGGGAAACAATATGGCACCTCCTTCCCATATGTATAAATACAAATATACAGAGAAGGAATGTTCTGGGCACACAATAAGCTATACCCTCATACTGTACTGTCTAAGGGAAACAATATGGCACCTCCTTCCCATATGTATAAATACAAATATACAGAGAAGGAATGTTCTGGGCACACAATAAGTTATACCCTCATACTGTACTGTCTAAGGGAAACAATATGGCACCTCCTTCCCATATGTATAAATACAAATATACAGAGAAGGAATGTTCTGGGCACACAATAAGCTATACCCTCATACTGTACTGTCTAAGGGAAACAATATGGCACCTCCTTCCCATATGTATAAATATAGATATAGATATAATAACTGTTGCATCCCTCACTTTATAATGAAAACAATTAATGTATAACATGGAGAAGTTAAGTGGCTGAAATTCTACACTGGGTGGTCAGTCGGAAGGGTCGTGCGCAACAGAAGCTCAAGATCAGTGAGATGAGCAAATGACATCAATGTGCTGCTCAGTTAAAAAGATTGCATGGGATTAGAGCATGGGCCTAATCAAGGGATAAGCATTGTTGCTTTGACTGTAGTTAAACCTCAGAGATGATCCTCAACTTGAAAAATTAACCTCCAGGAAAATCCAGAGGCTGTATCCTTTTGTGCTGCATTGCTACCGGGATAAAAAGAGTGCACCTGAGTAGGGAAGCATTACACCGCTTAAGGTGGGAGTTATAGTTCTGTGCACAGATTCTCTATAATCATAGGTACTGCCCGAGTAGCAATATAGCACTTTTATGCAGAGAAGAAAAGTTCAGTGCACACAATAAATTTTACCTTCAAGTCTCTTATTCAAATCAATGCATGGTTGCTAGAGTAATTCATACACTAGCAACCGGATGGCTGAAACTGCAAACTTGAGAGCCGCTAAATAAAAAACCACAAATAATAAAAAAAAGAAAACCAATTGCAAATTGTCTCAGAATATTTCTCCCTACATCATATTATAAGGTCATTTAAAGGCAAAAAACCCCTTTAACAGAGAACAGCACCCAAAAACATTTTTTTTTTTTTTTTTACATAATGAACCCAAATGCAATTCTAAGTAACTGTCCTATATAAGTATGGGTTTGGGACGTTTAATTCCGGGCAGGGGGCAGACCGTGATGTAATGGGGCAGAGTTGTGGCTTCAGGGGCGGGGCTATGACACAAATATTCAGGAGACAGCTTTTAAATCTTTTTTCCCCCTCTTTACTTACAGGGTGTGATGGACAAACGCAGTGTTTCTGTACAGAATTAACCTGCAAATGAAACGGACGTCACCGCTTGCAAAAGGGATCAGCTGTTCCCCAGGCAATTATAGATTCCCAAGCCTGAAAGAAAAGCTAAGCCATATGCTTTCTGGCAACTGCAGGGTTTCCAGCAATATGTCAACATGAGCAATAATAGACAAAAATATAACTACAGGTATGGGATTGGTTATCCGGAAACCCGTTATTCAGAAAGCTCCGAATTACAGAAAGACCGCCTACCATAGGCTCCCTTTTATCCATATAATCCAAATTTTTAAAAAGAATTTCCCTGCTTTCTGTAATAATAATAATAATAATAATAATAATAATAATAATAACAATAATAATAATAAAACAGTCGCTTGTACTTGATCCCAGCTAAGATATAATTAATCCTTATTAGAAGCAAAACCAGCCTATTGGGTTAATATAATGTTTGCATGATGTTCTAGTAGCCTTAAGGTATGAAGATCCAAATTACGGGAAGATCCGTTATCTGGTAACCCCCCCGATTCCGAGCATTCTGCAAAACAGGTCCTATACTTGTACTAGGGATGCACTGAATCCACTATTTTGGATTCGTCCAAACCCCCGAATCCTATGGGAAAAATTTGGGTGAATACCAAACCCAATATGAATCCTAATTTTCATATGCAAATTAGGGGTGGGAAGGGGAAAACATTTTTTACTTCATTGTTTTGTGACAAAAAGTCATGCAATTTCCCTCCCCACCCTTAATTTGCATTTGCAAATTAGGATTCGGATTCAATTCGCCCAAATCCGAATCCTGCTGGAAAAGGCCGAATCCCAAACTATTGGAAGAAGCGAAACAAAGAACTAAGGGAACAGATAGGGCTGAATTACTTATTAAGAAAAATGTCAGGAAGATTGATAGGCTGCCTTTTGTAAGTACCTATTCTTCCCAATCGGGACAAGTTAAGAGCATAATACATAGACATTGGCATCTGTTGCAGATGGACCAGAAATTGGCGCCCTGGGTGAAGAATCCTCCAATTATGGCTTTTAAAAGATCCTCGAATTTAAGGGATAAATTGGTACATGCTATAAATGAGCCTCCAAAAAAGCAGGGTACATGGCTGAGTGGAACTAAAGGCATGTATAGATGTGGGAGGTGTGTCAACTGTAATTTTGCCATTCGAGCAGATAAATTCTATCATCCCAGAACTGGGAAGGAGTATGATATGTTAGATTACATTAATTGTCAGACGGATTTTGTCATCTACATTTTGAAATGTCCCTGTGGGAAACTTTATGTAGGAGAAACAACTAGATCGCTCACAACAAGAATTGGGGAGCATAGGAGTGATATAAGATTGAATAGAAGCACATCTCCAATAGCGAGACACTTTGCAGATGAAAAACACCAAGTTAGCCAACTAAGATTTATGGGGATAGAGCATGTGAGAACACCAAAACGTGGTGGAGACAGACAACTCCTTCTCAAACAAAGGGAGTTGAAATGGATTTATAGATTAAATACACTCATACCCAATGGGTTGAATGAAGACAGAGAGTTTTCATTATTTCTTTGAAACCTTTGATCTTATTATATCTGGAGATGCGCTGTTGCCTCAGCCTGTTGTATGTTATATGTGAGGATAATTGTATATTATTCTGATTTTTAAGTTATTTTATTTATTTTTACAGAGTATATCACAGACTGTGATGTTGCATTGATGAGACACATTGAATCCATGAAAAAGGAAGGGAGAGACATGATGTCATTATTGTATGCTATTGCACGGGATAGAGCTATTATTCCCTGATTTCTTGACATGGACTTGGTTTAATGACATTATAGGTGGTTTAAAAGGGATTGTTACAATATACAATATACTCCACGGGATCGATGTGCCTATAATTTTAAGGATATTGATTGATTGACTGCACTGCCACTTTCTTAACACGTATAGCACTAATTTAAAAGGACATAGACACATATTTATTTATGATGTAAACACTAATCAATTATGAAATAATAGTCAACATGAGGTTGAGTCATGCACTTTTTAGTAATATTTATGAATTTATACAACTATGCACTTTAAACAATATTTATGAATATTTATGAATTTCAGGAATTATGCACTGTCACTTTAAATATTTAACCATGTTTGTTTTTACTTGATAATGAAGGTTTATATATTTTATAATCGGTTGTTAAGTTATCACACAACAAGTGAAAATGGTTAAAATTGATATTACATGTGCGTTTTAATGGACATTGACCCTAATTGGAGTATATTGTGGTAACCTGATATCAGTGGATTTCAATGCACTATTACAAGAATGGATAAAAGTATTAAGTCTCTGTGAAAAACTCTGTATATGTATAATGGCTATATATAGTACTAGAAGCGTGTCAAATTTAAATGTTATAAGGTCGCGATGTTAATACTGTGTAGAACTTAAGACGGTTGCTAGGAGACACTATGCCATTGAATGGCTGCTAAGGTAGTTGCTTGCGTTCCAAACCGCATCATTGACTTGGACACGGCGTCCACAGGATATGACATATGCGGAAGTGACGTCACGGCCGTATGCTTAGACTGCGATGCGCAGAATTGTAGCGCGCGAAAACGCCGAATGATGACAGTAAAGCTGAAAAGGTATTTATAGCCTCTCGCTGTACACAAAGGTCAGAATTCCCCTTGAGAAAGGCTAAAAGCCGAAACGTCGGGGTGATTCTCTTCTCAGGGCATGTGTATCCGCTTTTCTCTTTGTCTCCTATTTGCTGTTTGACCATATTTACGTGGTATGTATAATTGATCTTTTGTGATATCTTTGGACATATTTTTGCCCTTTATTATGTATGTACATTTTCTCTTTTTAATATATCAAAATATATGACTATTCAAATACCACGTGGTCTTGCTGTTTATTTGGTGTGCAGGCCCTTTTTGCTAACATTGTTTTGTGTTTGGCCTTATATGGGGGCTTTGTAAGGGCTTTGTTTGCACCCATATGCTAAGTATATTATATATAAATTATATTAGAGTGCCCTCCATTCGAAAACATTTTCCGAATCCCAAACTGAATCCTGGATTCGGTGGATCCCTAACTTGTACTGTACTTAATTTAAATAGCACTGACATATTACACAGCACTGTACAGATATTATACAGGTATGGGACCGGTTATCCAGAACGCTTGGGACCTGGCGTTTTCTAGATAATGGATCTTTCTGTAATTTGTATCTTCATACCTTAAGTCTAGTAGAAAATCATGTAAACAATCAATAAACCCAATAGGCTGGTTTTGCCTCCAATAAGGATTAATTCTATCTTTGTTGGGATCAAGTTCAAGCGACTGTTTTATTATTACTCATAAAAAGGAAATCATTTTTTAAAATGTGGATTATTTTGATAAAATTGAGTCTATGGGAGACAGCCTGTCCGTAATTCTGAGCTTTCTGCATAACGGGTTTCCGTATAACAGATGCCATAGCTATATATCTTTCCCATCAGTCCCTGCCCCAGAGGAGCTTACAAAATCTCTATCACATTCACACTCACTAGGGAGAGTTTTAACAGGAGTCAACAAGCTTTTGGGCACTCCCTACCAATCAGTGAACTCACATACGTTTGCAGAAATGCCTGTCTATGTACAAAACAGAGCAGATAGCATCAGGCTAGGAATTCAGAGCAGTGCCAGGTTTCAGCTGGATCCATCACTAAACAATATAAGTCTGCCACTGTCAAAAAAAAAAATATCAGCTTTTTATTTGTTTGTGATATGCCTTACATCTGGACCGATTGCTTTCATTTCTTTCCCATTTGTAATGGAAATTCAAATGAACCTCGGCAAAAAGGTGAAATGAATACTAGGCATCGATATAATCTAATTCTCTGTGGATTTGGTAAATATTAGCCTGGCAGAATAGCCTGTGAATTATTTTCTTATCAAGGTGCAAGGTCACTTGTGTCTCACAGTTCACTGAGAAGTTTCTGTAATAAAAACACACTTTAACAAAGGTGTAAAATATGAACTTGGATTTCAATAAATGATATAAAAAAAATACTCAGCTTGCAGCCTTGTGCCTTTATATGGTCACAGAACAACCCCTCATTGACTTCTAATATCCTTATCATTTACAGTAGGGGGTACATTATCCCTTATAATACATGAGTGATACTCAGAGTCTCCTGTATAACTCAGCCTGCAGCCTTGTGCCTTTATATGGTCACAGAACAACCCCTCAGTGACTTCTAATATCCTTATCATTTACAGTAGGGGGTACATTATCCCTTATAATACATGAGTGATACTCAGTCTCCTGTATAACTCAGCCTGCAGCCTTGTGCCTTTATATGGTCACAGAACAACCTTTCAGTGACTTCTAATATCCTTATCATTTACAGTAGGGGGTATATTATCCCTTATAATACATGAGTGATACTCAGAGTTCCCTGTATAACTCAGCCTGCAGCCTTGTGCATTTATATGGTCACAGAACAACCCCTCACTGACTTCTAATATCCTTATCATTTACAGTAGGGGGTACATAATCCCTTCCAATACACCTTTGCAATGGGTTCTCTGAAAAAAAAGAAACCCAGCTTTGAATAAAACACTCCCCCTCCTCCAGTTGTATCGATATGTGAGAATTTACTGGATTTCCTCTGTTTACCCACTATGGGAAAGTAAACAGCAATAAAACATTGTTGCAACATGGAGATTTACGAGTGTCACAAACAGATACGTATAGTATAATCTCTCCTCCTGCACAAATTGCCTCTAACACACTAAATATAATAAAATAGGAGTCCTGCACTCTCATGTCATGAATTCCTGCTAAAAACGTATATACCCAAAAAGAAATAGAATATATAGCCAATCAGGTCCGGAGGTTCTAGTAAAACATAACTTAAAGCTGGCCATAAATACAGAGATTCGCCGATTTCTCCCTGATATTCCCACCTTGTGGTGGGTATTATTGGGCTGATCCGATCGTGGGCCAAACTTTTGGATCAACCTGATATCTAATAGTGTATGGCCACCATACAAATTTAAAGTCTCTTTTGCACATAACAACGTTGAGTCTTTAACACAGGCTACTTGCCCCTTTGAATGAACTCTTTGGCACCAAAACAAGTTTATTTAGCTAAGCGATTCTGCAACAAAAGCAGTCTTACAGCGAGTGTCACAGCTCGGGAGTCAGGAGGCAAACAGGTTCAGCTACTGCATCCTCACGTGCGGTTGTTGGAGGATAAAGATTCAGCAAGAAACCAGAGCAGTACCTTTCCCATATTGACAGTAAACCAATGGCTAGTTACTGAGAGGAAGTGGCCAACTATCCCTCCCCTTGGTTTTAGCAAAAAAATAAAATGTTCCTTTTTCATCTCATCTGGTTTTCAAGCTAAAGGATCATTTGATCTCAGCAATAGGTCTGACTATCTGAGACATTTCCACTTGAACCAAACAAGTGTACATGTGCCTTCCCAGGACTACAGGTTGCCTTCTATTACGGTTCATACACATGGGCGCTTCTCCCTGACTTCCCCTATGGACAGTTATAAATCATTACCCCAAAGGGTAGTGCAGGAGAAAAAAAACCTATCAATACTACGAAGACTGACTACTCACATCGTTGCATGTACGTGTCGAATGCAGGAGGAAAATGCTTTACCTCCCCTTTAAATCACCAACATAGATTGATCGATAGAGATGATACAGTATAGATAGATAGATTATTGATGATAGATAAATGATACAGTATATAGATGATATATAGATGAAACAGTATATAGATGATATATAGATGATACAGTATATAGATGATATATAGATAGATAAATGATACAGTATATAGATGATATATAGATAGATAAATGATACAGTATATAGATGATATATAGATAGATAGAGGACAGATAGATAGATTATTGATGAGAGAGAGAGAGATAGAGAGAGAGATAGAGAGAGATAGAGAGAGATAGAGAGAGATAGAGAGAGAGATAGAGAGATAGAGAGAGATAGAGAGAGATAGAGAGAGAGAGATAGATAAATGACACAGTATAGAAGATAGATAGAGGACAGATAGATAGATTATTGATTATAGAGAGATAGATAGAGAGATAGAAAGATAGATAGAGAGATAAATGATACAGTATATAGATGATATATAGATAGATAGAGGATAGGTAGATAGAGGACAGATAGATAGATAGATAGATAGAGGCTAGAGAGATGATACAGTATATAGATAGATTATTGATGAGAGAGAGAGAGAGATAGAGAGAGAGATAGAGAGAGATAGAGAGAGATAGAGAGAGATAGAGAGAGAGATAGAGAGATAGAGAGAGATAGAGAGAGATAGAGAGAGAGAGATAGATAAATGACACAGTATAGAAGATAGATAGAGGACAGATAGATAGATTATTGATTATAGAGAGATAGATAGAGAGATAGAAAGATAGATAGAGAGATAAATGATACAGTATATAGATGATATATAGATAGATAGAGGATAGGTAGATAGAGGACAGATAGATAGATAGATAGATAGAGGCTAGAGAGATGATACAGTATATAGATAGAGGACGGATAGATTGATAGGCAGATAGATAGAAATTTGATTTCTACTAATATAAACACAAATATGTTGACAAGTAACGTGCCAATAAAAGGGTAACATAAGAGCAGGTGTAACATTTGCATCAGGTCTAGTAACCTATAGCAACCAGATATATTTGCTTTCAAACAGCAGACTGGTAAAAGCTAATTGCTATGAAATCACCTTACATTACAAATCTGTTATATGGGACAATTAAAAATGACGGTAAATGCAACATAAAAGCAGGTTCCCCTTTAGCGACGGTTTATTTACCTACCCTGGATGGTAAATAAGTGCAATAATAGTAACCCTGAGCTACAAATCCAGAGAGGAAGCTCATTTTATATCATTGGCACTGGCATCCTAAAGTGCTTTTTACTATTGGCAGTGAAACCCAAGAGACTTTTTCTACCCCCCACCGCGGTGTCCCTGCGGACAACAAGGAAACACATGGTAGGCATGGGTCTGTGGGAGAGAAAATGCTGATGGCTAAACACTGTAAGAGTTTTATTATATTGGAGGTCGCAGCCAATTTAGCCCCAGCAGCTGAAAGCAATCTGCCGGATAGATGTGACCCTCCCTTCTCCCAAACTGTTCACTCAGCACATTTCACCTGACTGCTAACATTAGTGCGTTCCGGAACGCCTGGAGGCCGCACTCTCTCCAGATTCCAATGGGAGGCCGAGATTGTGTATATATACAAATACACACAGTGGTGCATGCACAAATACACACTTAATCCACAGCAAACATGCAGTTGGGCTTCACTCAGAAGGCTGGTCCTTTGTTCTCAGTCTTGATTCAACCTCAGTTACTGTACAACAAAGTTGCAAAGAATTGTGGTACAACACACAGGGCTTTGGAAACTTTAAAGGGGAACTTTCGCAAAAATGTAAATTTAATATAAGCTTCAGCATACTGAAATAAGAAACATCATAAATACATTCAATTAAAAACTCTGTACTGTTTCTTAAACAATCCAAGTTTATCTTCATTTTCTCTTCATGCAGCAGTTGGGTGTCAGATATTCATCTGACAGTTAGATCCAATATATCTTATAGGGGGACCCATTTTACCTAGAAGATTTATTAGAGCTCACTCTATTAAACTCACCAGACATCATGGGGCAAATTCACTAAGCACCGAAGCGCCTAACGCTAGCGTGAATTCGCTAGCGTTGGGCATTTTCATTACTTCGCAAATTCACTAACGGACGCTGGCGTAACTTCGCACCCTTACGCCTGGCGATTTTGCGCATTGGACGTAACTACGCAAATTCACTAACGCGCGCAGTGTACTGAACGCTACCTTTTTCGCTAGACTTCCTTCGCCACCTCAGACCAGGCGAAGCGCAATAGAGTTGATAGGGATTGGTTCAAAAAAAAAAACCCAAAAAACGCTGGCATTTTTTCTTTATTATGGGTGATAGGCTGAAAACTATCGAAATTATTTTGGGGCTCCCCTCCTTCCCCCCCTACATTTCCTAACTCACGGCAACTTAACTATACAGTGGGCACATGTGTAGGGCAAAATAAAAATTTTATTTGATGTTTTGAAGGTTTCCCAGGCTTGTGTAGTGATGCTACGAATACTTCCACTGAAATTTGGCGCCATATGCAAATTAACCATTGCTAATGTAACTTCGCTTTGCTTAGCGAATCAACGCTAGCACAACCTTACGTTACCCCTGAGCGCAACTTCAGATTTTAGTGAATTTGCGGAGCGCTGGAGAAAATACGCCTGGCGAAGTGCGGCGAAGCGGACCAATATGTATTCATTACCGATTGATTTTAAAAGTTATTTATAAAGGGTATTGCTACTGAAATCATTATCTCTCTGGTTAGCTATATTCCTGCCACTGCTAGTTCAGACTCCTGAAACAATATAACAGAAGGCAGGTAATAAACAGTCCTGAAGGAAAATGGACTTTGAGACAGAACCAGAAAACAAAGGCAAACACAGCTTTTATTTGAAACTACATTTAGATGTAACTTTGTAAGTGAATGAATATCGGAAACAGCATTTGCATTATACAAATAACACTTTTTAGGTGAGATTCCCCTTAAAATATTTGTAGTACAGGTAAGCGATCCGTTATCTGGAAACTAGTTATCCAGAAAGCTCCGAATTACGGAAAGGCGGTCTCCCTTAGACTCCATTTTATCCACATTTTTTTTTAAACAATTTCGTTTTTCGGTGTAATAATAAAACAGTAGCTTGTACTTGATCCCAACTAAGATATAATTAACCCTTATTGGAAGCAACACCAGCTTATTGGGTTTATTTAATGTTTACAAGATTTCCTAGTAGATCCAAATTACCGAATGGTCCGGAAAACCCCAGGTACCGAGCATTCTGGATAACAGGTCCCGTACCTGTAGTAGTACAGTCAGCCCCAAGCTCATTCTGACATAAACACAGAAAGGCCTCTGGGGGGTTTTGTAAATAAAATAGGGATGCACCGAATCCACTTTTTTGGATTTGGCCGAACCCCCGAATCCTTCACAAAGGATTCGGGCGAATACCGAACCCTAATTTGCATATGCAAATTAGGGGTGGGAAGGGGAAAAATTTTTTACTTCCTTGTTTTCTGACAAAAAGTCACGCAATTTCCCTCCCTGCCCCTAATTTGCATATGCAAATTAGGATTCGGTTCGGCCGGGCAGAAGGATTCGGCCGAATCCGAATCCTGCTGAAAAAGGCCGAATCCCGAACCGAATCCTGGATTCGGTGCATCCCTAAAATAAAGGCAAAAGAAATAAATAAATACATACAGGCATCGATATGACTTAAAGGGGAAGTATCCCATGTTTATGTTTAAGTACACACACTTCACGTGAACAGTAAACAATATACGATAAACACCAGCAAGGTTTGCCTTCACTCCTGTCTATTGCATTAGCATCCTTGTTATGCGTAAATAGGTTTTCCAAAAAGACAATCCTTCCCTTGTCCGTTCCTGTACATGTTAGTTTAAAGCAAGCCCCCCCCCAATTTCTATTATCAGTAAAATGCAAGCAAAGAGCACACTTCCCCTTGCAACAAACCCTACAAGTGTTTCCTGACCTCATGTCCTTCTGCAATAAAGGGGTATCAAGCAGCCCAGCTGTGTATGTTGTTCAGCTCCCAGCATGCTCAGCAGAATACAGTGTATCAATAGTGAGCATTATCTAACACTCATGGTTTATGTAGCAATGTTGGTGTTTAGTTGCATGTTTAGACTGTTGCATCAAAGTGTCCCAAATTGCCCTACATTTCTGCCTTAAACTAAGGGCAGAGACACACACTGCTATTTCAGGAGATCAGTCGCCCAGTGACAAATCGCTTCTTCTTCGGGCGACTTATCTCCCCGGACTACCTTCCCACCGGCTAGAATGTTAATTGCTCGCGGGGTGGCTTTTCGCAACTTTGAAAGCGTTCAGAGTGCAATCCCGCTGGCGATTTACATTCTAGCCAGCGGGGACGCAGTTCAGGGAGATAAGTCGCCCGAAGAAGAATCGATTTGTCACTGGGCTAATCTCCCGGAATTACAGTGTGTGTCTCTGCCCTAAAGGCACACAGGGCAAGTTGGATTATTCTTTAGCACTGAGGATAGGGGATAAAATGATCCAAAGTGAATAAAAATTGCTGTATACCCCCTGGTGCAGTTTGTGTGACACTGAACATTGATTTTTTAATTATTATTCACCTGCAATGGGCACTTCCAAGTCAAAATTAATGGAGATAATGCCCACAGCCTTACCTACAGCTCTGCATCACCCGAGTGACATCACAGGGCATCTCACATTTTTCACTGTATCTGCACAATCATGGGGGAAATTTTGGGCATTCTTGGAGTAGAAAGAAAAAAAACCACAAACTGAAACCCTATATGTGCCATGACCAGAATATGAATGACACATTTGGGTCGACGTCCTTCTGCATTTAAAGGGGTGGTTCAATTTTAAATGACCAGTAGGAGCAAAAAAAAATTTTTTTAAAAATCCGTTTAAAGTATACCATGAAAAAAACACACCAACACATATTAAACTTTAAAGTTGCTAAGTCTTTATTAAGAAATAACTTACGAAACTCCTTCAGAAAAGGCGATTGATTGCGCAGCGCTCGATTTCTCCTCTCTGCCTTCCTTATAGGAGATATCCAGGGA
Source organism: Xenopus petersii (assembly GCA_038501925.1). NCBI lineage: Eukaryota > Metazoa > Chordata > Amphibia > Anura > Pipidae > Xenopus > Xenopus petersii. The sequence goes on along the minus strand of CM076688.1, from coordinate 129,322,677 downwards.
GGAGAAATCGAGCGCCGCACGATGGATCGTTGCCGTTTCTGGAGAGCAAGTGGAGTTTTGGTAAGTTATTTCTTAATAAAGACAGCGATTTTAAAGTTTAATATGTGTTGGCATCTTTTTTTCGTAGCATACTAATGAATTTTTTTTTTTTTTAGAACATTTTTGCTGTTACTGGTCCTTTAAGTTATTTTTATTACCATGTATTTTTAGAGTGCCAACAATTGGAAGATCAATTGGTCTCCATTTTTTTTTTTTAATATAGTTTTTTAATCATTTGCCTTCTTCTTCTTCTGTCTCTTATAGCTTTCAAATGGGGGTTTACTAAACCCATCTAAAAACAAATGTACGCATTTATTGTTATTGCTACTTTTTATTTCTCATATTTTTAGTCAGGGCCTCTGCTAATCATGTTCCAGTCTCTTACTCAAATCAGTGCAGGGTAATTTGGACCCTAGGAACCAGATTGCTGAAATTGCAAACTGGGGAGCTGCTAAATAAAAAGCTAAATAACTCCAAAAATACAAATAAATGAAAACCAATTGCAAATTGTCTCAGAATATCCCTCTGTACATCAGTGATCCCCAACCAGTAGCTCGTGAGTAACATGTTGCTCTCCAACCCCTTGGATGTTGCTCTCCAACCCCTTGGATGTTGCTCTCGGTGGCCTCAAACGCGGTGCTTATTTTTGAATTCCTGGCCTGGAAGCAAGTTTTAATTGTATAAAAAACTAAGTCTAGTGCCAAGCAGAGCCTCCCGTAGGCTGCCCGTCAACATAGGGGCTACCAAATAGCCAATCACAGCCCTTATTTAGCACCCCAAGGGACTTTTTCATGCTTGTGTTGCTCCCCAACTCTTTTTACATTTGAATGTGGCTCACGGGTAAAAAAGGTTGGGAACCTCTGCTCTACATCATAGTAAAAGTTAATTTAAAGGTGAACAACCCCTTTTAATCACTACTGGGAAGACTGCCGGGATTCACACTAAAGCATACATCACCCCAACTTACACAAATAACACATTCCTATTCTCATCAAATTCCTTTTTATATGCAAGTCCCCCCCCCCCCGATACCTAAAAAAAAAGATAAATAAAGATAAAAACAAGATTCCTTTAACAAGATTAGGGCAGATTAGGATTTGAGCTGCATTTAACAGATCAGTGCCTCCGGTGAAATGAATAGAAAAAGGCATAAGGCTATGGGAAGCCATTCAAAAGGGTGGGATAGTGTATGGAGGGTGGGATAGTGTATGAAGAGTGGTGGGATAGTGTATGGAGGGTGGGATAGTGTATGAAGAGTGGTGGGCTATTCCAGTTTGCAGAAGGTTTAAGGGGTTGTTCACCTTTAAATCAGCTTTTAGTATGATGTAGAAAGTGAAATTCTGAGACAATTTGCAATTGGTTTTCATGTTTTATTATTTGAGGTTTTTGACTTATTTAGCTTTTTATCCAGCAGTTTGCAATTTCAGCCATCTGGTTGCTAGGGTTCAAATTCCCCTAGCAACCATGCACTTGAATAAGAGACTGGAATATGAATAGGAGAGGCCTGAATAGAAAGAGGAGTACAGTGAAACCTCAATTTTACATCCCCTGATTTTAAGTTTCCCCTCATTGTTATTTTTTGGTCCCACCTATATATTATGCATAATACATTTCCCTGATTTGACACCATTTTTTTCTGGTCCCCTGAAAAACGTAAAATGGGGGGTTTTAAGGTAAAGCCACACGAGGTGAGGCAACTTCAGGCGACTATAGAAAACGCATCGCCTCGTGTGCATTAGCGCAGTCAACTTTTCATTCTAGCCTATGGGGAAAAACGCAGAGGCAGTTCGGGGAGATAGTCGCGCAAAAGACGAGGCGATTAGTCGCCAGGCGACAAAATCTCCCTGAATCTCCTTGTGTGGCCTTACCCTTACTGTAATAAAAAAGAAGCAATAACTACATTTGTAGCCTTACAGAGCATTTGTTTTTAGATGGGGTCAATGACCCCCCCCCCCTCCATTTGTAAACTGGAGTCAGAAGAAGAAGGCAAATAATGTAAAAACTTAAAAAATAAATAAATAAATAAAGACCAATTGAAAATTTGCTTAGAACTGGCCACTCTATAACATACTAAAAGTTAACGTGAAGGTGAACCGCTCCTTTAATGCACAGGTGATTTTTGCCAAGCAGCAGAATGTTGCAAACAGATAATTGGATGCGACTGTTGCATGCAATACTACAAGGAGTAACAGCAGATGCATGTCGGGCCAAACTTCCCAGGTATCCACGTATGGTATGCAAATGCCTACTACTGTTCTGCACTGCGTTTACTGTATTATTATTACCTTTATATATCTTTATTTTTTGCAGGAGGTAAAAAGCAGTTTCAGCTTGCTTGTGTTTCAATGCTTTGGCAACGGCAGGAGAATAAAAAAAATTAAGAAAAAAAAGGGTGCAGAATGCACATCACCGATATCATGGTGTCAGTTAATACGCCTTCAAGCACACATGGTGCACAGGGACAGTCATGCATATCGTAAGCCTTTTTTTTTTTTTTTTTAGAAGAACCCAGCCGTGTATCGTGTTCATGATAATGAAAGAGGACAAAGATCAGCAGAGGTATATGGTTATACAGCCGGCACAGAGATAGGCCTTCTGGAAGCAACCAATGAGATAGAACACCCTGTCCAATGCCTGTGCCTCGGAACACTGTGCATATCCCACAATGCCTGTTCATCACCTGTCACCCCTCCCCAGACTGCAGTAGAATAACCCGGGAAATGGCTAAATCCTCTCTTTCGTATACCAGAATGACAGTTTTCCCGGGTATCTGTCAATTACAGAGTGTCAGCTCTTCCGCTTCACAGAGGCATATACATAACAGCATCCTGCCCATGTTATATTAACTATGATACAGGTGTGGGATCCGTTCTCCGGAAACCCAGAAAGTTCCGAATTACGGAAAGGCTGTCTCCCATAATCGAATAATTCAAATGTTTAAAAGCGATTTCCTTTTTCTCTGTAATAATAAAACAATAGCCTGTACTTGATCCCAACTAAGATACTGTATAATTAAACCGTATTGGAAGCTAAATCAACCTATTGGGTTTATTTAATGTTTACATGATTTTCTAATAGACTTAAGGTATGCAGATCCAAATTACGGAAAGGCCTGTTATCCAGAAAACTTCTGGATAATAGGTCCCATACCTGTACGGGGAAACCTAAAACGTAGTCCGTAAGAGAAAACGGTGTTCCACGCCCATCCAGCAGCCAAATGGTTACCCTTTCTACATTCAGAAATCCCTGAAAGGCATAAATCCCCCTGAGATCTTTTTATTTATTTTTTTTATTCCCATACCAGAGTCATCTTCAGGAAACATGCCTTACGCAGGGAGGTCTCTGCAGATATGTCACGGAGATCCCTTGCTAAATATTGGCGGGTGATAAGGTTGCCACTAAATGTGTCCGGATAAATTGTGTGCCCAGCATCGTCACTCAGCAGCCCGCAGAGGTGAGATGGAGGGGGTGGAGGCTTTTAATGATATGAAATATACACGCAGCACTTGCACCTGACCTCTTGTGTAGCCTGTTACAAACGAAGCTAAAACCTCCAACTATGTATCTTGGACCCCAATTATTTTATACATAATAATACAGGACTGAAATCAGAAAAAAAATAATTCTCAGCAACGGCACTGCTAGGCAGAAAGGCTGACAATAAAAAGAGCTCAAAATATTATAACAGCAGAGCTGACAATCTCCCAGTGTCATCTTATAAGGATGCCCAGGACTGTAAGCTCTTGTAAAGCAGGCCCCCTCTGACCCGATTTGTATTCCATATCCCCTGTTTGTTATAAATTATTGAAAAGCACTACAGGCACTATATAAATAAATGATGATGCCACAATGTGTTCCCATAGGTTAGCTGTAAAGCCCAAACCATTTGGTGCAACCCATCCCCCCCCCCCAGAAGTATAAATGAATTCAATTTACATGGAGATTTTTATTTAACAGGGATTTGTCCCTTAGTGAAAATGAAGCCAACTCTCCACCTAACACAGGATCCATGAAATGCTATCAATAATCAATGAGAATGATAAGCTAATGAGCAGCAAGGCTTCCGGCTCCCAAAAATTATGATCTGGCCACACAATCTAGAGATAGGTAGGTGGGTGGGGTAGGTCAGCCTCTGGAATAACACAAATCCTATTAAAACATAGTACTTACCAATTCCAGGGGCAGCATAGATGAAGTAGAGGAAAGAGGAGGACAAGGAAAAGAGGAAGAGGATGGCCAGCACTGAACGATTGGGGATCCTCAAAATCCTTTTCATGGTTGGGAAAGGCATTTAAAATCTGCTGCTGGGGTGAAGGGTCTCTGGAATGGCCAAGAGGTGCTGCTGGAGGGCTGCAGAGAGCTGATCTGATGTCAGGTGGAGCTGCTGTGAGTCCTGTGGTTTCACAATCCAATGGCTGAGATGGATCTGCAGGGAAGAGGGTGGATGGGAAGCCTTTAGCTGCAGCAGGGAGGCATCAGCACTTGGTGGCCACAATGAAAAGAAAATAGCCAACTAGTATGAATAGGGCTACTTCAAATAAAAAGGGGGAATAGAGCTGCGCCCTTGGAGGAGGAGGGGTGAGGAGCCCAGCAGGAGAGGAGAGAGGAGCAGCAGGGGATCCCCAGGATGTCAGCAGTACACTGAGCAGAGCATGAATGGGTGAGCTGAGCTCAGGAGAAAGGGACACAGGCAATGGGAGGCGGGGCCTGCTCACTGGGAGCGGCGCTGATGCTGGTGGGCGGAGACACAGAACTTGGCTGTTGCTACAAAGTGTCAGGAAGAGGAAACGGGGAGGAGCCGTGTAGGGAGTGTGTGCGATTCGCTAGATGTCGCCCCGGCAGTTAAGGGAGAGTGTGTCTAATTCCACCCTGTCTGCAATATGAGCCCTTCTCCTCCATTTGTCTCTGTATCACAAGCAGCAGAGCTGAGTAAGAGCCTGTCCCTCTGTTCTTCTCATTATTATTATCATTATAGGACTGATCACATTCACTTCATCTGCCCCCACTATTCAGCTATTGCTTGACCCCAGTGATGCAAATAGAAAGGACAGGGCCTTAAGCTGGCCATAGATGCAAAGTTCTGATCGTACGAATCATCCTACCATCGGACTTTCCCATCTCCCGACCCGCCACTAACCATTCAGATCAAAGTCTTACCAGTCAGATTAGTTAAAGAACAGATCAGCAATGTTCTGCCCCTGACAGCAATCGTACGATATCTATGTCCAACCAAAGCTAGTGACAGTCTCCCACTGAAAATCGTACGATCGGCAATACACGCAGAGATATTATCGGCAGCCGACAGAAATTTTCGAACCTGTCCGGTCGACCAAACGACCGATCTCCGCCGGACGAAAAATGTCGGGACTCTCCACACACGGTCCGAAAAATCGTACGAATCCTCGATTCGTACGATCAGATCTTTGCGTCTATGGCCAGCTTTAGAGGACAATGAAAGCTTACCCCATAATCTTGGCAGGAATCAAAGTTCACAACATATTCTAGTGAATCGCCCAGTTAATTCTGTGTTACAGGTGTTTGCAGAGTTAAAATCGACACTTCAAGGGGGCACATTTATCAAGGGTAATATTCGAATTGAAAAACCTGCGAATTTCGATAATCGAAGTACTGTCTCTTTAAAAAACGTCGACTTTGCCACCTTAAACCTGCCGAATTGCTATGTTAGCCTATGGGGACCTCCTAGAACCTATAGCCAACATTTAGCTACGTTTTTAGAAGTCGAAGTGAAATCATATGATCGTACAATGTTAAAAAACCTTCGACTTCGAACATATTCGATGGTCGAATTTCAAAGTTTTTTGCACTTCGAAATTCGACCCTTGATAAATCTGGAATGCGAAGAATTCGGTGACGTCACCCTAGTGCTGCCGGCAGGTTTTGAATGGAGCAGCATACAGAGGGAAGGAAAACACTGATAAGAGAAGCAGTAAGTTCTACGAAAACTTTATGATGATACAGTTAAAATGCATTACACTTCATTTCAACCTTTCCTTGTCCTTTAAGGGCAGAGGCACAAGCTCAGATTCGTCAAACGAGCGGATCTCTCCCCGATATGCCCACATTGAGACGGGAGATATCGGGCTGATCCGATCGTGGGCCCTAGGGCTCAAAGATCGGATCAGAATGCAGGCGATACTGGTGGTCAGATCACAGGACCACATCAACGAACAGGTGCGGCCGCGATCCAACGGGATTTTTTACCCTGCCAGATTGACATTTGCCTGACTTTCGGACAGATATCAATCAGGGACGACCGTAGGAGGGCCCCACACACAGGCCAATAAGCTGCTGACTTGGTTTATCGGCAGCTTTTATCGGCCCATGTATGGGGGCCTTTACTGAGAAGCATTAAAGTTCCTAAAATGTTTGCTTTAGGGCAGAGACAAACGCTCAGATTCGGGGAGATTTAGGGCAGAGACACACACCCTGATTCGGGGAGATTTAGGGAAGAGACACACGCTCAGATTCAGGGAGATTTAGGGCAGAGACATGCTCAGATTCGGGGAGATTTAGGGCAGAGACATGCTCAGAATTGGGGAGATTTAGGGCAGAGAAACACGCTCCGATTAGGGGAGATTTAGCGTAGAGACACGCTCAGATTCAGGGAGATTTAGGGCAGAGACACACTCAGATTTGGGGAGATTTAGGGCAGAGACACATAATCAGATTTGGGGAGATTTAGGGCAGACACATGCTCAGATTCGGGGAGATTTAGGGCAGACGCACGCTCAGATTTGGGGAGATTTAGGGCAGAGACACACACTCAGATTCGGGGAGATTAGTCGCCCAGAGGCAAATCTCCTCTTCTTTGGGGTGAATAATCTCCCCGAACTGCCTCCTGTCGGCTACAATGTAAATCGCCGGTGGGATGGCACTTAGAGCACTTCGTTTTCCAAAGTCGCCCGAAGTTTCCTCGTGAGGCAACTTCGGAAAACAAAGTGCACCGATTGGCATTCTGGCGGTGATTTACATTCTAGCTGGCGGGAGGCAGTTTGCCCCGAAGAAGAGGAGATTTGTCACTGGGTGACTAATTTCCTCGAATCTGAGTGTGTGTCTCTGCCCTAAAGCAAAACATTTTAGGAACGCTTCTCTCTAATGCCCCCATACACAGCCCGATAAAAGCTGCCGACAAACTGAGTTGGGCAGATTTCGATCGGGCAGGGTGAAAAAATTCTCGTTGGTTCGCGGCCGCATCTGTTCATTGATGCAGTCCCGTGATCCGACCACCCATATTGCCTCCATTCTGATACAATCATTGGGCCCTATATCGCCCACCTCAATGTGGGCAGATTGGGGAGAGATCCGCTCGTTTGGCCAAAAAGCTGAATAAAAAGCGAAATAACTCAAAAACCACATATAATAAAAAATGAAAACCAATTGTAAATTGTCTCAGAATATCCCTCTGTACATCATACTAAAAGTTAACTGAAAACCCCTTTAAAGGATATTAATGGCGCTGTTCTGTCTCAACCGAGCAAAGCAAGGGCAGTCAACTTTCAGAATGATTGATACCAACAGAGATAGAAAATATGAGTAAAATGTATAATATACCCTTATACAGGGCCTGATATTGTCTGATGTCTAGGCTTCTTCTAACCAAGTCGGTACCTTATTAGCCAGATATCATGCAAGCTTAAAACCTTACACAGATTTCAACCCTACAGAGCCCTGATGTGCCCAGTAGGATTTACTTTTGTGGATTTACTTTTACTTATACCTTATAAATATTCACTACAATATAAGGGCAGGGGCACACGGGCAGATTTGGGGAGATTTAGTCGCCTGGCAACTAATCGACTCTTCTGCAGTGCGACAATCTCCCCGAACTGCCTTCCCCCTGCTATAATGAGAAAACGCCAGCGTCATAGCACTCGCGGCGCTTCGATTTACAAAGTCGCCCAAAGTTTGCCTCACAAGGAAACTTCGGGTGACTTCGGAAATCGAAGTGCCGCGAGTGCATTGGCGCAGGGCGATTTTTCATTTTGGAAGGCAGTTCGGGAGATTGTCGTCCCGAAGAAGAGTTGATCTCCCCGAATCTGCCCGTGTGCCCATGCCCTAAGGGAATGGGCTATTTTTTTATGTAGTTTTTTTGTTATGCAACATATAGGATTTTTATCATATAATCAAATGTTATTATTTATTAAATGGTAGAATGAATTGTTTGTAATGTACACATTGTAATATAGTACCTGAATGACTACTGTGGAGGGAGCTGTTTCTTTTGCCCTGCAAATGAGCTTAAGGAGCTCTGTATAAAAAAATCTGTATAATAAGAATTAAACATGAAACCCAAATTCTTTTTTTGTGAAAACATCCATACATGATATAAACTCATTTAAATGATTCAGCTGGCAATCATATATTACCTGCCCCTCCACGTTCCATACTTTCTAGATATCAAAGCACTCCTCACATACCCCCTCTCGTCTCTCCATCTAATTGTGTAGCCAAAGCATTGGCACGGGCATCAGGCCTGCCATTCTGGCACATAAACAGGACTAGCCTTAATAACAGTGCCCACAAAAATAGCTGCTGCTGCCTGCTTGCTGTGATTGTGAATTCCAAGACTAAAAAAAATCAAGCTTTAAATAATTCTTAAAGTGTAACTAAAGTTTATTTTGCTTGACTAACATCATAAAATAGTACTTGAAATTATTTCTTAAAGGAGAACTAAATTCGGAAAAAATGTCTAAAAATGGCATATTTTATGTACTGACCTTGTTGCACCAGCTTGTCAATAGCAGCAATGATCCAGGACTTCAAACTTGTCACAGGGGGTCACCATCTTGGAAAGTGTCTGTGACACTCACATGCTCAGTGGGCTCTGATTGGCTGTTGAGAAGCTAAGCTTAGGGCTCGTCACTAATTATCCAGCAGAAAATGAGCTTCCCTGGCTGTAATATAAGCTGATGCTACAGGTTTGCTGATTATTAAATTCTGATGCTAATTGCACTGGTTTCTGTGCTGCCATGTAGTAATTATCTGTATTAATTACTAATCAGCCTTATATTGTGACATTTCTATTCTATGTGTACTGTATATTGTGAGTGGCTCCCTAAGCTCAGTAAGTGACAGCAGCACAGAGCATGTGCAGTGAATCAGCAGAAAAGAAGATGGGGAGCTACTGGGGCATCTTTGGAGACACAGATCTTTACTGCTAAAGGGCTGTGGTTGCCTTGGGCTGCTACAGAAGCCCAAAACATAATGTACTAACTACTTCTTTAGTTAGGCTTTAGTTCTCTTTTAAGGTGACAGGTCCCCTTTAAATCCTGCCGTTTCAATAGACTGTCCCCATCGAGTCCTGCTTTTATAAAAAAGGAATCAACCTCCTGGGAATCACGTCTGATATTGCCCATGCCATGGTATGCCCAAGCCCGGTACACTTGATCTTACCTCTGGCTTTGTATAGTTATGGGTTAACTCCTGAAAAATCCAACAGGATTGATAGGTCTGCAACTGGCGTTTCAGGCTGGAAAAAGAGAAAAACAAATCATTAAAAAAACGAAGACCGACTGCAAATTGTCTGAGACTTTCAACATCATATACCGTTTTATAAAGAGCGTTCCATATATAATAAATGAAAACTCAACCCATTTTATTTACATCCTGGGGTGGGATTCCAGCAAATGAATCATATCCGTTGTAGGGCGTTATTTGCAATTGCAACAGGTTCTGATATAAGTGCGCCCAGGACAGGTATAGGATCCCTAATCCGGAAACCCAATATCCAGAAAGCTCCGAATTACAGAGTCTCCCATAGACTCCATTTTATCCAAATAATCCACATTTTGAAAAATGATTTCCTTTTCCTCTATAATAATAAAACAGTAGCTTGTACTTGATCCCAATTAATCCTTATTGGAAGCAAAACCAGCCTATTGGGTTTATTTAATGTTTAAATGAATTTCCAGTAGACTTAAGGCATGAAGACCCAAATTACGGAAAGATCTGTTATCCGTAAAACCCCAGATCCCGAGCATTCTGGATAACAGGTCCCATACCTGTATTACTTCATGAGGGATGGTGCATGAAGCTTTATTCCCCACAAGGTCCAGTTCAGCCACATCACCAAAAAAAGCATTGTTGAGCTTGATACGCCTTTGAGCGCTGGTAAAATGTAAAAAATAAATAAAAGGAATAAAAAACAATATATATATATTCCCTTTCCGCATTCTCCTGCAGTCAAATTTGCATTGTGTGTTTCTGTTTTACCGGAATTCATCTAAACAACTCATTGAAGTGTGCATGTATGTTTTTAATACACAATGCTCTTAGATCTGTATGATCAACATACATTGTCATTTCTGTGTTGCTTTCATGGTATATAAAAAAAACGGTGTTTTTAACTGTACGTGTCTTGTTCTAGGGCCCTGCTAAATAGCTTGGGCTGTTGCTCAATAGATTCTCTGTCGTTCTTTGAGGAGGGTAATTTGCTTTTGACAGGGTAGGTGTTAGCGCTAGCATTTTTTACTCTGTGTTGGCATGTAACTAAATTGAACATGGCCATAGCTACAACAAACTTCTAGCCCAGTGGTCCTCAACCAGTAACATGTTGCTCACCAACCCAAATGTTGCTCCCAGCGGCCTCAAAGCAGGTGCTTATTTTTGAATTACTGGTTTGGAGGCAAGTTTTAGTTCCATAAAAACCAGGTGCACTGCCAAACAGAGCCTCCTATTGGCTGCCAGTACACAGGCTACCTAATAGCCAATCACAGCCCTTATTTGGCACCCCAGAGACTTTTCCGTGCTTCTGTTGCTCCCCAACTCTTTTTACATCTTAATATTGCTCATGGGTAAAAAAGGTTGCTCTAGCCAATAATAAGACTATAGGGTACACAGAGCAAGACCAGTGGATTCAATCATGAATATAATCAGATCGTTTGTATATACAGGTGTAGGATCCCTTATCCGAAAACCCGTTATCCAGAAAGTTGTGAATAACAGAATGTCTGTCTCTCATAGATTCCATCCACATTTTTTAATATTGATTTCCTTTAGCTCTGTAATAATAAAACAGGAGCTTGCACTTGATCCCAACTAAGATATAATTAGCCCTTATTTAGGGTTGCCACCTGGCTGGTATTTTACCGACCTGCCTAGTAAAAATTATGGTTGATCCCAAAGTTATTAATGGGGAAAAAAGATAAATATATAGGAAGGCCGGTATTTTTTTTCCAGAAAAGGTGGAAATCCTATCCTTATTGGAGGCGAAACCAGCCTATTGGGTTTATTAAATGTTTACATGATTTTCTAGTAGATTTAAGGTATGAAGATCCAAATTTTGGAAAGATCCTTCATTCAGAAAACCCCAGAGGGCATATTTACTAAAGGGTGAAATGGCAACCGCTAGCGACAGCGCTACCGCCCGCAGGGACTTCGCCGATTTGCTAACGGTCACAGGCGCCAATTCTCTAGGGAGAGAGATAGGCGCTAACACTCATTCGCACTCTATCGTCAGGCGACAATTCGCTCTGGCGAATGGACGTTACGCCACAAATTCACTAAGATGCGTTACCTCTTTCGCCAGACTTGCCTTCGTCAGCTCAGACCAGGTGAAGTGCATTGGAGAGCGTAGATCTTCCTCAATCTTCTGTCACTTACATCATATTTATTAGTGGAAAAAGCATCAACGTTCAAAAAACATTGGCGTCTTTTCCTTTTTTCAGAATGATAGGCTGCAAAAGTCCTTAAAATTTTTTTGGGGGTAACCGGTTTCACCCATACATTTACTATACAGTGGGCTCCTGTGTAGGGCATTATAACAACTCTATCGTCTTTATTAAGGTTCCCTGGAAAGCTTGAACGCTAGCACATCTTCACTTTGAATTGCTCGCATTAACGAAGTAACGCTAGTGAAAAGTCGCCAGCATTCGGCGCCCACGAGGAAACTCGGCATTTTAGTGAATTAGTGTTGTCTGAGCAAATTTTCTCCTGGCGATGGATGTGAATCAGTCGCTGCCGTCTTTACGCAGGTTAGTGAATCTGCCCCCAGGTCTAGAGCATTCTGGATAACAGGTCCTATACTTGTACTTGAATGTGTTAGGACAGGTCACTTTCTTAAAAAGTTGAAAATTCTCAGTATTTTTTCAAATAACCCAGAGTCAGGTGAGATTTACCTTCTCTATCCACTAAACCTGCCATTGATTTAGCTGGGCTGACACCTAACCAGACACACTGTAGGTCGGACATAGGTTTGTGAAGGTCTATATTGTATTCTTCCTCCTACTGTTTCTTTCAGGTCACGCCTCCTTTTAGCAGGGGAGTAACTACAAAGGAAGCAGACCCTGCGGTTGCTGGGGGTCCAGGAGGTATAGGGGCCCCATGAGGCCCTAATTTATATACAGTTTCAATAAATATTGGTAATACAAGTCAACCTCTGCTTTTTAACTACCCCCTTACACCTTCGATCAGGCTCCCCTTTAACCTTTTGATTAGGGCCCCCTCAAAGTCATTAGAAAGTTGTCCCAGGTGGAGATTTAGTCACCTGTGATAAATCTTCACTACTGCGGGCGACTTATCTCCCTAAAATGCCTTCCCGTCAGCAAGAATGTGAATCGCCAGTGGTTGTTCAACTTTTAGTATGATGATCTTCTGAGACAATTTGCAATCTATTAATCTATCTCTGGTTTGTAAATTCAGAAAATCCGGTTGCTAGGGTTCAAATAACCCTTAGCAACCATGCACTAAGAAAAAGAGTCTGGAATATGAATGGGAGGAGGGCCTGAATAGAAAGATAAGTAATATAAAGTAGTAATAACCAGGGTCAGACTCGGCCCAGACCCTCTACCCGGATCAGCCAGTCCCATGTGTAGCGCCCTAGTTTGCACATGTGTGCGGGGGGCCCCTGGAAGTTAGAACCCGATGGACCTACAACCCTCCAGTCCGACCCTGGTAATAGCTATACATACATAGAGCGTTTTTTTCCATTTAGATGGGGTCAGCGACCCTCATTTGAAAGCTGGTGCTGGAGTCAGAAGAAGTTAATAATGTAAAAATTGAAAAGATGCTTAGGATTAGCCATGTTATAACAAACCTAGGGGGTTACTTATCAAAGTCCGAATTTATCTCAATATTTTCTGCTACAAACTCCGATAAAATCCGCTCGGGTTTATTTATTATCACATTTTCCCGAAAAATTTGCATTGTGGGAAAAAAAAATCTGATTGTCAAGATTTTTTCAGGTTTTATCATCTGAATTACATGTTTTTTTGTGAATTTTCACCCGAAAACTTCGGTGTTTTGCACAAAACCCAACGCACATCAAAAAATCATTGGGACTTCTTCCATTGACTTTTATGCAACCTCGCCAGGTCCAAGATGCTGGATTTTCAGATTCAGACTTTTGCATCCTCGGTGTTTAATAAATTCCTAAAAAATTATTGATTTTTTAAAAGTCCAATTTTATAAAAAAAAAAAAATTACAACTTTTTCATGAGTTTTGCATTCGAAGTTTAGTAAATAACTCCCTAAAAGATAACTTAAAGGTAAACCATCCCTATAAGTTTCCCTCTATACCTCGCCCTAATTGACCTACAAGCTACAACCAGATGTATTGTATCTGGCAACCCCCCCCTAATTTAACCTTCAGGCTAGCCCACCCCCATCATTGCTCCAGCCCTCCCCAAGGAATGCGAGTGCCTCAGTCTGGGAGCCACTGCCTTAGAGCAACTTTTTGGGGCATTAGCTTCAGAATCTCCGGCCAGTCAAATGCCTCCTGTGTGTGGTTGTTAAAAAGTAGTTCATTAAGAGAATTATGATCGTTCCTCTTTAACATGTCTCGCTCGTTGGGTAACATTGTGGTCAGAGCGAGCAGCAATATATGGGATATCAAGGTGAACGATTCACACATCTCTTATGTTTCTGTGACATTTTCTGTTCCCCTTTATTTGAGGAAGCAAAATGTTTAAACCATTGTCGAAAGCAGGATGGAAGGAAGCTGCAGGTCCTTCCCACAACCCATCCCCGCCCTGACTCCCTTCTTTCCTTTCCAAGCGATCGCCTTGTACAGGGATGGGATCCGTTATCTGGAAACCCATTATCCAGAAAGCTCTGAATTACGGAAAGGCTGTAGACTCCATTTTATCCAAATAATCCAAATTTTGATTTCCTTTTTCTCTAAAAAAAAAATAAAACAGTAGCTTCTACTTGATCCCAACTAAGATATAATTAATCCTTATTGGAAGCAAAACCAGTCTATTGGGTTTATTTAATGTTTACAGGATTTTCTTGTAAACTTAAGGTATGAAGATCCAAATTACAGAAAGATCCCTTATCTGTAAAACCCCAGGTCCCGAGCATTCTGGATAACAGGTCGCATACCTGTACTTGATCCCAACTAAGATATAATTAATCCCTATTGGAGGCAAACCTAGCCTATTGGGTTTATTTAATGTTTACATATTTTTCTAGCAGATTTAAGGTATGAAGATCCAAATTACGTAAAAATCCATTATCTGGAAAACCCCGGATCCCAAGCATTATAGAAAAACTGAGGTTTCACTGTACCGGTATAGAATCCATTATCTGGAAACCCATTATTCAGAAAGCTCTAAATTACGGAATGGCTGTCTCCCATAGACTCCATTTTATCCAATTTTTTTAAAAATGATTTCCCTTTTCTCTAAAAAAATAAAACAGTACCTTTAATTGATCCCAACCAAGATATAATTAATCCTTATTGGAGGCAAAACCAGCCTATTGGGTTTATTTACTGTTTACATGATTTTCTAGTAGACTTAAGGTATGAAGATCCAAATTACAGAAAGATCCCCGAGCATTCTGGATAACAGGTCCCGTACCTGTACTTGATCCCAACTAAGATATAATTAATCCTTATTGGAGGCAAACCCAGCCTATTGGGTTTATTAAATGTATATATGATTTAAGGTATGAAGATCCAAATTACAGAAAGCTCATAATTACAGGAAGGCCATCTCCCATAGACTCCATTTTATCCCAATAATACAAATTTTTTAAAAATGATTTCCTTTTTCTGTGTAGTAATAAAACAGTCGCTTGTACTTGATCCCAAATAAGATATAATTAATCCTTATTGGAAGCAAAACCAGCCTATTGGGTTTATTTCATGTTTATATGATTTTCTAGCAGATTTAAGGTATGAAGATCTAAATTACGTAAAGATCCATTACCTGGAAAACCCCAGATCCCAAGCATTCTAGAAAAACTGAGGTTTCACTCTATCTGTATGGAATCCATTATCTGGAAACTCCTTATCCAGAAAGCTTCGAATTACCAGAAGGCCTTCTTCCACAGACTCCGTTTTATCCAAATAATCCAATTTTTTAAAGATTTTCTTTTTTTCTGTGTAATAATAAAACAGTAGCTTGTACTTGATCCCAACTAAGATATAATTAATCCTTATTGGAAGCAAAACCAGCCTATTGGGTTTATTTAATGTTTACATGATTTTCTAGTAGATTTAAGGTATGAAGATCCAAATTACAGAAATGGTATGGGACCTGTTATCCAGAATGCTCGGGACCTGCTGTTTTCCGGATAACAGATCTTTCCATAATTTGGATCTTCCTACCTTAAGTCTACTAGAAAATCATTAAATAAGCCCAATAGGCTGGTTTTGCCTCCAATAAGGATAAATTATATCTTAGTTGGGATCAAGTACAAGCGACTGTTTTATTATTACAGAAAAAAATAAATCATTTTTAAAAATCTGGATTATATGGATAAAATGAAAGCTATACTTTCTGTAATTCTGAGCTTTCTGGATAACGGGTTTCCGTATAACAGATCCCATACCTGTAAAACATTTTTTAACTTTCTCTTTATTGGTTTGTCACAGTTTCATTTACAATGAAGCATTGGAATTTTCAAATTTTCTTTTAAAATAAAGCATTGGTTTTCCACATCTTTTACAATAAAAGCCTTCATTTTACATCCAATAAGCCTGTGTTTTATTCACATAATTGGTACCATCATGAGGCATTTATCATTACCAGGAAAAAAACATAATCAAGCAGATAACCAAGAACTATGAGTAAATCATCCGTACTCAAGGATTGGCAGCTCAGGATAACAAAAAGAAAAATGTAAAACCAACAAAAAAAATAGGAAAAAAAAAAAAACTCTTCCTGGGGCAGGTCCTCTAGAAAAGGTATTATTGTATTATTTGTGCTGAAATATTGGTGGCTATAGTTATGGCTGTGGCTCCCCCCTTGGCATCTCTATGAGAAGGGATCGATTGTGGGGTTTGATCCCCATTTATTACACCACTGGAACAAACCAAATGAGTACTTGTGCATAGCTTTAAATGGGTTGTTCACCTTTAAATTAACCTTTCGTATTACGTAGAGAGGGTCATTCTGAGACAATTTGCAATTGGTTTTCATTTTTTATTATTTGTGGTTTTGGAGTTATTTCGCTTTTTCTCCAGTTTGCAATTTCAGCAATCTGGTTGCCAGGGTCCAAATTACCCTAGTAACCATGCCTTGATTTGAATAAGAGACTGAATATGAATAGGAGAGGGTCGGAATAGAAAGATGAGCAAAAACAATACATTTGTAGCCTTACAGAGCATTTTTTATTAGATGGGGTCGGTGACCCCCAATTGAAAGCTGGAAAGAATTAAAAAAATTATCAGTGAAGACCAACTGGCCATTCTACAACATACTAAAAGTTAGCTTTTTTTTTTTTTTTTAAAAGAAAAAAGATAAACCAAAGCAGCGGTGATGTTATTTAACTTGAGTTTTATATGACATTTGGCTTAGTCAACTTGCCTGGTATTTTTACTGCTTACCTTCTACTTTCATCCAGCAATGAGCAGAATTATATGATATGCTATATGGCTGTATATCCAGTATTCTGTGAGGGTTTCATAAGCTCAAAATACAAAAAACATGTATAAAAATCTATATAAACCACCAAGGCTAAGCACAAAAACAGACTATAAATTGTTAAAGTGTTACTGTTAAAGTACAAATGTGACAGTTAAACACCGGAATAGACAGTTACGCCCAGTCTGACCTAACAGTCTTTGACAGGGTCACATGCCTAAATTTGTTTTCCTTTAGACTGGGGTCTCATATCTCCGTAGTATGGAGGGCCACCTACCTTACTTATTCTATCGGCACACAAACAGGCATTTACCTAGGGAAGCAGGTTTAAGGGGATGCCCCATATATGCCTAAATAGAAAAAAAAAATATTTAAAAAAAAAAAAAATCAATTTACCACCAGCCCTTTCAGCTAAACCTGCGGGATTAAAAATGAGAGCGAGAATCAGGAAGGGCATTTGAAAAGAATGCATATTAAACCCTATTTTGTAATGCCCTGTTGCAACTGGGAACTGATAGCGAATTTCTGCTCTCTACCTTGGTTTGTAAGGGCTCTTACACGGGCGCGTTTTCCTGCGCTCCCTTGCGTTGCGATTTCTTCTGTTCAGCCGCAGGGGAGCCAAGGAGTAGACGCACTCAATTATTGTAAAGGGGGCTGTACTCACATAGACGCATCTATGCGCCAAAATGCAACATGCTGCGTCCCACCTGCGTTTGGCACTTACATGCGTCTGTGTGAGTACAGCCCCATTTACAATAATTGAGTGCGTCTACTCCTTCGCTCCCCTGCGGCTGAACAGAAGAAATCGCAACACAGGGGAGCGCAGGAAAAACCGCCCGTGTGTAAGAGCCCCTAGGACAGTGCTGATTGTACCTTATTACATCAAACCACACACCCTTGAATACTAAGCCAAGGAATCTAATGGCTACTTGAAAGAACAGGTGACTGTAACATTACAGGAGGACAATGGGAAGGGATATGGATGTAGGCACAGCCTACCTAACTTGGGACAATGGCACATTAGGCAAGGCTGAAACTGCAAGCTGAGCCATTCATTCACTCACATTCACTCATCAGCTGTGAAGGGAGAAAACAGAAGAAAAGGAAAATAACATTCATATTCACTAGGGAGGCACAGAATCCACTTGTTGTTATTCAGCCCAATCCCCAAATCCTTCGTGAAATATTTGGCCTAATATCGAACCAAATCCTAATTTGCATATGCAAATTAGTGTCAGGAAAGGAAAACGTGGAAAAAAATGCTCCTTGTTTTGTTTCAAATAGTCCCATGATTTCCCTCCCGTCCATAATTTACATATATAAATTAGGATTCGGTACCGCCAGGCACAAGGATTCTGCCGCATCCTACTGAAAATCCCGAACCAAATCCTGGATTCGGATCACAGTCCATCTCTCTGCGTCATCGGCTGCCGACAACTTTCCAGCACATAAGTTCGCTCTCACGTTTTGTCACACATTCTCGGGCAAAACCAAACAAGTGAAAACTAATACCAAATGAATGCAGGTGCTACCAATTAATTAATTTTGAATTCCTTTCAGCGTCTATCTTAAGCAGTTGTGTTTGGCACTTATACATATATTATTCAGACGCTCACCAACTTAAAGATGCGGTTCAGGTGCAACTGCCCCGAACCCGCTGCTTGCTTTATCTATGCACAGTTAAAAACCAGGGTCGCTCACTGCTCTCCGTTTGTGGTCCGGGTGCTGCGCCCCGTACACGTAGACAGGGTTGGACTGGCCGGAAAAAACCCGTCGGGCCCCCGTCGGGCCAGACCCCCTCTCCCGATCCCCTGGCCCTACAAAAAAAAACTATTTGCAGTGCCATGCAGAACCGTTCACTCATGAGCGTGGCTCCTTTCGCGCATGCGCAGCGTCGCAGTAAGGGGGCCCTGGACAGGAGTCCCAGTGGGCACCAGGCCCCCCAGTTCGAGCCTACCCTCTTTTACTTTACACCACGTCTGAGGAGTTCCTGGAGTGCCCGTCCAACATGGAACATCAAAACCAAACAAGTGCCTAAAGCTGGCCATAGAAATAAAGATTTTTAAAAGATCCAATCGTTAGCGTGAGACCACGATTATCTCGAAATGATCGTTTAAATGTAAGATGTGTCCATCAACTAAAAAGACCATTTCAGGCGATATTGCCAGTAAAACTGAAGAGTAGCTGCCTGCTTGGCCCTGCAAACATAGATAGATTGCACTGGGGCCGATAAAGATTTTTAAACCTGGCTGATCAACAGATGTCGGCTGAAAAAAACGTAAGATGTACGTTCGTTCGAATCCAACTTACCGCACGATAATTTGACGGATTGGTCGGACTGCGCTGAAATAGGTCGTTCACCAAAGAATAATCGTCGCGTCTTGGATTCTCAGTTGTACAATGTTGGCCCGTGTAAAAGAGGGTTTATGTGTTTACACGAGCAGCACTTCATGGAATTAAGTAGAGTGGGAGATAAGAGATGGTAGTTAAAGCACAGCAAGGAAAACCACCTTTTTATTAAATGTCTATTGATATGAAACACATGTTACATTTGTAATGGAATATTATGTATTATTATTATGAAAAAAAGGCAATTTGTATGCTTACAGTAGGCACACTCAGTGGATAGCAGACCAAACTGGGGCTTCTACCCTAAGCTCCATGCAATGTGCGGCCCATAAAGCAACTGTTATGTTCAGTGGGAAGATAATAGTGGGATAGAGCATGTAGTAAGGCAAGATAGTGTCAGGGGAAGAGGCTGTAACTGTGAAACAGTGTGGTGCTTAAGTGACTATAACTGAGGCATAGTGTGTGTAGTAAGGTAAGGCTGTTCTATAGGTAGCCTCTAGCTGATATTAAACTACAACTCCCAGCACTCTCTGACGGCTACAGCTCAGAAGCCAGAGAGATGCTGGTTGGACAGAAACAAGATCATTAATACACAGTTACACTAATTGTACTTATTCTCAAAAAAAGAAGTTTTAGTTCCCCTTTAAGGTATGCTAAGAACTGGCTCGTGGCTCTTTAAGACTGTCAGCTCTTGTCATCCTACGCTCTGTATATCTCAAGCTGCCCGTATGCATTAGGAGAAGCCTTATCTAATCATGCAGGAGGCACCGCTGTCTCATTTGAGAAATGGCAGCAGGACACACGCAGGGAATGACTTCTATGTGCCCTTGAGCTCTGCCATGATATGGATCCAGGGAAGTCATTCCTCAGGTATTTGCCTTACACCTTCCCCCCCTCATGGATCAACTGTATTACACACAGACTGGCACTGCTCATTAAACAAAGACGGTCACCGTGGGCAACCACCATAACGGGCAGCCACCATAACGAGCAGCCACAATAGCAGCTCTTGTTTCATAGCACAAACAGAGCCGGAAACCATGGATAAGATACAATCAAGGAGCCGGGCAGACCAAAAACGTCCTGTAATAGGCACCCCCTGTAGCATGGCACAACCCTTAAAGGGCACATTCAGTCTCAGAATTTATTTCTATATGAAAAACACTTTAAAAGGATAAGATACTGGACTTCATATCAAATCATAATACTATGAGTTTGTGCCAGCATGGTTTTATGCATAAGAGATCTTGCCAGAGTAACTTAATTTCTTTTCATGAGAATGTAAGTAGAGACCTTGATTCTGGGATGGCAGTGGATGTGATTTACTTAGACTTTGCTAAAGCATTTGATACAGTGCCACACAAAAGGTTACTGGTTAAATTAAGGAATGTTGGCCTAGAACATAGTATTTGTACCTGGATAGAGAACTGGCTAAAAGATAGACTACAAAGAGTGGTGGTAAATGGAACATTTTCTAATTGGACCAGTGTTGTTAGTGGAGTACCGCAGGGCTCTGTACTAGGTCCCTTGCTTTTCAACTTGTTTATTAATGACCTGGAGGTGGCCATTGAAAGTACTGTTTCTATTTGTGCAGATGAGACTAAATTGTGCAGAACTATAGGTTCCATGCAGGATGCTGCCACTTTGCACAGTGATTTGTCTAAACTGGAAAACTGGGCAGCAAACTGGAAAATGAGGTTCAATGTGATAAATGCAGGTTATGCACTTTGGCAAAAATAATATAAATGCAAGTTATACACTAAATGGCAGTGTGTTGGGAGTTTCCTTAAATGAGAAGGATCTAGGGGTCTTTGTAGATAACACGTTGTCTAATTCTGGGCAGTGTCATTCTGTGGCTACTAAAGCAAATAAAGTTCTGTCTTGTATAAAAAAGGGCAATAACTCAAGGGATGAAAACATAATTCTGCCTCTTTATAGGTCCCTGGTAAGGCCTCATCTGGAGTATGGGGGCAGTTTTGGACTAAAGTCCTTAAAAGGGATATAAATGAGCTGGAGAGAGTGCAGAGACTAAGTGCAACTAAATTGGTTAGAGGGAGGGAAAAGTTAAATTATGAGGGGAGACTGTCAAGGTTGGGCTTATTTTCTCTGAAAAAAAAAGGCGCTTGCGAGGGGACATGATTAGACTTTACAAGTACATTAGAGGACATTAAAGACAAATAGCAGGGGACCTTTTTACCCATAAAGTGGATCTCTGGTTCTACAGGGCCTACCACACAATGGGCCCAATTGACTAAAAACTCACGCTTGGGGTGGGGGGGCCTGCCAATTAAGTAGTATGGGACCTTGTGATTCCTGAAGATGGACCTGACTGTGTTATTGTAAAACATACTTCTGAACACTTTAAAAATTAAGAGATGCATGAGGCTACTCTCCACCATCTACACTGGCCCCTGTAGGCTTTATATAGGTGTAGCAACTTGCACCTGTTTTTTTTGCACCCTGTTTCATTTATGATAAGTGACCCTTTATATCTCTTGGACTGGGACGTGTTTTCTGTCTGTCGGGGGATTATGGGAAACCTCAGCGTCCAAGCCCTGGCATTCCTCACTAGATGAAATAAACCGAATTTCATCCACCCACTCCCATGTTTGTATTTCATTTCTCTTCCAGAAGCCTAATAGGTGAGTGGTGATATAATGGGCTCTGTGCATAACTGTGGCTTTACAAGTGTTGTTCTTCGTCTGCTTAGTTCTCCTCCTGCCGCCCCCAAGTGCCCTCACCAGCTCCAAGTGTAATTATTCTACTGTGTCTTTTGCAACTAATGTTCTTCTTTAACTCAACATTTGTTTTACCATCAATAGGTTTTCTGTTTGTGGTACGGGAATGACTCGCCATGCGTTTATTGTAAGGTCGCCAAAAGAAACAGTTTTGCTCCTTCGGATTAAACAACTGTCTACAGATTAAAAGATATATATATATATATATATATAAAACACAATTAGGGGCATATTTATCAAGGGTCAAATTTCGAGGGTTAATAAACCCTCAAATTCGACCCTCGAATCTAAATCCTTCGAAATTCGAATATCGAATTCGAAGGTTTTAGCGCAAATCCTTCGATCGATCGAAGTAAAAAACAATAAAATCCAAAAAAATGTTAGAAAAGTGCTGAGGAAGGTCCCCATAGGCTAACATTGTACCTCGGTCGGTTTTAAAGTGGCGAAGTATGAAGTCGAAGTATTTTTTAAAGAGACAGTACTTTGACTATCGAATGGTCGAACGATTTTTACTTTGAATCGTTCGAATCATTCGAATCGATCAAATTTGACCCATTTGATGGTCGAAGTACCCAAAAAAATACTTTGAAATTCGAATTTTTTATCATTCGAATTCTTCACTCGAGCTTAGTAAATGTGCCCCTTATAGTAAGGCAATGTATAGATGAAAGACACTATAGGAAGTAGGGTATTTAGAAAATCCTTTGTTTTCCTATTGATCCAGCCATTGAATCCTAATGGAGTGCTTTGATCGCTTCCCATGAGATTGGAAGGTTATGAGTAGAGACAGTCATCCTTATTTGTAATCAGTCTCTAAGTCTTTGGAGAACACGGAGACAAAATGAGGAGTGTCAGCTTCTCAGTGCCGAATCCCTGTGGAAAAGAAATGAGCCCTATTATATATTTACACAACACAAGGACATTATAAAACTGTGTACAGTATCTAGTAGAGTGAAGTCTGATGCTAATGGACTTTCTGAGTCTTCTTGAAAACATTTCACCACTCGTCCCGGGTAGGGAATTGCCGGTCATTTCCCGTGAGAATTACCTTCCACGCAGTTGACCTGAAGAAGCAGTTTGGATGAGTGGTCAATAAAACTCAAAAAATTCTGTTGCTTTAGGCTTAAGGTGGCCATAGACGTAGAGATCTGTAGAGATAGACGTAGAGATCCGATCGATTGACGATGTCTCCCCGCTATGTCCACATTAAGGGGCCGATTCACTATGGGTCGAATATCGAGGGTTAATTAACCCTCAATATTCGACTAGGAACTAAAATCGTTCGACTTCGATATTCGAAGTCGAACGATTTAGCGCAAATCCTGCGATCGATCGATCGAACAATTATTCATTCGATCGAACGATTAAATCCTTCGAATCGAACGATTCGAAGGATTTTAATCCAACGATCGAAGGAATATCCTTCGATCAAAAAATCTCAGGCAAGCCTATAGGGACGTTTCCCATAGGCTAACATTGACTTCGGTAGCTTTTAGCTGCCGAAGTAGGGGGTCGAAGTTTTTCTTAAAGAGACAGTACTTCGACTATCGAATGGTCGAATAGTCGAACGATTTTTCGTTAGAATCGTTCGATTCGAAGTCGAAGTAGTAGTCGAAGGTCGAAGTAGCCCATTCGATGGTCGAAGTAGCCCAAAAAACACTTCGAAATTCGAAGTTTTTTTAATTCGAATCCTTCACTCGAGCTTCATGAATCGGCCCCTTATAATGGATCATAATGGATCCGATATATTCGGATATTCCACATAGATTCACAGAAGAGGCCGTGATCAGATGGGATTTTTTAACCTGCCCGATCAAGAACTGGCCTACTTTCGGCCAGATATCGATTGGGGAAGCCCGTTGGATGGCCCCACACAATGGGACAATAAGCTGCTCACTTGGTCTGTCTGCAGCTTTTATCGGCCTGTACATGGGAGCCTTTACAGTCACTATACTACACACTGTATCGCATCTCCTGGCTGAATGAGAATCTCCATAGACAAAAATATGCACAGTACAGTGAAAGGCAATTAAATAAATTAATGATCACAGTTACGGCGTTAGAACAAGCTAGACAAGATTGGTTGCACTGGAAAATGTAGAGTATGATCACTATGTATAAATACAAAAAGAAAACATACAATAAAATAAAGATATGGGAAATCATAGCTATCTTAGCTATGAGGAAAGAAAATGTATAAATAAATAAGTACAATCACATATTTACCAGAAAGTCCCTCCAGCTGACACAAGGCCGCCCATTCCGATTAGAAGAAAAGAGGTTCCGGCTAAATATTCAGAAGGGGTTTGTTACAGTGAGAGCTGTGAAGATGTGGAATTGTCTCCCTGAATCAGTGGTACAGGCTGATACATTAGATAGGTATAAGAAGGGGTTGGATGGTGTTTAGCAAGTGAGGGAATACAGGGTAATGAAAGATAGCTCATAGTACAAGTTGATCCAGGGACTGGTCCCGTTGCATCTTGGGGGTAGATTACTAAAGAGCGAAGTGGCTAACGCTAGTGACTTTTTGCCAGCGTTGCCACCCGCAGGGACATTGGCAACTTACTAGCAGGTGCTAATTCGCTTGCGAAACAGACCGTCGCTAGCGGTCATTCGCATTCTATCCACAGGCGACTTTTCGCTTTGGCAAACGGACACTACTCTGCAAATTCACTAAAATGCTGATTTTACCGAACGTTACCTCTTTCGCCAGACTTGCCTTTGCCAGCTCAGACCAGACGAAGTGCTATAAAGCAGCTAGATCTTCCTCAGTCTTCTGTCACTTACATCATATCCTGTGAGCAGAAAGTTCCAAAAACGCTGGTGTCTTTTCAATTTTTTTTTTCTGCCTGCAAAAGACCTAACAAACTTTTTTTTCCAGACATTTGGAACATTCATTTTACAGTGGGCTCGTGTGTAGGGCATTATATTAACTCTCTTGTGTTTATTAAGGTTCCCTGGGCTTGTGTAATATAAACCGCTAACTTACCAACATTTATAATAAAGTCCTCCATACAACTTTAAATTACCCGCCGTATGCAAATTGACCTGAGCGCAAGATCACACATCTTCGCTTTGAAATGCTCGTACTGCTGAAGTAACGTAGCGAAAAGTCGCAAGTGTTCATTGCCCAGGATGAAACTCCACATATTAGTGAATTGGCGTAGTCTGAGTGAATTTGCGCGATGCATGCGAAACGGATGCTGGCAAAAATTCGCCAGTTAGCGAATCTACCCCTTGGAGTCAGGAAGGATTTTTTTCCTACTCTGGGCAAATTGGAGAGGCTTCAAATTGTTTTTTTTTTTGCCTTCCTCTGGATCAGCTGGCAGTTGGTTATATATAGACATAAAAGGTTGAACTTGATGGACGTGTGCAGGGCCGCCATCAGGGGGGGACTGGGGTGACAATTGTCCCGGTCCGGTGTTCTTTGGGTTTTGGGGGGGCCCGGTGCCTGTACTCACGCTGCACGTTCCTTTCCCCTCCCCTGCTACAAGAAGAAGCTGCAAGGGAAACGGAACGAGCATGGAGCTCACAGTCAGGCTGAACAGTATAGAAGCAGAGGAGGGGAAAGCAAAGTGCAGGCACTACAAGTCCTTCCCCCCCATCCGATTCTGCAGCTCTCTGACAGCAGCAGTGGCCCTGCCACAGTACAGCCACCTTGAAACACAGTTTTCAATTGGCCTTCATTATTTTTTTTTTTATAGGTTTTTAATTATTTGCCTTCTTCTGGCTCTTTTGATCTTTCAAATTGGGGGGTCACTGACCCCATCTAAAAAATAAATGCTCTGTAAGGCTACAAATGTATTGATATTACTACTTTTATTACTATATTAAGGCCCTCTCCTATTCGTATTCCAGTCTCTTAGTTCAAATCAATTTGTGGTTGCTAGGGTAATTTGTACCCTAGCAACCAGCTTACTGAAATTTCTAACTGGAGAGCTAGTGAATAAAAAGCTAAATAACTAAAAGTCCACAAATAATAAAAACCAAATGCAAATTGTATCGGAATATCACTCTCTACATCATACTAAAATGTAATTCAAAGGTGAACAACCCCTTTAATGGTTCTAAGCTATTTGGTCCCAAAAGAAACACCTCTGTTTATAAAGATTCCTCAGGAGAGACAGTTCTGGTAGGGGCAGGGCCACTATCAGGGGGGCACGGGGGGTACTCATAGCCCGGGCCTAAAGAGGCTGTGCTGCACTTTTCTAAATAGCCGGGCCCCCCTTGACAGTGGCGGAAGCCGTACCGCGTCTTCTGAAGTGCTGAAGCCGCAACCCGGAGTAACGATTTTCTAAAAAAATCTTTTATGGGGGGCCCTGGTGCCACAGTTTTTTTTAACTTATAGGGGGCCCTGCCCATCAGTGGCTTTTTATAACTTGTGTGTGTGGGAGGTTTACTGTTTTTAGCTGATGTCTGTGTGGTCTTTTAACTGTGCTGTGGGCTGGATCTGGGGTGGGCGGGTCCAATGGGGCCCTGAAAATTTTGTTGTATGGGGCCCCCGTGATTTCTAATGGCGGCCCTGGACGTGTGTCTCTGTTTTACCTAACTTACTATGTTACTATGTTAATAAACAGTGGCGATCCTGGCCCCTGTGCAGCCTGAGGTGGACTTTCCAATGCCACCCATCTTGTACCTTAAGGTGCTTTTTAATTTTCAGTATTTGGAAGGGAGGGGCAAAGTGCGGCTGCATCGCTAGTGCTGAAATTATGCTCTCTGAACTAGAAGAGCCGAAATTCCTATTTAAAACGATAGGGTCCCTATTCAATGGACATTAAGGGGCACATTTACTTAGCTCGAGTGAAGGATTAGAATAAAAAATACATCGAATTTCGAAGTATTTTTTTGGCTACTTCGACCATCGAATTGGCTACTTCGACCTTCGACTTACGACTTCGAATAGAACTATTCAAACTAAAAATCGTTCGACTATTTGACCATTCGATAGTCGAAGTACTGCCTCTTTAAAAAAAACTTAGACCACCTACTTTGCCACATAAAACCTACCGAGCACCAATGTTAGCCTATGGGCTTCCTAGCTTTTTTTGATTGAAGGAAAATCATTTGATCGATGGATTAAAATCCTTCAAATCGTTCAATTCAAAGGATTTTATCGTTCGATCGAACGATTTTTCCTTCGATCGATGGTTTTACTTTGACGGTCGAATATCGAGGGTTAATTAAAGGGATATTGTCATGGGAAAAATTTTTTTTTTCAAAATGAATCAGTTAATAGGGCTGCTCCAGCAGAATTCTGCACTGAAATCCATTTCTCAAAAGAGCAAACTGATTTTTTTATATTCAGTTTTGAAATCTGACATGGGGCTAGACATATTGTCAATTTCCCAGCTGCCCCAAGTCATGTGCCGTGTGCTCTGGTAAACTTCAATAACTCTTTACTGCTGTACTACAAGTTGGAGTGATATCACCCCCTCCCTTTCCCCCCCCCAGCAGCCAAACAAAAGAACAATGGGAAGGTAACCAGATAACAGCTCCCTAACACAAGATAACAGCTGCCTGGTAGATCTAAGAACAACACTCAATAGTAAAAACCCATGTCCCACTGAGACACATTCAGTTACATTGAGAAGGAAAAACAGCAGCCTGCCAGAAAGCAGTTCTCTCCTAAAGTGCAGACACAAGTCACATGACTGGGGGCAGCTGGGAAATTGACAATATGTCTAGCCCCATGTCAGATTTCAAAACTGAATATAAAAATTCTGTTTGCTCTTTTGAGAAATGGATTTCAGTGCAGAATTCTGCTGGGGGAGCACTATTAACTGATGTGTTTTGAAAAAAAACATGTTTTCTGTTGACAGTATCCCTTTAACCCTCGATATTGGCCAATAGTAAATGTGCCCCTTTATGTAAAATCAATTATTTCTATGTATAGGAAGAACAGGGGCATTTATGTGGAAGCTCGTGTTTAGTGAATGACCCCCTCCATGTACATAGACAGCTAAATTGTGGGCTGGTAAACACTAATTATGCACTTTCTAAGCATAACTCTTTCATTCCCTCTCCGTTAAGAACTCTGCCTTGGAAGCTCAAAGTATTTGGACGGGTTCCCATGGCATCCGATGAATGGGATCCAATTTCAGTGCTTCCAACTTTGTGAATTAATCAGTAGATATTTAATGATGTGGACTCTCTAGATCTCATATTACCATCGAAATAACAATGATGATGAGAGACAGAACGAGAGAGAGAGAAGCGAGACAACGAGACAGTGTTAAAGAGATATGGTGGGAGATTATTAGGTGGAGCTTTAGGCTTTTTATTTTATTTAAAAATGACTCTTTCAAAGATGCTTATCCCCTGTTGTAGGGGTTCAGAATGGACTCATCGTCAAGACAATTAGTCAATGGTCAATGATTACATTTAAACAGATATTCACTGCCTTATATGTAGTCAGGGAACACACTTTGAATCCAGATTGTTGAAACCTATTAATCACAGTGGCGGAGGGCTCGGCTTTAATGACAGCACTGCTTATACAAGGGTTTAAGGCACGTACGTAAAAAGGGTCCATTATGTTGCTGTGAAATAGACCCTCCCCGGGTCAATAAAGTCATTGATGCACATGCACTCTTCTCTAATTAGCCCAGAGGATCAATGCAGCCCTTAATCATTATGGCAACCGGAGGTGCAGGCCATAGAGAGAGATAAAAGGAAAAATCACTGAGGGTGTATCAATCTGTTACCAGGGTATACCTAAAAAATTGGCACACCCCTGTGGTATACCTTGAACTTTAAAAATGCATCAAAATCCATTTTAGTGATCCCACATATTTCCTTTGCCACCTTGCACCCACCTTTAAAAGAGAAGGAAAGCTAACGAGGCAGTTTATTGCCAGTAGATTAGCCACAATAGTGCCAGCTATAACACTATATTTATTCTGCAGAATGCTTTTCCATACCTGAGTAAACAGCTCTAGAAGCTCTCTGTTTGTTTAGGATAGCAGCTGCCATATTAGCTTGGTGTGATATCACTTCCTGCCTGAGTCTCTCCCTGCTCACTCACAGCTCTGGGCTCAGATTACAGCAGGGAGGGGAAGAGGGAGAGAGGAGCAAACTGAGCATGCTCAAGCCCTAGCCCTGGAGGTTTAAGCTGAAAACAGGAAGTCTGATACAGAAGCCCATGAGTACACAATAGAAGGAAAGAAATGCTGTGTTTCTTTTGACAGAGGACTCAGAGCAGCATTACTTTGAGGGTTTACTGGTCTATTTATATAGTCCTTTCTGATAAAGCTTACTTAGTTTTAACCTCTCCTTCTCCTTTAACCAACACAGGGAAACCTGAGAGAACTGAAGATGATACATGTGTGTATTTTTTTAAAGAAGAGGAGCAGTGGCATAACTAAATGCTACTGGGTCCCACAGCGAAATTATTTGAGGAGCCCCCAAACTCTCCAGAGGTTGCCCTGTTTTACATATATATTTTTAAATTACTAATTTATTAGGGTATCACGGGCCCCTATATTTCCATATATTTGCAGGATCTGCTTCCTCTGTAGTTACACCCCTGAAGAGGAGCTCCTGCCTGGGGAAGGAGATGTGGTGACGCAGGGAAAGACTTCTTCGACTTTTTTAGACTCCTGAGCTATCCACCACCGTTTTGCCATTTACTCTCCCCCATTATCTGATACATTTCCATAAAAGATGCCAGGGTGGTACGTAAGATGCTAAATTTACGTATTACCGAACGTTACAATGTGCGCAACCGTCTCGCTGCTGATGAACGTTTCCAGTTAGGGCATGACGGCATCTCAACCCCCGACAAGAAGGCAGCCCTAATTGATAAATTCCAGAGTTGCCTTTCACAGCGGCAAAGCAGTTCGATTCCCCCGACAGCTGCCTCGTGTTGTCACAGGGACGGAGCGCAGGACACCTGCTCCCTGCCATTAGGCTGGTGTCAAGTGAAATGCACTACAAACAGCACTTTTGCTGATCAAACAGACTCAAGCAAATATCCCTAATTTGAAAAGCTACAAAGCCCTACTTAGTCATGAATGGTAATGGGGTTATGGGCTAATGCAAGGGTCTGCTGGGTTTATATAGTGAATTTAGAACCCCTGTTTGTATGTATGTAAAATATAAGGATCACCAAGCTCCATTTACAGCACTAAGCACCTTATAAGGATATAATTTACAGGATATTCATGGTTCTTGTGTATTATACATAGAGAGGAGACAAGGCAGTGTCTTTAGTCCATAGTGCCCAAGGCACCAGATTCGCAAGCCCTGGCAATGGTAATTGTCATATGCACAATAGAGATTTTATACTGAGCATGTACCAATTGTCTGACTAAAAGGCACCCCCCCATGTTCAGCTTCTGGATTTGAGTTTGTGTGCCCAGAACATTCCTTCTCTGTATATTTGTATTTATACATATGAGAAGGAGGTGCCATATTGTTTCCCTATAAATAGTACAGTATGAGGGTATAGCTTATTGTGTGCCCAGAACATTCCTTCTCTGTATATTTGTATTTATACATATGGGAAGGAGGTGCCATATTGATTCCCTTAGACAGTACAGTATGAGGGTATAGCTTATTGTGTGCCCAGAACATTCCTTCTCTGTATATTTGTATTTATACATATGGGAAGGAGGTGCCATATTGTTTCCCTTAGACACTACAGTATGAGGGTATAGCTTATTGTGTGCCCAGAACATTCCTTCTCTGTATATTTGTATTTATATATATATGGGTATGAGGAATCATATTGTTTCCCTTAGACCAGGGGTCCCCAACCTTTTTCACCCGTGAGCAACATTCAGATTTAAAAAGAGTTGGGGAGCAACACAAGCACGGAAAATGTTCCTGGGTGGTGCCAAAAAAGGGTTGTGATTGACTATTGGTAGCCCCTATGTGGACTTGCAGCCTCTAGGAGGGTCTGTTTGGCAGTACATCTGGTTTTTATGCAAGCAAAACTTGCCTCCAAGCCTGAAATTCAAAAATAAGCTCCTGCTTTGAGGCCACTGGGAGCAACATCCAAGGGGTTGGAGAGCAACATGTTGCTCACGAGCTACTGGTTGGGGATCACTGCCTTAGACAGTACAGTATGAGGGTATATTATACTTATTGTGTGCCCAGAACATACCTTCTCTGTATATTTGTATTTATACATATGGGAGGAGGGAGATGCCATATCGATTCCCTTAGACAGTACAGTATGAGGGTATAGCTTATTGTGTGCCTAGAACATTCCTTCTCTGTATATTTGTATTTATACATATGGGAAGGAGGTGCCATATTGTTTCCCTTAGACAGTACAGTATGAGGGTATAGCTTATTGTGTGCCCAGAACATTCCTTCTCTGTATATTTGTATTTATACATATGGGAAGGAGGTGCCATATTGTTTCCCTTAGACAGTACAGTATGAGGGTATAGCTTATTGTGTGCCCAGAACATTCCTTCTCTGTATATTTGTATTTATACATATAGGAAGGAGGTGCCATATTGTTTCCCTTATACAGTACAGTATGAGGGTATAGCTTATTGTGTGCCCAGAACATTCCTTCTCTGTATATTTGTATTTATACATATGGGAAGGAGGTGCCATATTGTTTCCCTTAGACAGTACAGTATGAGGGTATAGCTTATTGTGTGCCCAGAGCATTCCTTCTCTGTATATTTGTATTTATACATATGGGAAGGAGGTGCCATATTGTTTCCCTTAGACAGTACAGTATGAGGGTATAGCTTATTGTGTGCCCAGAACATTCCTTCTCTGTATATTTGTATTTATACATATGGGAAGGAGGTACCATATTGATTCCCTTAGACAGTACAGTATGAGGGTATAGCTTATTGTGTGCCCAGAACATTCCTTCTCTGTATATTTGTATTTATACATATGGGAAGGAGGTGCCATATTGTTTCCCTTAGGTGGTACAGTATGAGGGTATAGCATATTGTGTGCCCAGAACATTCCTTCTCTGTATATTTGTATTTATACATATGGGAAGGAGGTGCCATATTGTTTCCCTTAGACAGTACAGTATGAGGGTATAGCTTATTGTGTGCCCAGAACATTCCTTCTCTGTATATTTGTATTTATACATATGGGAAGGAGGTGCCATATTGTTTCCCTTAGACAGTACAGTATGAGGGTATAACTTATTGTGTGCCCAGAACATTCCTTCTCTGTATATGTGCACAATGTATTAATCCCCTTTTACATACAGCGCATTATTACACAAATCATGTACTGCAGAGGCTGCTGAAACCTGTGCTGAGTGCTTTATATTTATACAAAGAATTATTATTTGTAAGGTGGGAGAGAAAGTTAATATTCCTTTACAAACAGCATTATTCTCACTGTATGAAAATATCTTTTATTTGAGTGCTCTTTTGCCCACGAAACATGATCAGCTGCCCTTTTGTGTTCTCAGGGAACTTGACGAGTTATGGGTTTGGCCATTAACCTGTTCGTTGGGTTTCTTTCAAGATTTGTTTGTTATAATTCTCTTTGTTCTTATATTGTGCTTCTAAATATACACAGCACTATATAAAGAGATATTTGGAGACACTGCAATACTTTGGGGCAAATTTACTAAAGGGCGAAGTGGCTAACGCCAGCGTATATTCGCCAGCGTGACGTCATTTTGCCACTTCGCCAATTTACTAACAGGGGCTGGCGTAAATTCACTAGTGAAGTGGACCTACTCAAGCGCTACTTCGCACCCTTACACCAGGCGAAGCTGCGCTCTGGCGAAGGGACGTAACTACGCTCATTCACTAACGTGCGGATTTTACTGAACGTTACCTCTTGCGCCAGACTTTCCTTCACCACCTCAGACCAGGCGAAGTAGATAGTAAATAGAGTAGATAGGAGCTTCTTCTAAAAAAGTTTAAATTATTTCTAAGTCCCAAAAAACACTGGCATCCTTTTCTTTTTAAAGGGTGATAGGTTGAATAAGATCTTAAAATTTTTTATGAGTACCCTCCTTCCCCCCTTACATTTCCTAACATATGGCACCTAAACTATACAGTGGGCACATGTGTAGGCCAATAGAACAACTTTATTTTATTTTAGAAAGGATTCCCAGGCTTGTGTAGTGCATATACCTCCATTGTATTTGAACTTGGCGCCGTATGCAAATTAGGCATCGCTAGCGTAACTTTGCTATGCTTGGCGACTTAACGCTAGTGCAACTTCGCTACCTTTTGCCTCCCTGAGGGCAACTTCGGATTTTAGTGAATTACTGGCGCCCTGACGAAACTTTGCCTGGTTAAGTGCGGCAAAGGCGTCGCTAGCGCATTTTCTGTGCTTAGTGAAATTGCCACTTATAATCTAAGGCCTATGGCACATCCAAGGGCAAAAAAAACCTTGGGCATTCTGCCATTTTTTATAATAATCTGACCAGCATAAGGCACTGTTTAATTGGTGTCTATGGATGATATTTCATTTTACATCAGCAGAGGAAGGAGTATGGCAGCTCCCTCTCCTTTAATAAAACAAACAAATACAATAAGGATAAGGCTGTTCTTGCTGTATTATTTTGCTTTTAATTACCAATCCAAGGGATGGCTCACCTTTACGTTAACTTTCAGCATTTTTTAGAATGGAAATCTAAGCAACTGTTCGATTGGTCTTCATTATTTATTTTTATAGTTTTTTTATTTTTAGTATTTGCCTTCTTCTTCTGACTCTTTCCAGCTTTCAAATGGGGGCCACTGACCTCATCTAAAAACAAATGCTCTGTAAGGCTAGCTACAAATGTATTTTCATTGCTACGTTTTATTATTCATCGTTCTATTGAGGCCTCTTCTATTCATGTTCCAGTCAATCCATGGTTGTTAGGGTAATTTAGTCCCTAGCGACCAGGTTACTGAAATTAAAAACTGGAGAGCTGCTGAATAACATGCTAAATAACTCGAAAACCACAAATAATAAAAGATGAAAAGAAACTGCAACTCTCTACAATCATATTAAAAGGTAACTGAAAGATGCACAACCCCTTTAAGCTAGTGACTTAAAGGAGTGGAAGACAGATGCTATCTTTAAGGAGGCGCCTGTTCTCTGAGATATTTTATGAGTGTTCAAATAGAGGAAATTTTATAGGAGAAGGAAGAAGGGCCAGATCTCTCGTTGCACGAGAAGAACAGAACCCATTGTTTGCTGTAGAGCAGGAGATAGAGAAGAAGGAGCCCCAGGCAATTCAAGAAGAATGGGGCCCTTCAGCTTAAATGACAAGGTCAAGTAAAGATTTTTTAGTATCCTCAGAGCAGCTGATTTTTATTTTCATTTATTATTTTGACCATTTTTTTATCGTTCAGTTAATGGTTAACTTTTTGTATGTTATAGGTTGCCTATTCTTAGCCACTTTTCATCTGGCCTTCATTTATCTCCTCTTTCCTTCTCTTCCTTCTTTCCAGCTTGCTATATCAAATGCTATCTCAGGATTCTGGGGGTCTTTGACCCCAGCAACATGAAAACTAGTGTTCTGCTACCTTTTAATACTTATAGTTGTATTCAGATCCTCTGCTATTCATCTTTCAGGATCGTTACTATGGTAAATGGCACCCTAGCAACTAGATAGCTACTAAAATTCCCAAATGGAGAGCTGCTGAATAAAAAAGTGAGATAATTCAAAAACCTGCAAAAAAAATATATAAAGACCAACTGGAAACTGTCTTAGAATATCTACTGTACATCATACTGAAAGTTGATTTGAAGATGAACTACCCCTTTAAATACAGGATTTGCCTTGTCTGTATTCTCTCTAATAATATATTAAAATATTAGCCATCTATTTCACACTATAATTTATGTAGCTATTCTGATGCACTCTGGGTTCTCTATTTGTTTATGTAGGGCTGAGGTCGACCTGTGCTTTTGCCTGGTTTTATTGGCTTTATTTAGGCCTGGTTTTAATGGCTTTATTTAGGCCTGGTTTTAATGGCTTTATTTAGGCCTGGTTTTAATGGCTTTATTTAAGCCTGGTTTTAATGGCTTTATTTAGGCCTGGTTTTAATAGCTTTATTTAGGCCTGGTTTTAATGGCTTTATTTAGGCCTGGTTTTAATGGCTTTATTTAGGCCTGGTTTTAATGGCTTTATTTAGGCCTGGTTTTAATGGCTTTATTTAAGCCTGGTTTTAATGGCTTTATTTAGGCCTGGTTTTAATAGCTTTATTTAGGCCTGGTTTTAATGGCTTTATTTAGGCCTGGTTTTATTGGCTTTATTTAGGCCTGGTTTTAATAGCTTTATTTAGGCCTGGTTTTAATGGCTTTATTTAGGCCTGGTTTTAATGGCTTTATTTAGGCCTGGTTTTAATAGCTTTATTTAGGCCTGGTTTTAATGGGTTTATTTAGGCCTGGTTTTAATGGCTTTAGGCCTGGTTTTAATGGTTTTATTTAGGCCTGGTTTTAATGTATTTATTTAAGTCTAGTTTTAATGTCTTTATTTAGGCCTGGTTTTAATGTATTTATTTAAGTCTGGTTTTAATGTCTTTATTTAGCCCTAGTTTTAATGGCTTTATTTAGGCCTGGTTTTAATTACTTTATTTAGACATTGTTTTAATGGCTTTATTTAGGCCTGGTTTTAATGTATTTATTTAAGTCTGGTTTTAATGTGTTTATTTAGCCCTAGTTTTAATGGCTTTATTTAGGCCTGGTTTTAATTACTTTATTTAGACATTGTTTTAATGGATTTATTTGGGCCTAGTTTTAATGTCTTTATTTAGCCCTAGTTTTAATGGCTTTATTTAGGCCTGTTTTTAATGTATTTATTTAAGTCTGGTTTTAATGTCTTTATTTAGCCCTAGTTTTAATGGCTTTATTTAGGCCTGGTTTTAATTACTTTATTTAGACATTGTTTTAATGGCTTTATTTAGGCCTGGTTTTAATGTATTTATTTAAGTCTGGTTTTAATGTGTTTATTTAGCCCTAGTTTTAATGGCTTTATTTAGGCCTGGTTTTAATTACTTTATTTAGACATTGTTTTAATGGATTTATTTGGGCCTAGTTTTAATGTCTTTATTTAGCCCTAGTTTTAATGGCTTTATTTAGGCCTGTTTTTAATGTATTTATTTAAGTCTGGTTTTTATGTCTTTATTTAGCCCTAGTTTTAATGGCTTTATTTAGGCCTGGTTTTAATTACTTTATTTAGACATTGTTTTAATTGCTTTGTTTGGGCCTAGATTTAATGTCTTTATTTAGGCCTGGTTTTAATGGCTTTATTTAGGCCTTTCAAGACACAAAACAGCTCTTCAGTCCAGGATTGGCAATGGTGGTGAAGTGAGAAGGTAAAAATGTATGGGCCCTTGAGAGAGGACTGCAGGATAAGCAATGGACCCCTCAAAATCCATCTCTACCATTTGTACTTTTAAATGGAAATATAACCTATAACTATAAGCAGAGTCTACAGTCACTTAAGATAGATAATCAGTATATCATACTGGTACTGGTATTAGGGGCCTAACTATATATTTATCTTTTTTTCCATATTAATAACATTGGGATCAACATTGGGATCAACCATTATTTTTACCGGCCAGGATGGTAAAATACTGGCCAGGTGGCAACCCTAACTTGTATATATCCCAATAGCACCAAACATAAACATATTCCTTTTATTATTGGAAGCAGGAGCTGGAATAGTGTTCTGCCCTCGCTTATTTAATTTCATCATACAAGTATTATTATTTCTTCAGATTTTAGTTTTTCATAATTTTGATAAATTATTATGTAAGCATATTTGTTATGTTTTGGGTAGCCGAGGATGAGTAGAGGATAACAGTGCTTTACTAGCAGAGTCATGCAGGCATTACACAACAGTAAGCTTTTACTTTGACTTTTTAAGCTGTACAGAAAGTCCTGTGTATGTACAGTACAGTCCTGTGCACAGTGACACCCGCAGGCCATTTGTATAAACACCACAATATTAATATGTATTGCCCTCTGAAAATGTTTAGGTTTTTCTTACTATAAAATCTGAATTTTTAGACAGGATGGAAAAAGTCAGAATCCAAAAATCCTATTTTTAAAAATGATTTCCTTTTTCACTGTAATAATAAAACAGTCGCTTGTACTTGATCCCAACTAAGATATAATTAATCCTTATTGGAAGCAAAACCAGCCTATTGGCCAGGAATGCACCGAATCCAGGATTTGGCCTTTTTCAGCAGGATTCGGCCGAACCGATTCCTAATTTGTATATGCAAATTAGGGGCGGAGAGGGAAATCGTGTGACTTTTTAATCACAAAACAAGGAAGTAAAAAATGTTTTCCCCTTCCCACCTCTAATTTGCGTATGCAAATTAGGATTTGGATTCAGTATTCGGCCGAATCTTTCGCGAAGGATTCGGGGGTTTGACCGAATCCAGAATAGTGGATTCGGTGCATCCCAACTATTGGCTTTATTTAATGTTTACATGATTTTCTTTTTTTTTTTCAATTTGAAAATGTTTTATTTTTTTATATATCAATATAATGCTAACATTCATCTTTATTATACAGCAATATTTACTCATCTTATAATAAACCTTGTTATACATACCATTAAATATATAACCCCAACAGATTATACCAGTGCCGTTATTTTCTCCATTACCAATAACTCCCTAATTTTAGCCTGGATAGAATCCCACATATGAGGAATGGAGCCTTTCCAATGTTTAGCTATACACATTCTAGGAACAAGGCATATCTTATGTATCAATAATGCAGTAGGCTCATTATATGTTTTATTTTTTGGTAATAGATTTAATAAAGCAATTTTAGGGCAAGGTTTACATGATTTTCTAATAGTCTTAAGGTATGAAGACCCAGATTACGAAAAGAGCATTCTGGATAACAGGTCCCATACCCGTATGGAAAAACAGGAAGACCAGGGAGCATAGTCAGGGGCAAGTATTGGGCACAATGGCCGTGGCTGGGTGGAAATGGGGGTGTGGCTAAGACCCTCTTTTTTTTATAATACTGTATATTACTATGTTCTTATTAAACAGCTCAATTATTTTGAAGCTTTCTTGCACTATGTGTAGGTAGCATCTGTGATAGTAGCATCAGGCCTCAAGTGGAGTATTCCCAATAGCCTGTTATTTTATTGAGTACACAGTAACATTCAGTAATTACATGACATTGTTTCATTTATCTTGCTCTCTGAAGGCTTAGGACTGGACAGCCTGTTACTCAAGGCAAGATACGGCCTAAGTCCTTTATGGGATTTTCGTGGGAATCGTGCGCTTGTCATAGCTTCCTCTCTAACAAATATCCAGGGAGACCCATAATAAAGGGGAACTATTTTGGTTAATCAGCTCCTAAAATTAAAATATCTCTCGGGAAATAAAAGGCTAATGTTATATGGGAAGATGTGCCATTACTGCGCCCACTGTTAATCATTACTTTTTAAAGGGGAACTCCAACCCAAAACTGTTTTTTTTTTTTTTTTTTGCACAAAGAAATAAAATGTAATTCTAAGCAATATATATGTATTGTCAATGTAACTGAAAACGGTGGTTATTCTTTTGCTCTCTGCACTCCTGGTTCTGACTCTTGAAACTGTTCTCTTCCAGGTCTGTTAACCAGCTGGCTTCTGCTACATTGTTTCATGAGTCGGAAGCGATGAGAATATACAAAGCCGGGAAGATACTGTCTGTTGAATAATGTATATTGGAGTAAAGTAACTCTGTAAGCAGCACCTAAAACCTCCCTCCAACGCTGTCTTAAAGTAAAAATTTTCGTGCACGCTCAAGCATTTCCCTGATTTTAAGTAATGTTTTCCCGGCTTTTGCATCATAATTTTGTCCTGATGTTCCCAAAAACTGCTTTTTCCCCCCTTTATGTTATTTGTGAAATAAAAAGGTTTAAAATTCTAAGCAGATGTGTTTTTTTGTCATGGTTCTGCCTGTAAATGGTTAATTGCAATGAGTCTGCCCCTTATACAGTCCTACACCAGTCACTTAGGGGCAGATTTATCAAGGGTCGAATTTTGAAGTACAAAAAAACTTCGAAATTCAACCATCGAATTAAAAAACCTTGAATTCGAATATAGGATTCAAAGTTTTTTCAGCAAATCTGGCAATCGTGCGATCAAATAAAAATCGTTCGAAGGATTCGAAGAATTTCAGCAATCGATCGAAGGATTTTTATTCGATGTGTAAAGGCTTAGAGCATGGTTGTAGAAGGTTCCCATAGGCTAAAAGAGCACTTCGGCAGGTTTAATTTGGCGAAGTATTGAAGTCAAAGCTTTTTTAAAGAGGCAGTACTTCGATTATCGAATGGTCGAATATTTGAACGATTTTTACTTCGAATCGAAGTCGAAGTAAATTCGAAGTCGTAGTGTCCTTTTCGATGGTCGAAGTATCCAAAATATTACTTTGAATTTCGAATTTTTTAACTTCGAAAATTCCCTCAAATTCACTTTGACCTTTAGTAAATCTGCCCCTTATTGCTTTTGGTTGTGTTTTTGACTGACAGATGCGCCCCATAGTGTAACATGTAATATTGTTCAAATATTGGATCTCAATATAAAACTATAATATAGTTATTATAATTATAGTTATATAATATATAAGACTCCTGTGCTTATATCCTTTCAGTACTTTAACACTTTAATTTCCCTGATTTTACATAATTTTTTTCCTGGTCCCCTGAAAAACGTAAAATGGGGGTTCTACTGTTTGTGTTTGCAGGGCCACAACCAACTAATTATGGTATCCCATCATGGCCCCCATTAGAAATCACAGGGCCCTGTATTACTATTACTAAGTTAGCAGGTCACCAAGGAGCCAAGGTTATTAACCCTGCCAGCAAGCAGAATGGGACCCCCAGCTATTTGTGGTTTTTGAGTTATTTAGCTTTTTATTCAACAGCTCTCCAGTTTGCAATGTCAGCTATCTGGTTGCTAGGGTCCATATCATTCTAGCAACCATGCATTGATTTCAATGAGAGACTGGAATATGAATATGAGGGGGCCCGAATAGAAAGATGAGTAATAAAAAGTAGCAGTAACAATATATGGGTAGCCTTTCAGAGCATTTCTTGTTTTAATGGGGTCGGTGACCCCCATTTGAAAGCTGGAGAGAGTCAGAAGAAGAAGGCAATTCATTCAAAAACGATAAAATAAATAAATAATAAAGATTGGGGCAGGTGGTGTAGTAAAGCTAAATGATAATAAAGGTCAAGCAAACCACAGTATATTACTGTAACAGTGCCCATCTCATACCTCCCAACATTTTGGAAATAAAAAGAGGGACAAAAAAGCTGGCGCAATGTTTCCGGTCACACCCATTTTTGTGGCCACACCCTCTAATTATGATGTTCATTTTACAAAATGGTTAATAAAGTTTGAACTTATTTCTGTGTTTTTTTCCCAGTTATTACAGTTTTTCTAATAAAGGTGAATTGCCCTTTAAGCTGTGAGTCTAACTTGTCCCAAGGGACCTGTTATCTTATATTATGTTACAACTACCTATTTCCTTATCTCAAAATCTTATCTGCTGCTGTGGCTGTTCTGGGCTCTCTGCCAAAAGCCAATTAAGTTAGAAACATTGTTTCTTTTCCTGGCTGTTCAATGAAGAGAAAAACGGGACATTCCAGTACAAACAAGGGACTGCAGGTTGAGCTGTCAAAAGAGGGACTGTCCCTCTAAAAACGGGACAGTTGGGAGGTATGCCATCTGTAAGGGGCAGATTTATCAAGGGTTGAATTTCGAAGTAGAAAAAATTTCGAAATTCGAATAGAATCCTCCGACATTCGAATTCGAAGTCGGAGGATTTTATACATTGTATGATCGTATTCCGATCGTAGTACGATCTTATGATTGTACTCCGAATCGTACTATTTTATCGTACGATTGTACAATTTTCTCAACAAATCCTTTGACTTAAAAAAAACCACACAGGAGGTCCCCCATAGGCTAAACTGCAATTGAGCAGGTTTAAGTTGGCGAAATATTGAAGTCGAATTTTTTTTTTAAAGAGACAGTACTTCTATCGAATGGTTGAATAGTCGAACGATTTTTACTTCGTCGTATCCTATTCGATGGTCGAAGTATCCAAAAAATTACTTTGAATTTTGAATTTTTTACTTCGCAAATTCCCTCGAATTCACTTCAACCCTTGATAAATCTGCCCCTAAAAAGTGTCAGTTGTTTGTAAGTCGGGTGTATGTAACTCGAGGACTCCCTGTACTTAATTTGTGGGCTGAGGCTGTTCATGTTTATAGAAAAACACTCAAAATTGTAATTATTGTTCCCCCAGAAGCCAAAAGCATGTGAGCAGTGTGAACTGAAATTGGAAGGGAAATAAAATCAGCAGCTTTGCCTTTGTGATTAAAGCAGTTTATTTTACTGTACAGCATGTGATTTGTTTCATGATTCAAGCCTCAGTTACAGTATTTATTATTACATGTAATGGGCCAATATACAGTACCTATATATATAAATGTATATATATTTTCCTACTTTGACAAACCTTTGGGGCTGTTCCTGCTTGTGCTTAGTACATGTATATATTTTTGCAGGAATAGCATACCTCCCAACTTTTTACCTTGAAAAAGAGAAACAATTTAGGCTTTGCCCTGATTTAACCCACTTCCAGGTAAGTGCCACCCATTTCTGAGTACAACTACGATGCCCCCGAAATGCCATCATTCCACCCCGGATGTCATCAACTCTGCCTGAGACTCTAAAGGGCAGATTTATTAAGGGTCGAAGTGAAAATTCGAATTTGTATTTTCAATATTTTTTGTCGGTCAAAACTCTTAATCTCGATTCAAGTTTTAATCCAAATTCGAATTTCGTTATTTTTCATATGCTGTCCCTTTAAGAACTCGAACTCGACTATTCGCCACCTGAAAGCTGCCGAATTACTGTATAAGTCAATGGGAGAGGTCCAGGGAATGATTTGGTGATGCTTCGAGCCTTCCTGACAATCGAGAATTATTCAAGTTTTAATCCAAATTCGAATTTCGTTATTTTTCATATGCTGTCCCTTTAAGAACTCGAACTCGACTATTCGCCACCTGAAAGCTGCCGAATTACTGTATAAGTCAATGGGAGAGGTCCAGGGAATGATTTGGTGATGCTTCGAGCCTTCCTGACAATCGAGAATTTGAATCGAGGTTTTATGATTGGATCTAATTCGACTCGAGTTTTCGGGTCGTTAGAATTCGTTCGAGTTTTAAACATTCAATTTTATTACATTTCGACTAGTCGAATTTCGAATTCATGGGAGTTTAAAAAAACTCGGATTCGGAATTTGACCCTTGATAAATGTGCCTCTAACTATTAAAATTGTGGCTACCCTAATTAATGCCCTGTGCAGTATCTATGCCCCCACTGACATCAAAACATGTGCTCTCTGGCATGTGATTAGATCATTATAACACAGTAGGAAGGCTATGGGATGTGACAGCAAAATGTGCCAGTCAGCATGGGATGTATAAATTTCCCCATAGCACCTCCACAATCCTCTGTTCTCATATTTAGGGATCTATTTACTTACCTTCAAATTTATAGAATGTTGTATCAATACAATATGGCAGCACCCATTCCTTACTATAAGAAATATACAGATAAAGAAGTTTCCCTGCACAGAATAGCCCATACTGGTCTGTTTTACTTAATATTTATAGTGATACCATGGCAAAGGAACTCCTGATTACATGCAGAGAAATGTTTTCATTCTAACAAAAGACGTAAAACTGGGAAAAAGAGGATCTCTAAATAGACCATAAATGCAAAAATGATTCATAACCCGAGAGCTAACAATTGTAATATGAAAAGAGGAACAACAAAGTCCCAAAAGTGGAAAAAAACACATATGACGGGGTTGATCTCATGACTACAAAATATAATATACGCACACACATAAAGAAAACACATAAAGGAAACATATCAGGTAGACAAGTCTGCAGAACAAATAAGATAAAAATAGGCATATTCTGTGTGAGCAAAGATCCCTTAGGTGTGGTCAGATCTTATATAGCCCTAAATTGAGCACCTCTGGATCTAGAGAAAGGTGAATGTTACCCCAATGTTTCTATATATCTGTAACCTTGTTATGAGCTAAGGGGGCCCAGCCTGAAGGCCAGTTATGAGGAGATTTGGGGTGAGTGTTTATTTGTGCCCTGGGTACCCCTGGAACTATAGCAGGGTGACACCCCAATGTTTCTATATATCTGTAACCTTGTTATGAGTTAAGGGGGCCC
Source organism: Xenopus petersii (assembly GCA_038501925.1). Lineage (NCBI taxonomy): Eukaryota > Metazoa > Chordata > Amphibia > Anura > Pipidae > Xenopus > Xenopus petersii. Next base: position 129,279,554 of record CM076688.1, on the reverse strand, counting down.
AGTCTGAAGGTCAGTTAGGGGGAGATTTGGGGTGAGTGATTATTTGTGCCCTGGGTACCCCTGGAACTATAGCAGGGTGACTGTTACCCCAATGTTTCTATTTATCTGTAACCTTGTTATGAGCTAAGGGGGCCCAGCCTGAAGGTCAGTTAGGGGGAGATTTGGGGTGAGTGCTTATTTGTACCCTGGGTACCCCTGGAACTATAGCAGGGTGACTGTTACCCCAATGTTTCTATATATCTGTAACCTTGTTATGAGCTAAGGGGGCCCAGTCTGAAGGCCAGTTAGGGGGAGATTTGGGGTGAGTGCTTATTTGTGCCCTGGGTACCCCTGGAACTATAGCAGGGTGACTGTTACCCCAATGTTTCTATATATCTGTAACCTTGTTATGAGCTTTTGGGGTCCAATCTGAAAAAACATTCTCGGAGAAAGCTGAAACACAGCAGACTGTGCATGAATTGGAGAGAAATATTTATTTTCTTATGTGAGCTTGATGGGCAGAAAAGAGAGTCAGCAAAAATGGAGATCTTTCTATTAACTTACATGTATATACAGGTGCAAAACTACATTAATCAATGGCTGCCAGTAGATTTTGACTTTTGCAGTTCTTCGTGTGGCTTTGTATCTTTCTCTGTAAGGGTTATGAGCAGTGTAGGGGAGGCCCTTGCTAATTTCTTGTCAGCCTTTAATTATCCTTTTATACTTTCAGCCACTTTCAGCTGATCAAGCCCAAATATTGCCAGATGATATTGTTAACAGTCAAAACAGTAACACTATATATCAGGGATCCCCAACCTTTTGAACCCATGAGCAACATTCAGAAGTAAAAGGAGTTGGGGAGCAACACTAGCAGGAAAAGTGTTCTTGGGTGTCAAATAAGTTCTGTAATTGACCATTTATTAGCCCCTATGTGGATTGTCAACCTACATTGAGGCTCTGTTTGGCAGTACATCTGGTTTTTATACAACCAAAACTTGTCTCCAAAGCCTGGAATTCAAAATTAAGCACCTGCTTTGAGGCCACTGGGAGCAACATCCAAGGGGTTGGAGAGCAACATGTTGCTCACGAGCTGCTGGTTGGGGATCACTGCTATATATAATGTATTGTACTGGTATGTTTGATTCAGAAACTCTACTATAGTTCATATAGTAGTGTGAATATAGTATTTGAATTGCTGCCCCCATGGCTACACAGCAGCTTGTTTATATAAACTATAGTAGTACTTATCTGTTATCTACTGTGTATCCTGTGCTTGAATGGCTGCCCCCATGGCTACAAAGAAGCTTGTTTATATAAACTATAGTAGTACTTATCTGTTATCTACTGTTTATCCTGTGCTTGAATGGCTGCCCCCATGGCTACATAGCAGCTTGTTTATATAAACTATAGTAGTACTTATATGTTATCTAATGTGTATCCTGTGCTTGAATGGCTGTCCCCATGGCTACACAGCAGCTTGTTTATATAAACTATAGTAGTACTTATCTGTTATCTACTGTGTATCCTGTGCTTGAATGGCTGCCCCCATGGCTACACAGCAGCTTGTTTATATAAACTATAGTAGTACTTATCTGTTATCTACTGTATATCCTGTGCTTGAATGGCTGCCCCCATGGCTACACAGCAGATTGTTTATATAAACTATAGTAGTACTTATCTGTTATCTACTGTATATCCTGTGCTTGAATGGCAGCCCCCATGGCTTGTTTATATAAACTATAGTAGTCTTTTTGAAGCAAACACACCAGATTTACCAGTGCAGGGCAACAGTAAATTATATTGTCAATCATTTTAAAGACTTACATTTTTTGGTGTTACTGTTCATTTAACCTCAGTTGCCCCACATTTAAGGGCAGCAACCAGCAAAGTTACAAATTTTTCATGGACAGCCTTTATTGTTATTGCAGGAGATAAAGTTGTGGTCGGTGGAACCTTGTAAAAGGCAACTGGATACAGTTTCATGCAAGTGAGGGAAAATAATCAGTAGGAACCTAAGCAAGCATTAGTTGCCCTTTGGAAACCCCTCTCTTTGATCCAGCCAGTCTCTCTTTAAATATGCATGCTCCCGGGTTCTACCAGGGCTGGTTGGAACAAAAGATTCCTATTTTTCAAACAACTGCACACAAGTAGTTATCTGATAGCGTGAGCAGCATTGCCTGTTGGTTGTTGCAGTCCGTTCCCTAAGGAAATCATTCCGATTCCACTGCAGGCAGGAAGCCTGGGAAGCATCCTATTAGTTAGCATGGGAATAAAGGAGCATTGCTTTCCTGGTAAGGGAAGCTGGGTCATTAAAGTTCTTTTAACTATACAAACGGGTTTAAATCATCTTCCTAATGAGTTCACATTATTTTTTTTCCCACGAATACAGTTTTGAGAACCAGGGCTGCCCTTATTGGACAGAGAACTGAGTGGCATGAACTGTTTTAAAGTGGACCCGTCACCCAAAAAACTTATGTAAAATCCTAGTTTATCACATTAGTTAAGCAAGATGAACTTTAATTACACTATATAAATTATTTGAATCTTGTTTCCTTCAGTCTGGGAATTCATAATTATAACAAGCAGGCAGGAGCCATTTTGTGGACACTGTTATTAAGACAAGTCTTGTATCATCTCAGTATCTTGTTTGTGCACCAGAATGGGGGACCTGATGTCCATCCCCATGCCCTGGTTACACAATTAAATGGTGAAGAGAACGGGGGAATGTGGGGAGAGCAGTGACATGTAGGAAGTGCTGAATGGAAAGTGAAAGCAATTGTCTGCCCCGCCTCTATGCCTAGGCATATAGGCGGGGCAGACAATATTTGATTGACAGCTGAGATTTTTAAATGAGTTTACAACAGCTATGAATGCTTTAATAAAAAATAGAAATTGGATTTCATGTTTAATTTGAAAAGGACTTTTATTATACAGATTTTTGTGTCTGGGTGACGGGTCCACTTTAAGGGGGTTGATTACCTTTAAATTAACTCTTAGGGGCAAATTTACTAAAAGGCGAAGTGACTAACGCTGACCAAGCTGGAAGTCATTTCGGAACTTTGCATATTTACTAACAGGCACTGGCGTAAATTCGCCAGCGAAGGACATAAACTCTAGCGCTACTTTGTACTCTAACGGCAGGCGAATTTTCGCTCTAGCAAATGGACGTAACTATGCAAATTCACTAAGATGCGGCACATAAACTATACACTGGGCACATGTGTAGGGCAATATAACAACTCTAGTTTATTTTATTAAGGTTCCCTGGACTTGTGTAGTGTAATGTAGTTACTGCAACATATACGTCCATTGTACTTTAACTTCACACCGTATGCTAATTAGGCATCACTAGCGAAACTTCGAACTGCTTATCGTATTATCGCTAGTGCAACTTCGCAAGCTGTCGTTACCCTGGACGCAACTTCGGATTTTCCTGAATTAGCGTTGTCCTGGCGAATCAAGTATTGCGATGTCAGCGAAGCCGTCGCTGGCGCAATTTCAGAGGTAAGTAAATTTGCCCCTTAGTATGATTTAGAGAGGGATATTCTGAGACTTTGCAGTTGGTTTTCATTTTATAGTACTTGTGTTTTTTTTTGCGTTAGTTAGCTTTTTATTCACCAGCTCTCCAGGTTGCAATGTCAGAAATCTGGTTGCTAGGGTCCAAATGACTATTAACCATGCACTGCTTTGAATAAAAGACTGGAATATGAATAGGAGTGGACCTGAATAGAAAGATGAGTCATAAAAAGTAGCAATAACAATACATTTGTAGCCTTACAGAGCATTTGTTTTTACATGGGGTCGGTGACCTCCATTTGAAAACTAAAAAGATTCAGAAGAAGTAGGCAAATAATTCAAAAACTATAAAAAATAAAATAATGAAGATCAATTGAAAATTCGCGTAGAAATTGAAATTTTATAACATAGTAAAAGTTAACTTAAGGCGAACCACCCTTTAGGGCAGAGACACACGCTCAGATTTGGGGAGATTAGTCGCCCGGCAAAAAAATCTCCTCTTTTTCGGCGACTAATCTCCATGAACTGCCTCCCACCGGCTTGAATGTAAATCGCAGGTGGGGTGGCAATCGGATCGCTTTGTTTTCCGAAGTTGCCCGAAGTTTCTTTGTGAGGCGACTTTGGAAAATGAAATGTTCCGAGTGCCATCCCGTCGGCGGGAAGGCAGTTCGGGGAGATTAGTCGCCCTGAAGAAGAGGTGATTAGTCCCCAAATCTGAGCATGTGTCTCTGCCCTAAGGCTTTATTCATACTTTGTGTAACGATCTGTTACCTGGGATCCCGGAGGAGGACAGCTGGTCCTATGCAGACAAATGGCAACTGGAATTCCTCTACAGCTCCGGTCTTCACCGACGCCCTTTTGGGGCCCCGGACTTTCTGCGGCGGAGTCAGCAAAGGAGCCAAGCGTGTTAGCCAAAAGCGAAGTATCCAGGGATCAGGCAAAGGCGTAGTCAATTACAGGCAGTGGTCGGTTTCAGGAAGCAGAGAAGCGAAGTACCAAGGGATAAGGCAAAAGCGTCGTCAAGTTCAAGCAGTGGTCGGTCCAGGCAGCGAAGGTACAAGGTTGAATAAACAGGCCAAGGGTCGAATAAACAGGAAAGCAGGCAAACGGGGCTTGAGCAGGAACTGTGGAAACAGAAGCCAGCTTGGGCAATGTGAGGAGGAAGAGGAAGGTATTTAAGGGGACAGGAACCAATCAGGAGCAGGCTGAGGAAGACAGACAGATCAGGGACCAATAGGAAGCCAGGCGCCCAATTTAGATGTCATAGCTCCTCAGTGTTTTGGTGGGAGCATCCATTTTGGTGTGCACCAGTGTTTATGCGCCGGCGCCTAAGTTGACGCACTCCAGCGTTTATGCGCTGGCGCGCTGCTGGTGTTACAGTACCCCCCCCTTCAGGAGACCCCTCCGGGGGCTCCCAGGGCTTGTCGGGAAACCTCCTATGGAAGGTCCTCAATAATCTGGGGGCATGGGTATTGGCAGCACTCACCCACGATCTCTCCTCAGGACCAAAGCCTCTCCAGTGGACCAGGTACTGGACTCCTCTTCTGGACCTACGAGAGTCAATAATATCTTGTACCTCAAATTCCTGATGGCCATTCACGAAAACAGGAGGAGGAGGTGATTCCAGAGAAGAAAATGCATTCTGGACAACAGGTTTGAGCAATGAAACGTGGAAAGAGCTGGAAATGTTCATGTTGGGAGGAAGGTCCAACCTCACAGACACCGGATTAATGATTTCCTTTACTTTAAAAGGACCGATGAATCGGGGACCCAGCTTAGGACAGGACTGCTTGAGCTTGATATTCCTAGAAGAGAGCCAGACAGAGTCCCCTACCTTGAACCCGGGAGCAGGGCGACGATGTTTATCGGCAGCCACCTTCTGGCGCGAAGAAGCCTTGGCAAGGGCGGAATGAGCATCTGTCCAGATCTTCTGAAAGTTCCGAAACAAGGAGTCAGCTGCAGGAACGTCCACTTTGACAGCAGTTGGAGGAAGAGCTGAGGGAGAGAGACCATAGACACAGAAAAAGGGAGAGCAGTTCAAAGAGCTATGTTTGAGATTATTATGTGCAAACTCAGCCCAAGGAAGAAGATCAGACCAGTTATCCTGATTTTGTGAGATGAAACATCGGAGAAACTGCTCCAAAGATTGGTTCGTCCTTTCAGTCTGCCCATTACTCTGAGGATGGTAAGCCGTGGAAAAGTTCAGATGAATGTTCAGAAGTTTACAAAAAGCCCTCCAGAATCTTGAAACAAACTGAACGCCACGATCAGAGACAATGGAGGAAGGAATGCCATGCAGACGAAAAACCTCTTTGACGAAAAGCTGAGCGAGAGTGGAGGCTGTGGGCAGCTTCTTGAGGGGAACAAAGTGTGCCATCTTCGAGAATCTATCCACGACGACCCAAATGGTAGTCATCCCCGAAGACTTGGGTAAATCCACCACAAAGTCCATTGCAATGTCCACCCAGGGTTGGGAGGGAGTGGGTAAAGGTTGAAGAAGGCCACAAGGAAGGGAACGAGGAGTCTTCTGTTGAGCACAGGTGACACAGGAAGACACAAACAAAGAGACATCTTGTTTCAAGGAGGGCCACCAAAAGTACCTGGATAACAAATCGATGGTCTTGTTGACACCAGGATGCCCAGCCAACTTGGAGGAATGAGCCCAGGACAGGACTTGAGGGACAGAGTAGGCAGGCACAAAGGTCTTCCCAGGAGGACATTCTGGAGGAGAGACAGAAACAGGAGCCACAATGAATTCAGGAGGGATAATTGGAGTAGGAGAGAGAACAGGGGCTTCATCCGACGAAAATGATCTGGACAGGGCATCAGCCTTGGAGTTTTTTGAACCAGGGCGAAAAGAAATTATGAAATTAAATCTGGAGAAAAAGAGAGCCCAACGTGCTTGGCGGGGATTCAGTCTCTTGGCAGAAGAGATGTATTCAAGATTTTTATGATCCGTAAGAATGGTGATAGGTTCAGCCGAACCCTCCAGTAAATGACGCCATTCCTCTAGGGCCAATTTAACTGCTAAAAGTTCTCTGTTGCCCACGTCATAGTTTCTCTCAGCAGAGGAAAATTTCCGTGAAAAGAAGGCACAGGGATGTAACGGGCCATGAAAGTCAGACCGTTGTGAGAGGATGGCCCCAACTCCGGAATCAGAAGCATCCACCTCCAAAACAAAAGGACGAGAAACATCTGGATGAATCAAAACAGGAGCAGAAGAAAAGGCTTGTTTCAGGTCATCAAAAGCTCTCTGTGCTTCAGGGGTCCAGACAAACCTTGTACCCTTCCTAGTAAGGGCAGTGATGGGAAGGACGATGCCGGAAAAATTTCTAATGAACTTCCTATAGAAGTTGGCGAAGCCCAGGAACCGTTGGACTGCTTTCAGATTAGAAGGAGGGACCCATTTGTGGACCGCAGAGACTTTTGCTGGATCCATCTCAAAACCAGAGGCAGAAATGATGTAACCAAGAAAGGAAATCTTGGGCTGATGAAATTCGCATTTGTCAATCTTGGCAAACAAATTATTCTCTCTGAGGCGTTGAAGGACCTGTCTCAGATGAGAAACATGAAGAGATTCACAAGGGGAGAAAATCAAAATGTCATCCAGATAGATGACAACAAAGGAGTAGAGGAGGTCTCGGAAAATATCGTTCATGAAGTCTTGAAAGACAGCGGGGGCGTTGCAGAGGCCGAAAGGCATGACCAGGTACTCATAATGGCCGTCTCGTGTGTTGAAGGCTGTCTTCCACTCATCTCCTTGCCTTATACGGATAAGATTGTAGGCTCCCCTGAGGTCTAATTTAGAAAAAATTTTGGCGCCCTTGAGCTTATCAAAAAGTTCAGGAATGAGAGGGAGAGGATATCTGTTTTTGATAGTTATCTTGTTGAGACCACGATAATCGATGCATGGCCGAAGACCCCCATCCTTCTTCTGAACGAAGAAAAATCCGGCACCAGCAGGTGAATTAGACTTCCTGATGAACCCCCTAGATAAATTGTCCTGGATGTAGTCCTTCATAGCCTGAGTTTCAGGTATGGATAAAGGGTAAGTTCTTCCCCTAGGAGGGACGGTTCCAGGGATCAGGTCAATGGGACAGTCATAGGGTCTATGTGGGGGAAGGACTTCAGCGCTTTTCTTCTCAAAGACATCAGAAAAGTCTCTATAACAGGCAGGAAGAGACTCGAGGGTGGATAAGGAACAAACGGAGACTGGAGAAGAAGAAGAAGAGCGCAAACAATTGGAAGAACAGCAGGAATTCCAAGCAGACAGTTCTCCAGCAGACCAGTCAATAGCAGGGTTATGCAGTTGCAGCCAAGGCAACCCTAGGATGACCGGAGTGGAAGGACAGGAGATGGCCAAAAACGAAATCTTCTCTTTATGGAAAGAACCAACTTGCAAGTGCAGAGGGCAAGTGGAGTGAGTAATCAGTCCAGGAGAGACGGGATGTCCATCAATTGCTTGAGCCGCCAGAGGCACTTGAAGAGGAACAAGGGGCAAGGAAGAGGCTCGGGCAAAAGAGAGGTCAATGAAGTTCCCAGCAGCACCGGAGTCGATGAAAGCCTGGCAAGGAATGGTTTTGGAGGAGTGCTTAATAAGACATGGAACCAATAGGCGAGAGTAATTTCTTGGTGGAGAAGAAGCGGCAGTGCCCAGGACGGTCTCCACCGGCCGACCTAGGCTTTGGAGTTTCCCTGCGGCCGAGATTGAGACTTGTTAGGACAAGTTTTGACAAAATGACCCTTCAGGCCACAGTAAAGGCACAGACCTGCCGTACGACGACGAGACCTCTCCTCGGGGGTAAGTCTAGTAGCCCCCAGCTGCATGGGTTCCTCCGGCACAGGAAGAGAATTAGCTGGAGAAGGAATGTTGGAGTCGAGGAGCAGTCTGTGAGCACATGATTTGGCCGAAAGCCTCTCCTTCAGTCGAACATCAATTCGGATGACCAAAGAGACCAGGTCTTCAAACTGCGGAGGAAGATCTCGGGCAGCCAACTCGTCTTTTAGGGACTCATTGAGACCGTTCCAAAAAGCTGCCACAAGGGCCTCGTTATTCCAGGATACTTCCGCGGCAATGGTACGGAAATCAATGGCGTACTCGGCTGCAGAGAGTGACCCCTGGGAGATCTTTAAGAGACGAGTCGAGGCATTCTCCTTCCTGCCAGGAGCATCAAAAATCTCACGGAAAGTGGATAGGAAGGCCGTGGAGTTGTGAACCAGAGGATCGTCCCGTTCCCAGAGAGGGGAAGCCCAGGCCAGGGCCTTTCCATAAAGCAAAGTCAAGACATAGGCCACTTTGGACTTTTCATTAGGAAACTGTGAAAGCTCGAAGTGGATCTTGCACTGGTTCAAAAAACCTCGACAGGTCTCGGGGTCCCCGGAGTAACGAAGGGGTGCAGAAATCTTGGGTCTCCAGCAAAAACTCTCCCCACTGGGTAAATGAGCCGAGACCAGAACTGGAGCAGGCGGTGCCACAGAAACAGGAGGCAATGGGGTCTGGGAGGCCTGCAGGACATCTAGGCGACTGGACAGATGTTGAATACTCTGAGCGAGATGCAACTGCTGGGTCTCAGAATCCTCAAGACGCTTCATGAGAGCCTCCAAAACAGTCTCCAGAGAGGAAGGTCGACCAGCGGCTTGGGAAGGATCCATTTTAAATGGCCCAAGCTAACTGTAACGATCTGTTACCTGGGATCCCGGAGGAGGACAGCTGGTCCTATGCAGACAAATGGCAACTGGAATTCCTCTACAGCTCCGGTCTTCACCGACGCCCTTTTGGGGCCCCGGACTTTCTGCGGCGGAGTCAGCAAAGGAGCCAAGCGTGTTAGCCAAAAGCGAAGTATCCAGGGATCAGGCAAAGGCGTAGTCAATTACAGGCAGTGGTCGGTTTCAGGAAGCAGAGAAGCGAAGTACCAAGGGATAAGGCAAAAGCGTCGTCAAGTTCAAGCAGTGGTCGGTCCAGGCAGCGAAGGTACAAGGTTGAATAAACAGGCCAAGGGTCGAATAAACAGGAAAGCAGGCAAACGGGGCTTGAGCAGGAACTGTGGAAACAGAAGCCAGCTTGGGCAATGTGAGGAGGAAGAGGAAGGTATTTAAGGGGACAGGAACCAATCAGGAGCAGGCTGAGGAAGACAGACAGATCAGGGACCAATAGGAAGCCAGGCGCCCAATTTAGATGTCATAGCTCCTCAGTGTTTTGGTGGGAGCATCCATTTTGGTGTGCACCAGTGTTTATGCGCCGGCGCCTAAGTTGACGCACTCCAGCGTTTATGCGCTGGCGCGCTGCTGGTGTTACACTTTGTCTATTCCACTTGGTAATATAAGGGGAATGTAAATATATTTTAAATATATTCTATTCTATGGGTCTGTTCATACTACTACTGTATGGACACTCTACAAAAATCCTATCCTACGTACAGGGCTGACATTTTTAACAGCCATGAGTCTGCCATAAAACTCTCCCCTGCTCTCCAAAGTATACGGCCCAAATGTAAATAGAAATGTTAAATTGTGCCCCATTGATAATACACCCCCTAGTCCTAGGGGTGTGCAAAAACTCTATGGTACAAAGGATACCCCTAAACAGGGTAAGGAAGAGCTGTAGACTTTCAAAGGCCCAGAGAACTCCTGGATTGAGGACAACACAACAAAAAGTGAATAAATAGAAATGATTACAGGAGGGGCAAAATAAAGGAAATTAGGACAACATTTAAATTCCTGCAATAGCCTGATGGAATGCAAATCATTGAACTTTGAGCTTCTGCTGATTTATATTCCTTTGTACACACCCCTTCTAATAAAGATATAAAAATTGGATGACCTGTAAAGGCCCATCCTAGTGGCAAAAAAAAGTGTGTTCATTAAAGGGGTTGTTCATCTTTGAGTTAACTTTTAGTATGATACAGATAATAAAAAGTAGCAAAAGTAGTTTTACAGAGCATTTGTTTTTCAGATGGAATTTTTTTTAGAATATACTCACAACTGGAATGGGACGTTATTTAAGAAAAAATGAGAACTTCTAATATTTTATCGAATAATCCTGACCCAAAAATTCGAATCGAATTTGAATCGAGTTTTCCCTCTGAATAAAACTTGAATGTCAGGATTAACATATTTAAATGGCTCAATGGGACCTCTGCCATTGACTTGTAAATTAACTCGGCAGGTTTTAGGTGGCGACTATACAAATTAGGACTGTTTCCATGGTGTGATAAATCTCACATTCGAATTGGGGGGATTAAACTTCTAGGGGGCAGATTTATCAAGGGTCGAATAGTGTTTCTGTATGGTCAAAACTGTCAAATTCAACTAGGGAGTTGTTCAAATACAATTCAAGTTTTTCAAAAAATTTGAATTAGATTTTTGAGTTTTATCATACTCTGGCCCTTGAAAAACTCTAATCCAGCTAATCGCCACCTAAACCCTGCCGAATTGCTGTTTGAGTCAACGGGAGACGTCCAGGGATCAATTTAGTGATGTTTGCACCCTTCTTGACATTCAATTTGACCCATGATAAATGTGCGTCCAAAAAACCAAAAAAATTTGAAATTCGAATTCTAATTTACTATTCGACCCTTAATAAATCTGCCCCAACATGTTGGAGAGGGGTGTCTAGACTCACACAGTTACATGACTGCAAGCAACAACATTTACACCCCCTTTAACCAATAAAACTTTCTAGTATAAGAATTTCCCTGGGAAATGTCTCAAACTCCTCTTTTTTGCAAACGTTAGTGCATAAAGGTGTAATCAAGTGATACCAGTGTGATTAGCACCGGGATTCCAGTAAATATTTGCATATGACCAGGGCTTACTGGTTCATGCCAAGCTTCTCTCAAAACACAGACCAGCTGCATATTTGTTGTATAAACACTACCGGACATAAAATATTTGGAAAGTTTATGGATATTGGTGTTAGTCATGACACGGTTTGCGTAACAGAGTTATAGTGTGTAAGAGGACACTAATGGGAGTGAGCTAGTGTAAACCAGTTAAAAAAAATTCAAAAAATTCTTTGAATTGATCAAGCCAATGACATCAAGTTTTGATATCTGTATATATAAGTATGGGAGGGAGGTGCCCTGTTGCATCCCTTAGATAGTACAGAGTACAGTATGAGGGTATAGCTTATTGTGTGCCCAGAACATTCCTTCTCTGTATATTTGTATTTATACATATGGGAAGGAGGTGCCATATTGTTTCCCTTAGACAGAACAGTATGAGGGTATAGCTTATTGTGTGCCCAGAGCATTCCTTCTCTGTATATTTGTATTTATACATATGGGAAGGAGGTGCCATATTGTTTCAATTAGACAGTACAGTATGAGGGTATAGCTTATTGTGTGCCCAGAACATTCCTTCTCTGTATATTTGTATTTATACATATGGGAAGGAGGTGCCATATTGTTTCCCTTAGACAGTACAGTATGAGGGTATAGCTTATTGTGTGCCCAGAACATTACTTCTCTGTATATTTGTATTTATACATATGGGAAGGAGGTGCCATATTGTTTCCCTTAGACAGTACAGTATGAGGGTATAGCTTATTGTGTGCCCAGAACATTCCTTCTCTGTATATTTGTATTTATACATATGGGAAGGAAGTGCCATATTGATTCCCTTAGATAGTAAAGTATGAGGGTATAGCTTATTGTGTGCCCAGAACATTCCTTCTCTGTATATTTGTATTTCTACATATGGGAAGGAGGTGCCATATTGTTTCCCTTAGACAGTACAGTATGAGGGTATAGCTTATTGTGTGCCCAGAACATTACTTCTCTGTATATTTGTATTTATACATATGGGAAGGAGGAGCCATATTGTTTCCATTAGACAGTACAGTATGAGGGTATAGCTTATTGTGTGCCTAGAACATTCCTTCTCTGTATATTTGTATTTATACATATGGGAAGGAGGTGCCATATTGTTTCCCTTAGACAGTACAGTATGAGGGTATAGCTTATTGTGTGCCCAGAACATTCCTTCTCTGTATATTTGTATTTATACATATGGGAAGGAGGTGCCATATTGTTTCCCTTAGACAGTACAGTATGAGGGTATAGCTTATTGTGTGCCCAGAACATTCCTTCTCTGTATATTTGTATTTATACATATGGGAAGGAGGTGCCATATTGATTCCCTTAGACAGTACAGTATGAGGGTATAGCTTATTGTGTGCCCAGAACATTCCTTCTCTGTATATTTGTATTTATGGGCGGTCATATACATCAACAAACCAATGTGGTTGGTTTTCTGCCCGATCAACATCTAGCTGTAACGATCGCCGCCCGGAGCAGGCCCAGGAGCTCCGGGCGGCGCGTCCTCTCCTGCCGGCTTCGCTCCCAAGATGGCGGCGCCCATGGCCGCCACGTGGGTAAGCGGCGCCGGTGCGATGACGTCAGTGCGCCGACGTCGGCGCAAGGACGTCAATGACGTCACCAAGGCGCCTAATTCAAATAAAAAGCCTGTTTAGACGCCAGAATGGCGCCCAAGTATAGGAAACCTTGCTCTAAGTATTTCCTGGGTTCCCTGTGTTCTGTTATTCCTGAACTTGTTCCTGATTAATATCCTTGACCCCTGCCTGGACTTTGGACTTGCTGTTTGCCGCCTGCCTTGAACTCTTGCCTGGATTCTGACCACTCTTTTGGATTAACCCCTTGGACACCGCGACCTTGTTCCCTCAAGAGGGCTTCCTCCTTGATCCGGACAACCTCCCTGGAGGGAGCTCCCGGCTCCCTGACATTATACTTGGGCCATGGATCCTACTGAGGAAGCTACGCCTGATGTCGGACGAGCGCTCCGCGGACTGGCATCCCGCATGGAGGATTATGAAGCCCAGCAGTACCGCATTGGGCAGGCACTCGATACCCTCCTCTCTCGGATGCCTCCAGCGCCCTCTGCACCCTTCCTGTAAACCCTTCCTTGGCGGCCGCTTCGTCCACCGCAGGTTCCTCGTCAAGTGAGCCTCGCATTCCGCCTCCTCCTCGCTTCAGTGGGGACCCACAAGCCTGCAGAGGTTTCGCTACACAGTGCCAGATCCAGTTCGAGTTCCAACCCTCGCACTTCCCCAATGAACGTTCCAAGGTGGGGTATGTGATGTCTCGTTTGGTGGGCAAACCGCTTGAGTGGGCAACATCTCTTTGGGAGAAGAATTCTCCACTGACCTTTGATGCCAAGGCCTTTCTTCAAGCATTTCGTACTGTGTTTGATGCCCCGGGTCGGGTCACTAATGCTCCTTCTCGTCTTCTGCAACTCCGGCAGGGAAACCGCAGTGTCAGTGACTATGCTATTGACTTTAGAACTTTGATGGCTGAGACTTCCTGGAATGACGATGCCTATAAGGCCGTATTCTATCAAGGTCTGTCTATTCGCATTAAAGATGATCTTGTCTCCAGGGAGTCCCCTGACCTGCTGGAGGATCTGATCGCACTTTCTATCAAGGTGGACACTCGACTCAGAGAGCATCAAGTAGAGAGGGAGCGCTGTAAAAGATTTCAACCCTTGTTGGCACCTCGCTTCCAGAGACCTCTCCTGCAGACTCCAGCTACTCTAGCCTCTCCTTCTCCTCCGGAGGAACCAATGCAAGTTGGAAGGGCTCGTCTATCCGAACAAGAAAGACTTCGTAGACGAATGGCTGGCTTATGTCTGTATTGTGGCGGACAGTCTCATTTTGCGAACTCTTGTCCGGTGAAGCCCACGAGTTCTGTTCCCCGAGGTATATCTAGGGTAACGCATGTAAGGGGCACTACTCCAAAGTCTCAAGAGAACTCTCACAGGTTTCTCCTTCCTTTACAGATCCGCCTAGCCTCTAAGACTATCGTTGGCTCTGCTTTCATTGACTCTGGAGCGGCTGGGAACTTCATGGACGCTCAATTCGCCAAACACATGGAAGTTCCCTTATTCCCATTGTCTACTCCTCTCCGTGTCATTGCCATTGACGACAGACCCCTGGAGGTTGAACTTGTCTCCATGACGACTGGGGAATTGCCTGTGCAGGTTGGGATGCTGCATAAAGAAAGACTTTCGTTCCTAATTATTTCCTGCCCATCCGTTCCAGTTGTGTTGGGTCTCCCTTGGCTGCGCCTGCATAATCCCTCCATTGATTGGACCGCAGGACAGATTACCCGTTGGAGTCCATTTTGCCAGCAGCACTGTCTTCCTGCTGAACCCCTCCAGAGGGTGAATATCTCTTTATCGGATCTGAAGTCTCTACCTCCCTTTTATAAGGAATTCGCTGATGTGTTCTGTAAGAAGTCTGCGGAATTCCTTCCTCCACATCGCCCCTACGACTGTCCTGTCGAACTCCTGCCAGGAGCCATGCCCCCCAGAGGCCGCACTTACCCTCTCTCTCCGGCAGAGACCACCGCAATGAAGGAATACATCCAAGAAAATCTCCAGCGGGGGTTTATCCGCCCTTCTACCTCTCCTGCAGGGGCTGGGTTCTTCTTCGTGGAGAAGAAGGACGGAGGCCTTCGGCCATGTATAGACTATCGGGGCCTGAATAAAATCACTGTAAAAAACAGGTACCCACTACCCTTGATTGCAGAGCTCTTCGACCAGCTGAAGGGGGCGAAGATATTCTCTAAGTTAGATCTCCGGGGGGCGTACAACCTCATTCACATCCGTGAGGGTGACGAATGGAAGACGGCTTTCAACACTCGTGACGGGCACTATGAATATCTCGTGATGCCCTTCGGCCTTTGCAATGCCCCTGCCGTCTTCCAGGAGTTTGTTAACGATGTGTTCCGGGATCTCCTAGGAAGGTTCGTAGTCGTGTACCTGGACGACATCCTGATCTTTTCTAAAGACCTAGAAAGCCATCGCTCCCAGGTGAAGGAGGTACTCTCTCGTCTGAGGAAGAACTCTCTCTTCGCCAAGTTGGAGAAGTGCGTCTTCGAGGTGTCCAAGATCCCCTTCCTAGGATACATTATCTCTCCTGAGGGATTTGAGATGGATCCTGTGAAAGTGTCTGCCATCCAGGAGTGGCCCCTCCCGCTGAGTACCAAGGCAATCCAGAGATTTATCGGATTTGCTAACTACTATCGGCAGTTCATCCGGGGGTTCTCTTCCCGCATTGCACCTATCCTGGCCCTCATCCGGAAAGGGGGTAAACCCAGCTTGTGGCCTCCATCTGCCATTGAAGCTTTCCAGTCCTTGAAAGAGGCCTTCACGTCTGCTTCTGTCCTCCGACACCCCAATCCTGAACTACCCTTCTGCATCGAAGTTGATGCTTCTGAAGTCGGAGCCGGAGCCATCCTGTCTCAGAGACACCCCGCTGATGGGAAGTTGCACCCCTGTGCTTATTTCTCCAAGAAGTTCTCGTCCGCAGAGCAGAACTACGATGTCGGGAACCGAGAAGTCTTGGCTGTTAAACTTGCCCTTGAAGAATGGCGTCATCTCTTGGAGGGTTCTCTGATTCCTGTTCAGATTTACACCGATCATAAGAATCTCGAGTTCATCCAGTCCCTCAAGAGGCTAAACCCCAGACAGGCAAGGTGGGCTCTCTTCTTCTCTCGATTTAATTTTATCTTGACTTATCGCCCAGGCTCCAAGAATCGGAAGGCCGATGCCTTGTCTCGTAGTTTCTCTCCGGTGGACCGCTCTCCTGAGAGACAAGAGCCCATCATCCCTCCAGTCAAGATTATTGCCTCCCTGTATCCACAGTTTGCCGACCAAATCCTGGCTGGTCAGTCTTCTGCTCCTTCCGGTACTCCCATTGGGATGGCATTTGTTCCTCCTGAGCTGCGTCTGCCTATCCTGCAACAGACCCATTGTTCCAGGCAAGCCGGACACCCTGGCCCAGCTAAAACTCTTGAACTCTTACGACGCCTGGTCTGGTGGCCTGATATCCGCAAAGATGTGAAGGACTTTGTTGCTGCTTGTAATGTTTGTGCCACATCTAAGTCAAGCCACTCCCGCCCCAGTGGGTTACTACAGCCCTTGCCGGTTCCTTCCCGTCCCTGGACCCACCTGTCCATGGACTTCATTGTCGAACTTCCTCCCTCCTGTGGGAACACTGTGATCTGGGTTGTCATTGATCGTTTCTCCAAAATGGCCCATTTCATCCCTCTGAAGAAGTTGCCCTCTGCGGTGGAGTTGTCCCAGCTATTTATCCAGTACATCTTCCGCCTGCATGGTTTCCCGGTGGAGATCGTCTCCGATAGAGGCACACAGTTTACTGCCAAGTTCTGGCGTTCCCTATGCAAAGACCTGGGAATTGTTCTTCAGTTTTCTTCTGCATACCACCCGCAGACGAATGGGGCAGCTGAACGTGTCAACCAAGCCCTGGAACAGTTCCTGAGGAACCACGTTTCCCTTTGTCAAGATGATTGGTCTGATCTCCTCCCGTGGGCGGAATTTGCTCATAACAATGCCTGCCACTCTTCCACTGGAAGGTCTCCTTTTATGTCGGTGTATGGTCAACATCCTCAAGCCTTCCCACAAGACTTTGTGTTGTCCGATGTTCCGGCTGCTGATGACCATGCAGCACACATGTCTGCTATTTGGGCTGCAACCAAGTCCAATCTGGAGAAGAGTGCTCTGGTTCATAAGACATTTGCAGATCGTAGACTTAGACCCTCTCCTCCCTACAAGGTCGGTGATAAAGTCTGGTTGTCTTCCAGGAACATTCGGTTGAAGGTACCATCTCCTAAGTTGGGTCCGAGGTTCGTAGGTCCTTTTTCCATCCTGGAGGTGATCAATCCTGTGGCTGTCAGACTTCAGCTTCCTCCTGAGATGCGAATTCCCAACGTGTTTCATGTCTCCTTGGTGAAACCCGCTACCTCCAACCGCTTTTCTGTTGTCCAGCCTCCTCCTCCTACTATCTCTGTGGATGGTCAACAAGAATATGAAGTGGAGAAGATCCTTGACTCCAGAATCTACAGGGGGTCTCTTCAGTACCTCATCAAGTGGAAGGGCTTTGGCCCTGAAGAATGCTCCTGGGAAGGATACTCTGATGTCCATGCTCCTCGTCTGGTGAGGGAGTTCCATTCCAAGTTTCCCCAGAAGCCAAGTCCTGGTGGTCCGGAGGCCCCCCGTGAGGGGGGGGGTACTGTAACGATCGCCGCCCGGAGCAGGCCCAGGAGCTCCGGGCGGCGCGTCCTCTCCTGCCGGCGTCGCTCCCAAGATGGCGGCGCCCATGGCCGCCACGTGGGTAAGCGGCGCCGGCGCGATGACGTCAGTGCGCCGACGTCGGCGCAAGGACGTCAATGACGTCACCAAGGCGCCTAATTCAAATAAAAAGCCTGTTTAGACGCCAGAATGGCGCCCAAGTATAGGAAACCTTGCTCTAAGTATTTCCTGGGTTCCCTGTGTTCTGTTATTCCTGAACTTGTTCCTGATTAATATCCTTGACCCCTGCCTGGACTTTGGACTTGCTGTTTGCCGCCTGCCTTGAACTCTTGCCTGGACTCTGACCACTCTTTTGGATTAACCCCTTGGACACCGCGACCTTGTTCCCTCAAGAGGGCTTCCTCCTTGATCCGGACAACCTCCCTGGAGGGAGCTCCCGGCTCCCTGACACTAGCCAACTTTGGGCCATATATTGATCAGGAAGCCTGTTGGAGGACCCCATAAACTGGGACTTAATCTGTCGGCAGCTTATATCTGCTCAATGCATGGGGGGCCATAAGAGTTTACCCTGATACACCTGATCAGTCAGCAATAAAGCTCCTCTTCCATGCATTAAAGTTCCAAAAACGCTGGCGACTTTTCCTTTTTTGAAGCGAAATTGCCTGAATCAAACTTTTTTTTGGGTAACCGGTTTTCTTCAGGCATTTCATAACATATGGAACATTCATTTTACAGTGGGCTCATGTGTAGGGCATTATATTAAAGGAGAAGGAAAGTCTTTGTGTACTTGGGGGTGCCAAATGTTAGGCACCCCCAAGTGATTGTATTGACTTACCTGAAATCCCGGCCGGAGCTGCTATCAGCAGAAAACTACACCGGCCCTGGGTTATACCAGTGAGCACCACGGAGCGATCCTCTGCCTTCGCGCGGCTGTGAATGCACAGTAGAACGAAAAGTTGAACTTTAACTAAAAAGTCGTTATTTAGTTCTACTGCGCATGTGTCTGCTCTGGGAAATTTGAAGAAAGAAGAAGCCGGAAGAGGATCTCTCCATGGTGCTCGCTTGAATCACCCTCAGCCGGTGCAGTTTTCTGCTGATAGAAGAACCGCCGGGATTTCAGGTAAGTCAATACAATCACTTGGGGGTGCCTAACATTTGGCATCCCCCAAGTGCAAGATGACTTTCCTTCTCCTTTAACTCTATTGTCTTTATTAAGGTTCCCTGGACATTTGTAAGAAAAAGTGGCGACTTCAAGCACTTGCATCAACATTTATAATAAAGACGTCCATACAACTTTAAATTACCCGCCGTATGCAAATTGACCTAAGCGCAAGCTCACTGGTGAATTTTCGCTCGGCACAAACGAACACTAGCACATCTTCGCTATGAAATGCTCGCACTGCTGAAGTAACACTAGCGAAAAGTCGCCAGCGTTCGGCGCCCAGGGTGCAACGTTGCATATTAGTGAATGAGAGTAGTAGTAGCGAATTTGTGCCTGGCGAGGTGGTGCGATGTGTGTGAAGCGGTGGCTGGTGACAATTCGCCCCTTTAGTAAATCTCTTCCTTATTGAATTTTAGGTTGGTTCTCCCTCCACAGTAGTGACCCCATGCAATGAAATGCCTATTGCACTCATATAATGCCCTGTCTGCATTGCAGGGGAATGGAAACGTCTAATAACCTATAGCCCAAGGTGAGTGGGAAGTGTAATGCGGGGAAACAAAATATGCCGCTTAGTACCATAAAATGACAGTAATTCCTTTTTTTTTTTAAACATATTCTTCGTTTTTATGAGTTTTACAGAGTACAGATCAGAGACTGGGAAGGGGAACAGTTAGGGAGGAACAGCATTATCCATATCAAGCTGTTAACTTCTTCTCTGCTCGCAAAAGATATTTTTAAAGAACAAGATAGCAAGTGCCTGCGTTCAACCCGATTATCTTTATGGGAGGCGGGGGCATCATAATAAACTTGATTCACAGGGCCCAAAGGTTATAGGGAAAAGTATCCTGAGAAATGTCCATATAAAACTTCACAATATGCACAGCTTACTACTCTACTACCCATAAAGTATGTCGTTACCTTATTTAAAACATATTCTTTGTTTTGATGAGCTTTAAAGAATACAGAACAAAGAGACAATTGGATGTAAAGCGGTCGGGGAAAAACAGAATTATAAATATCAAACTGTAACTTTAATCTCTCTTCCCAGCAAGATATTTTAAAAGGGAAAAATATACCCAGTGCCTACATTCATGTTCAGAAGTCTGTTCAGCACGCGGATCTTTAGCTTTTGGCATCGAGAATTTAATTTAAAGATTTGTTTTGAATGCAAACCAAAACCTCTGTGCCAATGTTTCGAATTAGTGTAGCGTCTGGTGGGGGGTATTGGATATCAGGGGACATGGGTAGAGATTACTCAGTATGTAAGGACTCTTGACGGCAGTAAGTACTTTCTAAAAATGACATGATGTATAAATAGAATAAAGGGCACACTGAGATATGTGGATTACAAACTTGGGAGCGCCGAGGTCGATCAGTTAAAGGGGTCGCTCACCTTTAAATTAACTTTCAGAGTGATATTCTGAGACGATTTGCCATTGAGACTGGAATATAAATTGGACAGGGGCTGAATAGAGAGAGGAGTAATAATAAGTAGCAATAATAATACATTTGTAACTTTACAGGGAATTTGTTTTTAAATGGGGTCAGTGACGCTTAGGGGCCGATTCACTAAATTCGAGTGAAGGGTTGGAATGAAAAAAAATTCGAATTTCGAAGTTTTTTTGGGCTACTTCGACCATCGAATGGGCTACTTCGACCTTCGACTACGAAAATCGAACGATTCGAACTAAAAATCGTTCGACTATTCGACCATTCGATAGTCGAAGTACTGTCTCTTTAAGAAAAACTTCGACCCCCTACTTCGGCAGCTAAAAGCCCATAGGCTTGCCTGGGATTTTTTGATCGAAGGATATTCCTTCGATCGTTGGATTAAAATCCTTCGAATCGTTCGATTCGAAGGATTTAATTGTTCGATCGAATGAAAAATCCTTCGATCGATCGCAGGATTTGCGCAAAATCGTTCGACGTCGATATTCGAAGTCGAACGATTTTAGTTCCTAGTCGAATATCGAGGGTTAATTAACCCTCGATATTCGACCCTTCGTGAATCGGCCCCTTATTTGAAAGCTGGAAAAAAAGTCAGAAGAAGAAGGCAAATAACGCAAAAACTATAAAAAAAAGAAAACGTGAAGACAAAATGAAATGGTGCTTAGAATTAGTCTTTCTATAACATACCAAACGTTAAATTAAAGGTGAACCACTCCTTTAATCGTTTAGGCTGTGGGCGTGGTACTTTTGAGCCCGCTTGTGTTGCTCAGTTACATTAGACTTGTATTTGGGCATTGCTGTGCTCACACTGAATTCAAAATCTGGTGCGAGGTACAGAATGCAACTCCAACGGCAGCTGGTAATGGCAGGGTGCAAAAATGTAACAAATGTGGCAGTTTGATCCCTTTTCTTGCACTTTATATCCTGCCAAGCACTTTGTCAATGAGGCCTCTTGCGCTTTTCGGCAGATTCTCACTACACTGCTCTTCCCTGTCCCACCCCAGACCTACCTGACATTTCTACTGTTTGCTCCTTGGTCACAAGTCCTAGTTATGGAAAGGCATCTTGATTCCTCTAATCAATAGGGTTGGGCTCTGTCCCGCAAGGGATCCTGGAACGTAACAAAGAGATTGTGAGATGTGACAAAAGATTAGTGGATGAGAAATATATACAGTTTAGGTGTAAACAAGTGTTTGGTACAACAGTACTATATCCCCCAGCCTCTCTAATCCCACACTCATACCAGTTTACTTTACTGTAATTGAGAGCAACCCAAATTGTACGTAGTTAGTTGTACATACACCAATAAACAGGGAATATAAGAAAACTATTATACTTTGAACTCTGTTTTCCTTAGTATACTCCTGTACTAAGCACAATTCAGCAGGAACAGCCCCTAAGTTTGCTCATAGTCTGTACAGAGAGATCCCATAAAACTATGGCAGCATAGTTATTCCCATGTACTAAGCACAATTCAGCAGGAACAGTCCCCTAAGTTTGCTCATAGTCTGTACAGAGAGATCCCATAAAACTATGGCAGCATAGGTATTCCCTGTACTAAGCACAATTCAGCAGGAACAGTCCCCTAAGTTTGCTCATAGTCTGTACAGAGAGATCCCATAAAACTATGGCAGCATAGGTATTCCCTGTACTAAGCACAATTCAGCAGGAACAGTCCCCTAAGTTTGCTCATAGTCTGTACAGAGAGATCCCATACACCTATGGCAGCATAGGTATTCCCCTGTACTAAGTACTAACTACAAGTACTGTGGGTTCTGTTTGAGTGGGTCTGCCAACCCTTTTAGGAACAGGGTGAATTTTGTTTCTTTATAAAAAGAAAATCCTAGAAAAATTAATCTGACACACACACCTGTTCCTTTCAGATAAGGTCTGACTTACTTCCCCCACAATTGTCCTGTCACTAAGCTTTTGTATAAAGATTTATTTATTTATTCGGTAGGCTGGTTGGAAAGTCAAAGGCAATAGCATTGCCAAGGCAATTTATTCTGACTGTCGTGGATTTTAGGGATCCATAGCAAATACATAGAGAAACAATAGTATACAAATACCTGTATATGCTATTAAAAGCAGCATGTGCTCAACTCCTTGGGGTAAATTTATCAAAGATTGAAGTTCCGCCACTAGAGTGAAATTCCGCAGCTCTCAATTCATTTCTATGGGATTTTGAAAGGCGTATTTATCAATGGGTGAAAGTGAAAGTTCACCCTTTGATAAATACGCCTATAAAAACCCCATAGAAATGAATGGAGAGTGGCGGAATTTCACTCTAGTGGTGGAACTTCACTATTAACTTCACTCTTTGATAAATATACCCCCTTGTTGTTACTTTTAAAACAATGTTGCAAAAGTCTAAGGGGCCGATTCACCAAGGGTCGAATATCGAGGGTTAATTAACCCTCGATATTCGACTGGGAATTAAAATCCTTCGCCTTCGAATATCGAAGTCGTAGGATTTAGCGCAGATAGTACGATCAAACTATCGAAGGATTATTCCTTCGATCGAACGATTAAATCCTTCGAATCGTTCGATACGAAGGATTTTAATCCAGCGATCGAAGGAATATCCTTCGATCAAAAAAACGTAGGAAAGCCTATGGGGACCTTCCCCATAGGCTAACATTGAGTTCGGTAGGTTTTAGATGGCGAACTAGGGGGTCAAAGTTTTTTTTAAAGAGACAGTACTTCGACTATCGAATGGTCGAATAGTCGAACGATTTTTAGTTTGAATCCTTCGATTCGAAGTCGTAGTCGAAGGTCAAAGTAGCCCATTCGATGGTCGAAGTAGCCCAAAAAACACTTCGAATTTTGAAGTTTTTTTACTTCGAATCCTTCACTCGAAGTTAGTGAATCGGCCCCTTAGTTCCCCAACAAAGACAGGTCTGTTAATCAACTGCCTTCTCTTACATTGTATCAACAGTCTGAGCCACAAGTGCAGAGAAGTGAAAGAGACAGACACTAGTGATGTGCGGGCTGGCCCAATACCCACAGGACAGGTTGCGAAACCCGGGTCGGTTGGGTCTGGGACGACCCCGCACCCCCCTTTGCAGGTGGCGGGCAGGTCCGGGTTGAGCTCTTTCTCCTGCTCTCCCAACCCACCATCTTAAACCGGCGGCTTCCGGCTTAATAGCCGCGTGCCTGCTCGCTCCTCCCCTTTTGTGACGTCATCACCGGAGCGGGTTGTCGCGGTTCTATAAAGGGAAGCCGGAAGTCGTGCTCGGGTGGGCGAGGGTAGAGGGATGGTTTCCCGACCCGAACATCACTAACAGACACTGCTTTCAATATTAATACATATACAAATAACTTAAAAATTGTAATGAATGTATATTGCAAAGTTGCTTAGAATTATATTTCATTTGTTAGGCCAAAAAAGATTTTCTTGGGTTAGGCATTGCCTTTAAGGAAACTGTGCATCTCACATTGAATGCATATATGCGCATAAACTACAACTCCATTTATATGTAGGTTGTAATAGACTCATTCAAGGCTCTTGAGGAAGAAGAAAAGAAAAAAACAACAATAAAGGCTATTTTGGGGAATTTACGTTTTTTTTAAAGAAGCTTAGAAGAATATCAGACTACGGTCATTACTCGGGGGCAGGAGGTTGGTTTCAGTTTCCATTTATAAATCAGAATGGAATTTTCCACCTAGATTAACAACAATGTATACAATACTAATAATGAGCGCAATCAAAGGAAAAGCAATATTGTGCTGGAGGGGGGAAAAAGGGCAAGTATTATGTGCAGAGGGTATAGGTAAGATGAGTTGGGTGAATAGTAGGAATAGCAAGAGCAACAGTTACAGGAATTAGATGGACAATAGTAGAACAATGGAAATCACAAAGGGCTGAAACTGCTAACAAAGCAAGAGAGGATTATTTATACCCCCTATGCCTAATATTTTCATTCCATACAAAGGAAAACTAAAAATGAACGTATACTGGCCCTTCCATACAGAGGTAAAACTCTACACTGCATTGCACCGGTGCTACCCTAGCTCTTGTCAAGATGGACTGAAGACTTATCTGCCTTAGGCAACCTACCCCCATTCCTCTCTGCAGAGTTCACAGGGGGTTAGGTTTCCCCTCACCCTCCTGATAATTCACATCAGCAGAATTCACTGGCAGTTGGGAATCTCTGAGAGTTCCCCGGAAACATCCTTCTCCCTGCGGATGTTTTCCTTTCCGCTGTGTGAGCATGGACTGTTGCCTAGCAACACAAAAGGATGCCTGCTTGCATTTGGTCTTAGTTCCCTGTATTTGTTGCTTATTGAGCCCCTAGGCAGACATGATTAGAACTTTGAGGGGTTATTTACTAAAATACAAATTTATCTCATAATATTAATAAAAAAAAAAAAACTGGACCAAACTCCCATGCTTATTTATTGAAAAAAACTCAATTTATTTGGATCATGACTAATTTAGTGAAAACCCGAATCATACTAATTTTACAGGCTTTTTCCTGAATCGCTTGTTTTTTTTAGTTTTCTCTCTAACCCCCCTGAATAACTTCAAATTGAGATGGTCCCTCTACCATTGACTTATACAGGACCTCATAGGTCCCAAATGGCAGATTTTCAGATTTGGGCTTTTTGCAGCATAATAAATAAATTAGGGATGTACCGAATCCAGGATTCGGCCTTTTTCAGCAGGATTCGGCTGAATCCTTCTGCCTAGCCAAACCGAATCCACATATGCAAATTAGGGGCGGGGAGAAAAATTGCGTGACTTTTTGTAACAAAACAAGGAAGTAAAAAATGTTTTTCCCTTCCCACTCCTAATTTGCATATTTTGGTTTGGTATAATCCAAAATAGTGGATTCAGTGCATCCCTAAAATAAATAAACAGTATAATAAATCGCGAAAAATTCAAGTTTTTTTTTTTCGAGACTTCACAACTCGACCTTTAATAAATAACCCCCTTAAAGGGGTTGCTCACCTTCCAAACACTTTTTTCAGTTCAATTTTTTTTCCAATTGTTCACCAGAAAAAACGACTTTTATCAATTACTTTCCATTTTTTATTTATTTACCGTTTTTCCAAAATCTAAGGGGCCGATTCACGAAATTCGAGTGAAGGGTTCGAATAAAAAAAAATTCGAATTTCGAAGTATTTTTTGGGTACTTCGACCATCGAATTGGTTAAATTTGATCGAATTTGATCGAATTCGAACGATTCGAACGATTAGAATTAAAAATCGTTCGACTATTCGACCATTTGATAGTCGAAGTACTGTCCCTTTAAAAAAAACTTCGACCCCCTACTTCGGCAGCTAAAAGCTACCGAAGTCAATGTTAGCCTATGGGGAAGGTCCCCATAGGCTTGCCTGTGATTTTTTGATCGAAGGATTTTCGTTCGATCGTTGGATTAAAATCCTTCGAATCGTTTGATTCGAAGGATTTAATCCTTCGATCGATCGCAGGATTTGCGCAAAATCGTTCGACTTCGATATTCGAAGTCGTACGATTTTAATTCCCAGTCGAATATCGAGGGTTAATTAACCCTCGATATTCGACCCTTCGTGAATCGGCCCCTAAATCCCTCTGTGTGTGCAGCACAGTGTAAATGGATTTATATATTTGTGTGACACGAGTGCTTAACCTGTACTTCTGCTTCCGCCTGACAATGTAAAATAATAACAATAAAATTCAGGAACAATGCCGCAGCCTATTTTTAAATTGAGAGTAAACTGTCTGCACCCTGCAATGGTTCACAGGAATGCTTTCTGTCGTCTCAGATATGAGAAAGTACTTCTCTATTTGTAGTGTTTATCTTGCTGCTGCTTACAGCGACAATCATCCCCTGGGGGGGACAGAACATCTTAAAGGGGAAGTAAACATTATCGGGAACAATAGGATAATTTTCATTCATTTTCCCCTTGATATCTTTATAGTTTATTGTGCACAGAGGGCATTCTTTCCTGTGTATGGTACATAGGGGAGGTAATAGAGACTTACTTGCACTTAATCGCAGGTTGAATGTGATATTACAGTTCTGTTTCTATGAAAGGGAAATCACTCTCAGAACAATCAGTTGCTGGAGAATGTTATGCAAATTTCGCTGTTCTTTTCTGTGATAACCTTCACCCTGTCATAAAACAAAGCGTCCTCTCCTCTTGTGCAAGCGTTCTTATTGATGCGTGTAAAAATACTTGCTGAATGGATGGGAACGGTGTGGGCAGGAGATCTCTCCTTCAATCACTAATGAAAAAAAAAGAAAAGGTGCAAGAGTAATGATTTTTTCAAAGAATACGGTGGTCAGAAGCCCACTGATCTGCGTGAGTTTGGTTTACATTAATTTAAAGGAAAACTATACCCCCCCCCCAAACAGTAGTTCTCTATAAAAAGATATTGCATAAAACAGCTCACATGTAAAATCCTGCTTCATCTAAATAAACCATTTTTATAATAATATATTTTTCTAGTAGTATGTGCCATTGGGTAATCATAAATAGAATATTGCCATTTTAAAAAATAAGGGCCGCCCCCTGGGATCGTACGATTCACGGTGCACACATACAAACCAACAAACCATACTTGTTGGGTCACATGAGCCAATTAACAGACAGAGTTGTGTCTTTTGCTTCCACACTTCTTCTTGTTACAGTTGGGGGCCGATTCATGAAGCTCGAGTGAAGGATTCGAATTAAAAAAACTTCGAATTTCGAAGTGTTTTTTGGGCTACTTCAACCTTCGACTACTACTTCGACTTCGAATCGAACGATTCGAACTAAAAATCGTTCAACTATTCGACCATTCAATAGTCGAAGTACTGTCTCTTTAAGAAAAACTTCGACCCCCTACTTCGGCAGATAAAAGCTACCGAAGTCAATGTTAGCCTATGGGGAAGGTCCCCATAGGCTTGCCTGAGATTTTTTGATCGAAGGATATTCCTTCGATCGTTGGATTAAAATCCTTCGAATCGTTCGATTCGAAAGATTTAATCGTTCGATCGAAGGAATAATCCTTCGATCGTTCGATCGCAGGATTTGCGCTAAATCGTTCAAAGTCGAACGATTTTAGTTCCTAGTCGAATATCGAGGGTAAATTAACCCTCGATATTCGACCCTAAGTAAATCTGCCCCTTAGTGTTGTAGTATTTCTGGTCAGGTGATCTCTGAGGCAGCACAGAGACCATCACGAAATGGTGACTCAAGGCAAGAGATGTAAAAGGGCAAGATTTACTTAAATATATATTCCAGTTTGGTAAGATTCTTTAATATGCCACTTAATATAATATAAACTATTCGTTGCTTAAGGGGCCGATTCACTAAATTCGAGTGAAGGGTTCGAATTAAAAAAACATCGAATTTCGAAGTTTTTTTTGGTTACTTCGACCATCGAATGGGCTACTTCGACCTTCGACTACGAAAATCGAACGATTCAAACTAAAAATCGTTCGACTATTCGACCATTCGATAGTCGAAGTACTGTCCCTTTAAGGAAAACTTCGACCCCCTACTTCGGCAGCTAAAAGCTACCAAAGTCAATGGTAGCCTATGGGGAAGGTCCCCATAGGCTTGCCTGGGATTTTTTGATCGAAGGATTTTCCTTCGATCGTTGGATGTAAATCCTTCGAATCGTTCGATTCGAAGGATTTAATCGTTTGATCGAATGAAAAATCCTTCGATCGATCACAGGATTTGCTCAAAATCGTTCGACTTCGATATTCGAAGTCGAACGATTTTAGTTCCTAGTCGAATATCGAGGGTTAATTAATCCTCGATATTCGACCCTTCCTGAATCGGCCCCTTAGTGTTCATTTTGAGGTATAGTTTTCCTTTAATATTGATAATGAACTGTGGATGTTTGTTTCAATATTGATAATGAACTGTGTACATTTGTTTCAAAAGACCCTCCTTCGTTGTTTTCAGAATTTGCCGATAATTTGACCTGCCCTTGACTCTTCGTCGGAGTGCTAAAGAAGAAGTTCACTGTATCCTTTATTTCAGCATTTCGTAGAAAACGGGATTCTAAGACAATTTGCAGTTGGTCTTTATTTTTTTTTTCATTATCTTATGTGTTTTTTTATTGATTTTTTTGTTCGTCAGCTCTCCATTTTGGAATTTACGTGGCTGGTTGCTAGGTTTCCATGTACCGTAACAACCCGGAAATTGTTTTGCAATCAGAATGGTAGATGGATAGGAGAATGAGAATGTTGACAGGGACCTTAGATTGTAAGCTCCACTTCACTGACTGCTGGTGATAAAGTAATAAAGGGTAATTTACTAGTGCAATTTTGGATGGAAGCTGCCACTCCATGAGTGTTTTCCATCTGATGGACGCCCGGCGACAAAACTCACGCAACAAGTCGGATGGAGTCGCACGCGTTGAGATATAATTGGACTGAATGAAAAATTGGAGGTAACAACTACGCGGTCCGACTGTCGGATGAAGACGCTGCTTGTTACGTCCACATCCAACAGTCATGTCACGTCGGATCTCATTTAGGGGCCGATTCACTAAATTCGAGTGAAGGTTTCGAAGTAAAAAAACTTCGAATTTCGAAGTGTTTTTTGGGCTACTTCGACCATCGAATGGGCTACTTCGACCTTCGACTACGACTATCGAAGGATTCGAACTAAAAATCGTTCGACTATTCGACCATTCGATAGTCGAAGTACTGTCTCTTTAAAAAAAACTTCGACCCCCTAGTTCGGCAGATAAAAGCTACCGAAGTCAATGTTAGCCTATGGGGAAGGTCCCCATAGGCTTGCCTACGTTTTTTTGATCGAAGGATATTCCTTCGATCGTTGGATTAAAATCCTTCGAATCGTACGATTCGAAGGATTTAATCGTTCGATCGAATGAATAATCCTTCGATCGTTCGATCGAATTTTCTGCGCTAAATCCTTCGACTTCGATATTCGAAGTCGAAGGATTTCAATTCCTAGTCGAATATCGAGGGTTAATTAACCCTCGATATTTGACCCATAGTAAATCTGCCCCTTAGTTTTTACCTGCGACATTTCATTTAGTCCAATTTGAATCTTGGGGGTATATTTATCAAAGAGTGAATTTCGAGGTCCGCTACTCTCCATTCATTTCTATGGCATTTTGAAAGGGCGTATTTATCAAAGGATGAACTTTCACTTTCACCCATTGATAAATACTCTTTTAAAAATCCCATAGAAATGAATGGAGAGAGGCGGAATTTCACTCTGCGGACTGTGACGATCTCTAATTTCACTCTTTGATAAATATACCTCGTGACGCCTGCGTCTCCATCCGCGTGTGTCTTGTCGCAGGGCGTTGATCCGACATAAAACGCTCATGGAGTTCTACAAATCATTTCCCCCCATAACTCCAGCATAATTGCAGTGAAATGATTTGAGTTGAGCCAAACGCGGTGGGAACCCATGCAAATAACCCCTCTAGAGTGTCCGTAAACTACCCCTGACCCCCTCCTGACTCTGAAGCAGTGATGTGATTATAGAGACACTAGGGGGCAGATTTACTATGGGTCGAATATCAAGGGTTAATTAACCCTCGATATTCGACTAGGAATTTAAATCCTTCGACTTCGAATCGAAGGATTATTCATTCGATCGAACGATTAAAGCCTTCGAATCGAACGATTCGAAGGATTTTAATCCAACGATCGAAGGAATATCCTTCGATCAAAAAAACTTAGGCAAGCCTATGGGGACCTTCCCCATAGGCTAACATTGACTTCGGTAGCTTTTAGCTGCCGAACTAGGGGGTCGAAGTTTTTTTTAAAGAGACAGTACTTCGACTATCGAATGGTCGAATAATCGAACGATTTTTAGTTCGAATCCTTCGATAGTAGTAGTCGAAGGTCGAAGTAGCCCATTCGATGGTCGAAGTAGCTCAAAAAACACTTCGAAATTCGAAGTTTTTTTAATTCGAATCCTTCACTCGAATTTAGTAAATCTGCCCCTTACACAGCCACAAGTCCCAAATATTTACCCTTAAAGCTATAGCATGATTTGATTTTGTTTGCCACATGTTTTCTATGCTTAAACCACACCATCAGAATGAACAGTATCACCCTCATTTGTCTTTACTGGAAGCGCAGTTTAGTCAAAATACAGGTAAATTTCCATTTAGGTAACAGGAGCGTTCCCTAATATAACTATACATTTTTATCTGTTTAAACAAAATGTTGTTTTTTCTTAATTAGGATGTATGAACAGGGTATCATTATCTGCAATGAGTATTAGATTTGTGAAGCAGTAATCATACTGTATAAGTTATCCAGTGGAGTAAAGCATTTTCCCTTGCATATGTATGCTTTCTAATGCCATATCTCATTTGGTACATTAATTATAGCCTCTCTCATTATTATCTCTGTATGTGTGTATAATAGCTCCACACTGGCATGTGTTAACCCCCACCGTCATGCCTGCAATGCAAATGCAATTTGCATGTTTTATCCTGTCTGATTTGAAAGTAAAATGTACATTTTCTACACTGACACACACACCCTATAATTAGTGGAAGCTGAAATTCAAAGCTTCAAGGGGCATTGGATACTGTAGATAGAGAAGTATGGTACAACTACCCATTCAGCCAAAGGAAAGCTGCTGAAGAAAAAGTATTAAACCTGGGGCAAGGCAGTTATTGAGTAGTTAACAAAGTTCTGGGTTCTGTGACAATCGTGCAGCTCTCTATTGTATGTATAAATACAAATATACAGAGAAGGAATGTTCTGGGCACACAATAAGCTATACCCTCATACTGTACTGTCTAAGGGAAACAATATGGCACCTCCTTCCCATATGTATAAATACAAATATACAGAGAAGGAATGTTCTGGGCACACAATAAGCTATACCCTCATACTGTACTGTCTAAGGGAAACAATATGGCACCTCCTTCCCATATGTATAAATACAAATATACAGAGAAGGAATGTTCTGGGCACACAATAAGCTATACCCTCATACAGTACTGTATAAGGGAAACAATATGGCACCTCCTACCTATATGTATAAATACAAATATACAGATAAGGAATGTTCTGGTCACACAATAAGCTATACCCTCATACTGTACTGTCTAAGGGAGACAATATGGCACCTCCCTCCCATAAGTATAAATACAAATATACAGAGAAGAAATGTTCTGGGCACACAATAAGCTATACCCTCATACTGTACTGTCTAAGGGAAACAATATGGCACCTCCTTCCCATATGTATAAATACAAATATACAGAGAAGGAATGTTCTGGGCACACAATAAGCTATACCCTCATACTGTACTGTCTAAGGGAATCAATATGGCACCTCCTTCCCATATGTATAAATACAAATATACAGAGAAGGAATGTTCTGGGCACACAATAAGCTATACCCTCATATTGTACTGTCTAAGGGAAACAATATGGCACCTCCTTCCCATATGTATAAATACAAATATACAGAGAAGGAATGTTCTGGGCACACAATAAGCTATACCCTCATACTGTACTGTCTAAGGGAAACAATATGGCACCTCCTTCCCATATGTATAAATACAAATATACAGAGAAGGAATGTTCTGGGCACACAATAAGCTATACCCTCATACTGTACTGTCTAAGGGAATCAATATGGCACCTCCTTCCCATATGTATAAATACAAATATACAGAGAAGGAATGTTCTGGGCACACAATAAGCTATACCCTCATACAGTACTGTATAAGGGAAACAATATGGCACCTCCTACCTATATGTATAAATACAAATATACAGATAAGGAATGTTCTGGTCACACAATAAGCTATACCCTCATACTGTACTGTCTAAGGGAGACAATATGGCACCTCCCTCCCATAAGTATAAATACAAATATACAGAGAAGAAATGTTCTGGGCACACAATAAGCTATACCCTCATACTGTACTGTCTAAGGGAAACAATATGGCACCTCCTTCCCATATGTATAAATACAAATATACAGAGAAGGAATGTTCTGGGCACACAATAAGCTATACCCTCATACTGTACTGTCTAAGGGAATCAATATGGCACCTCCTTCCCATATGTATAAATACAAATATACAGAGAAGGAATGTTCTGGGCACACAATAAGCTATACCCTCATACTGTACTGTCTAAGGGAATCAATATGGCACCTCCTTCCCATATGTATAAATACAAATATACAGAGAAGGAATGTTCTGGGCACACAATAAGCTATACCCTCATATTGTACTGTCTAAGGGAAACAATATGGCTCCACACCTGTTTCCTCAGAAGTTCCTATTAGGGCACTGTGGAATAATAAAGTGTTGATATGATGTTCATGATATGGAGTTGGTTGGTGCTTCTAAATACACATACACTTTATATTAGTTCAACCATTTGTGTGCACTTGGCCTTGTGGTTGCAGCCCTGATACCACATATCAAACACATACAGCCCTGAGAAGAAAGTAACATCACCTCAGCATTTCTATCTCCTAAGCAACAAATCACGTCATCCACATCCGGGAAGCCTATCTGTATCAGAAGGTGACGTCGACGTTGTGGGGTAGTTGTGTGTGGGGCAGAGCGAGAGACAAGTCAGGTTTGTGAAGAAAGTGGTGTAGATAGGGAGAAAGCAGGATTGCAAATATATTGCATATTTAATTTACAGAACTGGGGATATTTTCCTTTTAAATCATCATCTAAAGGTGGCCATACAAAGGGAGATCCGCAATGTCGCCAAACCTCTCCCCTATATGCCCACATTGAGGTGGGTGATATCGGGCTGATCCAATCTTGGGCCCTAGGACCCAACGATCGGATCAGAATTGAGGCAATTTGGGTGGTCGGATCGCGGGACCGCACCAATGAACAGATGCGGCGCGATCTGATAGGATGTTTTACCCTGCCCAACTTTCGGCCAGATATCGTTCGGGGACACCCGTCGGATGGACCCACACAGGCCAATAAGCTGCAGACTCGGTCTGACACCAGCTTTTATTGGCCCATGTATGGCGGCCTTTACACTAGAGACTAATGGTAAGTGTATTGCCGCTACTGCAGAAAAGCACTTAACAAGTTAAAAAAACCGAAACCTACTATTTTCCACATGACCTCTCAGCAGGAAACGATTGCACCATTTAATCATGAAAGTCATTGGACTCAAAATAAACAACAATTCCCTTTTCTTCTTTGTTTCTTAGATTTCTACATTGCCACTCCCCCCCCCCGCTCTAATATTGGACTTGTGTGTTAATAATGCGGCCTGCACTCTGCAACCCACTCTGTTACCGTGACTCACGTAAAGTGAATCATCATTACTGTTCATTTAGTGATACATTAGGCAAATATGGAGAAGTTCTCAATACAATGTCAGCCTCATATCCATAATTCAGTTTTTTTTTCTTTTTTACTGTGCGCTCTTCAGGGCCGGATTTACATAGAGGGTGCCCCTAGGCCCATTGCCGTTCGTCGCCCCTGTCCCCTCCCCTTTATTCGTGCAAATTTTCATCTTCAATGGGGAAATTTAAAAAATTATTGTATCTCCAGCGCTTTCCCAGTGTTTTTGAACCAATGTGGGTGTAGTTGGGCAGCATGCCGCCCCCCTAAAATCCTGCCGCCCTAGGCCCAGGCCTACGTGGCCTTTCCACAAATCCGGGCCTGGCGCTCTTCATGAAAGGCAATATATAGTTTGGTACTGGTAAGGTTTTGGGTTTTTTTTTATTAAGGGGCCGATTCACTATAGGTCGAATATCGAGGGTTAATTAACCCTCGATATTCGACTAGGAACTAAAATCGTTCGACTTCGAAGTCGAACGATTTAGCGCAAATCCTGCGATCGAACGATCGAAGGATTATTCCTTCGATCGAACGATTAAATCCTTCGAATCGAACGATTCGAAGGATTTTAATCCAACGATCGAAGGAATATCCTTCGATCAAAAAATCTCAGGCAAGCCTATGGGGACCTTCCCCATAGGCTAACATTGACTTCGGTAGCTTTTAGCTGCCGAAGTAGGGGGTCGAAGTTTTTCTTAAAGAGACAGTACTTCGACTATCGAATGGTCGAATAGTCGAACGATTTTTAGTTCGAATCGTTCGATTCGAAGTCGAAGTAGTAGTCGAAGGTCGAAGTAGCCCATTCGATAGTCGAAGTAGCCCAAAAAACACTTCGAAATTCGAAGTTTTTTTAATTCGAATCCTTCACTCGAGCTTCATGAATCGGCCCCTAAATGTGGCTTTTAAGGCACCTTCTGATATATTGCAGTATTCAGTGAGAACAGCAATATTAATATTTAAGTTTTCAACCTAATGGATTTATGTTATGATGACCCTTTTGACATATATATATTTTTTTTAAATTATAAATAAGATTTCTTAGCCAGCAAAGTAGAAATGACAGACAATAAACTTCCTTCCTGGTTGGCTGTGCGCATAAGGATTTCCTTGTGTATGCATACAGGAAGTCTGGTGTGCAAAGAGAAAATGCTACACATTATGTAATGTTATTTTTTGTTTGTTTTTTTAGCTTAAAGGAAAACTATACCCCCCAAACAATGTAGGTTCTATAAAAAGATATTGCATAAAACAGCTCATACGTAAAACCCTGTTTCATGTAAATAAACCATTTTCATAATAATATACTTTTCTAGTAGTATGTGCCATTGGGTAATCATAAATAGAAAATTGCCATTTTAAAAAATAAGGGCCGCCCCCTGGGATGGTACGATTGACTGTACTCACAAACATACCAACAAACCATACATGTTAGGTCACATGAGCCAATTAACAGACAGAGTTGTGTCTTTTGCTTCCACACTTCTTCCTGTTACAGTTAGGGGGCCGATTAACGAAGGGTCGAATATCGAGGGTTAATTAACCCTCGATATTCTACTAGGAACTAAAATCCTTCGACTTCGAATATCGAAGTCGAAGGATTTAGCGCAGATAGTTCGATCGAACGATCGAAGGATAATTCCTTCGATCGAACGATTTAAATCCAACGATCGAAGGAATATCCTTTGATCAAAAAAAGTTAGCCAAGCCTATGGGGACCTTCCCCATAGGCTAACATTGACTTCGGTAGCTTTTAGATGGCGAACTAGTGGGTCGAAGTTTTTTTTAAAGAGACAGTACTTCGACTATCGAATGGTCGAATAGTCGAATGATTTTTACTTCGAATCCTTCGATAGTTGTAGTCGAAGGTCGAAGTAGCCCATTCGATGGTCGAAGTAGCCCAAAAAAAACTTCGAAATTCGAAGTTTTTTAACTTCGAATCCTTCACTCGAAGTTAGTGAATCGCCCCTTAGAGTTGAAGTATTTCTATAGTCTCTGAGGCAGCACAGAGACCACCACGAAATGGTGGCTCAAGGCAAGAGATGTAAAAGGGCAATATCTACTTAAATATATATTCCAGTTTGGTAAGATTCTTTAATATGTCACTTAATATGATATGAACTATCTGTTGCTTAAGTGTTCATTTTGGGGGTATAGTTTTCCTTTAAGGCACCCACAGCCATTTAATATAGAAGACATGTGCTTCAGATGCCCCTAGTAGCTCCCCATCTTTTTCTGCTGATTCACAGCATATGTTCTGGGCTCCTGTCTTTAATCTCAGCTCAGAGCTCAGAGTTTAGCAATATATAATATAACCTTTATGGATTAATGGTAGAGTCCTTTGATCAAGCGGCTACTGCCCAAACTGAAACTCTGCACTGAACCCATCTGTAATGCAATGGGGTAAATCCCCCCCCCACACACACAATGTGGATTGATCCTAATTAGTAGCCATTTGTCCCAAAATGTTAATTTATGGTAAAAAAACATCCAAATCTCACAGTGACTTCAGTGATCACAAGGGCTGCAATCATAAGGAAGTCTTGCTGGTTTAGTGTCTTATATCATGGGTCCCCAGTCATGTGGTTGAGCTTATCCTTTCCATTAATTCCATTAATTCCCATACCACAAAGGACTCTCTTGCATCATAGTCAATGCCTTTGATAGTCCTGTGTACAGCATAGATGCTAATCATAGTTACTTGATTTATAAAGAGACCATACAATCCCTTAAAGTTTGTTTTATTTATAAAGGTTAACTATAGTCTATAGTGGTTGCAAATGAAATATTTCTTGTATTTATACCTATCCTTCTGGGTGTGTAGAAAGTCTTGAATTATATCTGATCCCTGTTTGTCAAACGGTATGGAACCTTTTGATATTGGGGGCATTATGACTGGATATATATTTCCTCACATGGTTGGGCTGTATGGTCGAAATTGGCCGAACTGCTTAAAGGAAAACTATACCCCTCAAACAATGTCTCTATAAAAAGATTTGGCATAATGTGTATGCACTCATGTGTAAAACCCTGCATCATCTAAATAAAACATTTTCATAATAATATACTTTTTTAGTAGTATGTGCCATTGGGTAATCATAAATAGAAAGCTGCCATTTTAAAAAATAAGGGCCGCCCCCCTGGGATCATATGATTCACGGTGCACACAAACATACCAAACAAACCATACTTGTTGGGTCACATTAGCCAATTAACAGACAGAGTTCTGTATTAGCTTTCACACTTCTTCCCGTTACAGTTAGAGCTGCAGTATTTCTGGTCAGGTGATCTCTGAGGCAGCACAGAGACCATTACAAAATGGGGGTTCAAGGCAAGAGATGTAAAAGGGCCCCATGAATCCATGCACTCGTACCACCACTCACTTGCATGCTTACACCTGCTGGTCTCCTTATTTGAAGATCATGTATCGCTCTGTGGGCTTCATGAGGGTGCCATCAAGGTGCCACTGTATATATAGCCTTAGAGCTTCTAAAGCAAATATAGTTCTTACAACAGAACATTATATAAATTCATACACAGCACTGTTATTTACATTACTATGGAAGCATGCCTTTATCCAGTTTAACTAGTTCTGAACCGAAAGTAAAGGTGCTGTAATGTGCCCCTTTCAATATAAAAATAGTTATATCGAAAAAAAAAGGCCAGCAACACTGGGGTTTTCATACAAAACACATCGTATTATTATGTTATATGCATATAACATAATAATACGTTGTGTTTTGTATGAAAACCCCAGTGTTGCTGGTCTTTTTTTCGCTATATATATATATATGTATATATATATATGTGTGTGTGTGCCAGTATTGCAGCAAAGGCCAGATGCTACACTACATTGTAAGCAGCAGTCCTGCCCTGCTTTATGGCAGCTGAGATTCTAGCTATCTGTATAACAGAGCATTCTGTCCCAGTGGCTGCACAGATCCTATCTGATCCCCATTGTAAGCAGCAGTCCTGTCCTGCTTTATGGCAGCTGAGATTCTAGCTATCTGTATAACAGAACATTCTGTCCCAGTGGCTGCACAGATCCTATCTGATCCCCATTGTAAGCAGCAGTCCTGCCCTGCTTTATGGCAGCTGAGATTCTAGCTATCTGTATAACAGAGCATTCTGTCCTAGTGGCTGCACAGATCCTATCTGATCCCCATTGTAAGCAGCAGTCCTGTCCTGCTTTATGGCAGCTGAGATTCTAGCTATCTGTATAACAGAGCATTCTGTCCAAGTGGCTGCACAGATCCTATCTGATCCCCATTGTAAGCAGCAGTCTTGTCCTGCTTTATGGCAGCTGAGATTCTAGCTATCTGTATAACAGAGCATTCTGTCCCAGTGGCTGCACAGATCCTATCTGATCCCCATTGTAAGCAGCAGTCCTGTCCTGCTTTATGGCAGCTGAGATTCTAGCTATCTTTATAACAGAACATTCTGTCCCAGTGGCTGCACAGATCCTATCTGATCCCCATTGGAAGCAGCAGTCCTGCCCTGCTTTATGGCTCTAGCTTTATAAAGCAGGGCATTGCCAAAGTGTTCCACAATTTTATACTTCTGTGGAATTTTGTTTGTGCTTAGCATATTGCTTCCATTGCATGACCTTTATGGGAAGACTTTGTGGCTATGGTAATTGTTCATCTTCATGTGTGCATTCTGCATTTACATGCACGCAGAGTGAATGCCTCTTCTATTACATACTAGTTGAAGTGTGCTTATCATATAAATAATACATATCAAAATATTTTGTATATAGTAATTCACAATTCGTAATTGCTTTCCTCCTTTTTCTTTTTCAGCCATTTCTATCATATTGGTGCACCTTTTGATAAAGTACAGACTTCCTGCCAGAAAGTGTTGCGGTCGTTTCCTTAGGTGAATCCTTTCTTTACGACTGTTGCTGTTCGAGCATCCACGGAGTGTAGGTGTAACGGATTGTTCTATCTTCTCTGTTTGCCTAGATGAACGCATCCAGGGCCTCTATTTCACTGCGGTTCAGCAGAATTGTCCCTAGCACTGGGAATTGTTATTCAGCAACTACTAGAATGCCTTAGGACATATATATATATATACATTTTATGTGCCATTTTTATGTGCATGACATATGCATACAGTCCTTTAGTATGCACACTCTATATATCTATAGAGCAAGGCAAGGAGAGCATTCCTCAGCTACAAGAATTTATGTTATTAACACTTAGGTGTAGTATTTTCCATCACTAATATCTAGAATGTATCCTGTATGATGTTATGAGTCTATATGTGGCCTGGCATAATGTCAGGCAAACTGAGTCTTAAAGGAGACGGAAAGGTTAAAACTAAGTAAGCTTTATCAGAAAGGTCTATATAATTACACCAGTAAAAACCCTCAAAGTAATGCTGCTCTGAGTCCTCTGTCAAAAGAAACAGCACATTTCTTTCCTTCTATTGTGTACTCATGGGCTTCTGTATCAGACTTCCTGTTTTCAGCTTAAACCTCATAGCCCTGGGCGTGAGCATGCTCAGTTTGCTCCTCTTCCCCTCCTTCTCTGTTGTAATCTGAGCCCAGAGCTATAAGTAGGCAGGAAGTGATGTCATACCAAGCTAATACTGCAGCTGCTATCCTAAACAAACAGAGGGCTTCTAGAGCTTTTTACTAAGGTATGGTCAAACATTCTACAGAATAAATAGAGCATTCTACCTTGCACTATTGCAGCTAATCTATTGGCAATAAAATGCCTCTGTAGCTTTCCTTCGCCTTTAACAACTTTCTTTATAAGGGGCAACTGTAGATTAAAATGAACCTGCTAAGTTGTGCTTTGTATAGGGGACAAGGTTTAACTGTATGTGTCTTTACAGGGTATGCGCAAAGGTATAGAGGCTGTTCCTGCTGAACTGTACTTAGTATGGGTATTGAAACACAGACATCGTTTTATGGCATCTCTCTGTACAGGATATGAGCAGTCGTAGGAGTTCCTGCTTCATTGTGCTTTGTACATGGAAACGTATGCAGGGCACAATGTTTTCCCATGCCCAGGTCTAGTAACTCAGAGCAACCAATCCAATGTTTGCATTTAAACATCTGACCAATAAATGCCGCATGCTGATTGGTTGCTATTCCTGTAGCAACTCTGTACCATTTATTACATTACTACCTGTTCTATCTTTCATAACAACTTATGAGCAAAAGTATGTCCAAAATGAAGCTACCAATTAGGCCCCTTCAGATCATCTGCAGCTTATCTGCCCATGTATGTGCCCCCTAAAGGTTTAAAAATCCTGTTGGGGCGAAAGACTGCATCATCTTGATAATGTAGTCCTCGCCCCAACAACCTGCATTTGCAGGCATTGTGATGTGATTGTTTGGCCCCCGAAAGGCAAAACAATTTGATTGGACCGATATTACCCACCTCAATAGAAAGGTAAGATTGTTCAGGGGGATGCCAATATTGGCACAGGTTTATGGTATATTTTTTCTGAATTAATTGAACAGTTACAACAAAAAATTAAAGTGTTTTAAAATAACTGAAATATAAGGTACTGTTCCCCTGCACTAGTACGATTGGTGTATTTACTTTAGAATCGCTAATATAGTTTAAATAAGCAAGCTGCTGTCTAGCCATGGGGGCAGCCATTCAAGCACAGGATACACAGTAGATAGCAGATAAGTACTACTATAGTTTATATAAACAAGCTGCTGTGTAGCCACGGGGGCAGCCATTCAAGCACAGGATACACAGTAGATAACAGATAAGTACTACTATAGTTTATATAAACAAGCTGCTGTGTAGCCATGGGGCAGCCATTCAAGCACAGGATACACAGTAGATAACAGATAAGTACTACTATAGTTTATATAAATAAGCTGCTGTTTAGCCATGGGGGCAGCCATTCAAGCACAGGATACACAGTAGATAGCAGATAAGTACTACTATAGTTTATATAAACAAGCTGCTGTGTAGCCATGGGGCAGCCATTCAAGCACAGGATACACAGTAGATAACAGATAAGTACTACTATAGTTTATATAAACAAGCTGCTGTGTAGCCATGGGGCAGCCATTCAAGCACAGGATACACAGTAGATAACAGATAAGTACTACTATAGTTTATATAAATAAGCTGCTGTTTAGCCATGGGGGCAGCCATTCAAGCACAGGATACACAGTAAATAGCAGATAAGTACTACTATAGCTTATATAAACAAGCTGCTGTGTAGCCATGGGGCAGCCATTCAAGCACAGGATACACAGTAGATAGCAGATAAGTACTACTATAGCTTATATAAACAAGCTGCTGTGTAGCCATGGGGGCAGCCATTCAAGCACAGGATACACAGTAGATAACAGATAAGTACTACTATAGTTTATATAAACAAGCTGCTGTGTAGCCATGGGGGCAGCCATTCAAGCACAGGATACACAGTAGATAGCAGATAAGTACTACTATAGTTTATATAAACAAGCTGCTGTGTAGCCATGGGGCAGCCATTCAAGCACAGGATACACAGTAGATAACAGATGAGTACTACTATAGTTTATATAAACAAGCTGCTGTGTAACCATGGGGGCAGCCATTCAAGGCTCAGGTTACCTAGCAGATAACACATGCACACTGTAGAATCCCAATGTATTCTATTACAGAGCTTATCTGTTATCTGCTCTTTTTTTTAGTTTGAATGGCTGCCCCCATGGCTACAAAGCTGTCTATATAAATTATAGTTGTGTTTTTAATGCAAACATATAACTTTTACCAATGCAGGGCAATAGTACATGATATTTGAATTACTTTTAAAACGCTTTTATTTTTTGGTGTTATTGTTCCTTGAAGTACAATTCCTACTAAATCAGACCTTGCCCAAAGGACTGAGGCCAGTTTGAAGCTGCAACGGAAGCCGTTGCAGAATATCGGAGGGGATTGGTCTGTAGCAGATTATGAAGGGAAAATATAATACCCTTGTCTTTTCTTTTTTATTATTCCCATCTTACCCAGCGGCAAATCTCCTCTTCTTCTGGGCGACTAATCTTCCCGAACTG
Organism: Xenopus petersii; assembly: GCA_038501925.1. Taxonomy (NCBI): domain Eukaryota; kingdom Metazoa; phylum Chordata; class Amphibia; order Anura; family Pipidae; genus Xenopus; species Xenopus petersii. The sequence continues at coordinate 129,238,097 of CM076688.1, read as the reverse complement.
ACTCCCAATGGCTAATAAATAGCTGGCGGGATGGCAATCGTGTGCTTCATTTTCTGAAGTCACCTGAAGTTGACTCACGAGGAAACTTTGGGCGACTTTGGAAAACGAAGTGATCCGAGTGCCGTCCCGCCGGCGATTTAGATTGTAGCTGGCGGGAGGCAGTTCGGGGAAATCAGTCGCCCTGAAGAAGAGGCAATTTAACTCACGGGCGACGAAATCTCTCCGAATCTGAGCGTGTGTCTCTGCCCTTAGAGATTTCAGCAGATTACTGTAGTCATTCCCCATCCCCTCTCTTATCCCCTAAGCCCCCTGGTGGCCACTGAACGGTTTCCATATTGATTAGAACCTTGGACTATGGACCAATTAGTTCATTGTGCATTTTTATCCGCTGACTGCCTCAGAACAAGGGTCGTCCTTGGTGTATCTCGACTACAAAGCTGACGTGCCTGGGATAAGGCTTGAATAATAGGCATCTAGTGAGTGTGTGACCGGCTTGTGTTGGGAAGGGCACAGTCATGTGTTGATTCATGAGCTCTTTCTAAAGGCTACAATCGTTACAGAAGCTTCTTTCAGCTCCGCAGGAAATTGTTTTTGTGTTGCAGTCTTGTTTTAAGGCTGTTTGGACAAGGTGACCCTTCTTATGAAGTGCTTTAGCCCCTATGGCTGTTTCAGAAGCCCCGCTTGTTAGTTGGAGGAATTGGATTTAAACCGAGATTGTCCAAACAACTATATAAAAAAAAAAAAGCCCTCCAGCAGTGTTGGGAGGATTGTAGTTCAACAACAGCTGATAAGATATGATCTGAGAAGATATTTATGGCTTTTATGTATTATATAGTGAATAAAGTACCCCCTTGTGTAAAATATAAGGATATTATAAATTACCGAGGAGTTCCATGACCATATAAAAGTATGAGGCTGAAGGCCGAGTGTTTTTATACACGTCATGGAACTCCAAGGTTCGGTATTCGGCCGAATCTTTCAAAAAGGATTCGGGGGTTCGGCCGAATCCAAAATAGTGGATTCGGTGCATCCCTAATATATATATATATATATATATATCTATATATATATATATATATATATCTATATATATATATATATATATCTATATATATATATATATATATCTATATATATATATATATATCTATATATATATATATATATATATATATATATATATATATATATATAGATATATAGATAATCTATGGCCCCCAATCAAATATCACATGGGGCGGGCTTCATTTCTACTCCAGACATATGTTGAAAGGCTCCTGGTAGCCAGTATTGTCCGTAATGATATCTAATGTGTTCCTTGAGGGCGTAGGCTTTGACCAGGCCCTACCTAAGTGTTTGGGTTAACCATGCAACTTTTCTTACTTTCGAGAAACAATTACTTGTTACATGGAAAAGAGTTTGACGTTTAATGCCCTTTGCAGCAAGTAGAGATTGCCAGACTTGCTCAAGTTGGCATAGGTATCCGTTGGCAGCCTACCATTTTGATCCTACTCGGGATAGAAGAGGAATATAGTAGGAATGGGACCTGTTATCCAGAATGCTCGGGACCTGGTATTTTTCCAGATAACAGATCTTTCCATAATTTGGATCTCCATAACTTAAGTCTACTAGAAAATCATATAAACATTTAATAAAGCCAATAGGCTGGTTTTGCTTCCAATAAGGATTAATTATATCTTAGTTGGGATCAAGTACAAGCGACTGTTTTATTACTACACAGAAAAAGAAAATTTGTTTTTGAAAATGTGGATAAAATGGAGTCTAAGGGAGATGGCCTTTCCGTAATTCGGAGCTTTCTGGATACCAGGTTTCCGGATCCCATACCTGTAACAATTGTTGCACTGAGCGACAAATCTTACTTGTGTCTCGATGGCCTCAATCTGCTATGTTTTTACATCTTTACAAATTATCATCTGCCCTAAAGAGATAGTAGGTGTTGACTGCATCACTCCCTCCCGCAATAAGATTACGGTAATCCATGTTTTTGTTTTCCAGGTATTTTAATGGGAGCAGTGATAAAGATCGTAGAGTCTCAGAAACTGGCTACCGTAATTGGGAGGTAAGAGCTTAAAACCAATACCAGGTCTTTATAGGATTAAATGAATGGCAATGAACACACTGTCTGTATCCTTTCAAATCATGAAGACTTGAATAGCTGGAACATCATTAAAATACTGTAGAATCCTTTTCCCTACATATAAGTTTTTATTTTGTCCGAATAGGTCCGTTTTCGATCAAATTTGAAACGTACAAATTGAAGGAATAGCGCGTTCGAAACGTATGATTCTAAGTTTTCCACCCCAAAAAAAATTCCACCAATGAACTCCAAATAGACTCTAGGAGGTCCCCCATAGGCCAAAACAGCAATTCGTCAGGTTTTAGATGGCGAAGAGGTATTTTTAAAGAGACCGTACATGATAAATCTCGAAATTTGAATTCGACTATTCCCAAAAAATTAGGGAATCCAGGATTCAGTTCGGGATTCAGCCTTTTTCTGCAGGATTCAGCCGAATCCTTCTGCCCGGTCAAACTGAATCCGAATCCGCAAATTAGGGGTGGGAAGGGATACTGTGTGACTTTTTGTCAGGAAGCAAAAAAAAAATTCTCCTTCCCACAGCTAATTTGCATATGCAAATTCGGGTTTGGTATTTGGCCGAATCTCTTGTGAAGGATTCGGGGGTTCGGCCGCATCCAAAATAGTGGATTTGGTGCATTCCTACAAAAAATTAGCTCGAAATTCGAATTTTCACTTCGACGTTTGATAAATCTGCCCCATAGACCCTACCTATAATTATGTCAGGTTAATATTCAGCTGACAACTATCCATTTCACTACCATGGTTAAAATATCATCTTATTTTGGTAGATTTTGGCTGAACCAAACTCTTGGTGCAGAGGATTAGACGTTGAACTGAATCCACAAATTAAGTATTTCATTCAAGTCTGCTTTATATTTTCTCAATATGATCAATATAGATATTTCCAGCATCCCACTGTCACTGTGATACAGTGTAAAGAAACTGCGGTACAAAACCAAAAGAGATGATTGTACCTGGCCCAGCCATTAGTTCATAAGGACCAAGTGCAACAAACCGGGCGTTCTGTAGCATTAGAGCACGAGGACTTGTGTGATTATTATGAATTATTTGCTATATTCATGAGGCACAGCACATGGGCTTTCCAGTGTTAGAGACAGTATATGAGGTTATTTCATTAGCGCTAACATGGCAGCTCCTGCTGGTAAGAACATATACATACAAGCTCCATGTGCAGAATACTTGTGGGGCATATACAGGCAGGGGACCTGTTATCCAGAATGCTCGGGACATGAGATTTGCTGGATAACGAATCTTTCCGTAATTTGGATATTTATACCTTAACTCTACTAGAAAATCATGTAAATATTAAAAAATCCCAATAGGCTGGTTTTGCTTCCAATAAGGATTAATTATATCTTAGTTGGGATCAAGTACAAGGTACTGTTTTATTATTATAGAGAAAAAGGAAATCTGTTTTAAAAATTTGGATTATTTGGATAAAATGGAGCCTATGGGAGATGGCCTTTCTGTAATTCAGAGCTTTGTTGATAACAGGTTTCCGGATAATGGATCCCATGCTTGTATCTGCATGCACATGGCTATATGGTACAGGTATGGGACCTGTTATCCAGAATGCTCGGGACCTGGGGTTTTCCGGATAACGGATCTTTCCATAATTTGGGTCTTCATGCCTTAAGTCTACTAGAAATTCATTTAAACATTAAATAAACCCAATAGACTGGTTTTGCTTCCAATAAGGATTAATTCTATCTTAGTTGGGATCAAGTACAAGTGACTGTTTTATTATTACAGAGAAAAAAATCATTTTTAAAAATTTGGATTATTTGGATAAAATAGACTCTATGGGAGACAGCCATTCCGTAATTCAGCGCTTTCTGGATATTGGGTTTCTGGATAAGGGATCTTATACCTGTATACAAAAATTGGTATAGCTATATTGGACAGGGATGGATTTAAAGAGATACTGACACCATAAATTAAACTCTTTTTTTACATCTATCATAAGTTTGGCTTTGAAAGCTTCTTATAATTTTGCCTTAAAGTATTTGCCCAATGCTTTTACATCTACCCTATCTGACTCCCCGGGATCGCCTATGAGGGGGCTGCCATATTTGTGCAGAACAAGTCCATTAGTTGGCAAAACAGTCAGGTTTAGGAACTTCAACTAACAATAACTTACAAAAACAGACCTCCTAGCAAAAAACAAACAGCACGACCTATAGGTAACTATTAATGAACATTCATATTTTAAAAAGTCTTTTTTTAGTGTCAGTATCACTTTAAGTTAAAGGGATACTGTCATGGGAAAAAAAAATTATAAAATGAATCAGTTAATAGTGTTGTTCCAGCAGAATTCTGCGCTGAAATCCATTTCTCAAAAGAGCAAACAGATTTTTTTATATTTAATTTTAAAATCTGACATGGGGCTAGACATTTTGTCAATTTCCCAGCTGCCCCAAGTCATGAGACGTGTGCCTGCACTTCAGGAGAGAAATGCTTTCTGGCAGGCTGCTGTTTTTCCTTCTCAATGTAACTGAATGTGTCTCAGTGGGACCTGGGTTTTTACTATTGAGTGTTGTTCTTAGATCTACCAGGCAGCTGTTATCTTGTGTTAGGGAGCTGCTATCTGGTTACCTTCCCATTGTTCTTTTGTTTGGCTGCTGGGGGGAGGGGAGGGAGGGGGGTGATATCACTCCAACTTGCAGTACAGCAGTAAAGAGTGATTGAAGTTTATCAGAGCACAAGTCACATGACTTGGGGCAGCTGGGAAATTGACCATATGTCTAGCCCCATGTCAGATTTCAAAATTGAATATAAAAAAATCTGTTTGCTCTTTTGAGAAATGGATTTCAGTGCAGAATTCTGCTGGAGCAGCACTATTAACTGATTCATTTTGCAATTTTTTTTTTCCCATGACAGTATCCCTTTAACTTGTAGTATATTGTAGAATTGCTAATAATAAGCACCTTTTCAATTGGTCATCATTCTTTATTTGTTATAGTTTTTAAATTATTTGCTTTCTTTTGACTCTTTGCAGCTTTGAAATGGGGGTCACTGACCCATCTAATAAACAAATGCTCTGTAAGGCTACGCATTTATTGTTATTGTTACTTTTTATTACTGATCTTCATATTCCAGTCTCCTATTCAAATCCATGCATGGTTGCTAGGGTTATTTGGATCCTAACAATTATATTGGTGAAACTGCAAACTGGAGAGCTGCTGAATAAAAACCGAAATAACTCAAAAACCACAAATAATAAAAAATGGAAACCAATTGCAAATTGTCTCAGAATATCACTCTCTACATCATACTAACAGTTAACTCAAAGGTGAACAAACCCCTTCTAATCGAGTAATGTAATAAAAGGTCTTAAGTTTGTTTATTGTTGAGTAACCCATCTCAACCAATCAGCAGAATTTGCGCGATTCGCCGCCAGCGAATAAATTCGTGAAACGCCCGCGAAAATTCGCGGAAAAAATTCGCCGGCATCAAAAAATTTTTTTCGAAAAAACAGACGCCGGTGTCAAAAATGGGCGCCGGCGTCAGAAAAACGGGCGCCGGCATCAAAAACGGGTGCTGGCGTTAAAAACGAGACGCCGGCGCCGTTTCGCAAATTTTTTCGGCGAAGCGAAACGGCGCAAATTCGCCCATCACTGATCAGCAGTTACCATTTACTGGCCAGCTGTTTAAAAGCAGGCATCTGTTGCTGTGGGTTACTAGGTATGGACAAACTTCAGACTTGTTATTACAAAAGCTGTTTATTAGGGACTTTGAACCAGTAACTGGGCATATGCTGCTTGGCTACAACTCCCAACACGCTATCGACTTGTAACTATAAATCCAGACCGCTTGAGCAGCGCCTTCCTTTATTGTTTAAAGTGGTGGTTCACCTTTAAGTTAAAGTTTAGTATGTTATAGAATGGCCAATTCTAATCAGCTTTTCAATTGGTCTTTATTTATGTGTTATAGTTTTTAAATGATCTGCCAGCTTTCAAACGGGGGTCACTGACCCCATCTAAAAACAAATGCTCTGTAAGGCTACACATTTATTGTTATTGTTACTTTTTGTTACTCATCTTTCTATTTGGGCCTCTCCTGTTCATATTCCAGTCTTTTATTCAAATCAATGCATGGTTGTTAGGGTAATTTGAACCCTAACAACCGGGTTGCTGAATTTGCAAACTGCTGAATAAAAGGCTAAATAACTCAACACTAATAATAAAAAATGAAAACCAAATGCAAATTGTCTCAGTACATGATGCTAAAAGTTAGCTCAAAGGTGAAAACCCGCTTTAACTGGCTCCTGACGAAACTGACGGGTGTGTGTGTGTGCACGCATGGTAGGAACTAGATTGTTAGCTCTGGGGGCATGAACATTTTCTGTCAAGTGCTACGTGACATATCTGCAATGAAAGAATAAAAAAAATAAGGTAACATTACTAGTATTGTTAGACCAGGGGGCAGTAGTCCTAATGACATACCTCCAAACTGTCCCTTTTTCGGAGGGACAGTCCCTCTTTTTACAGCTCAACCTGCAGTCCCTTGTTTGTACTGGAAAGTCCCTATTTTCTCTGCACTGAACACAGAAAAGGAAATAACGTTTCTCACTTAATTGGCTTTTAACAGAGAGCCCAGAACAGCTAACAGGTGCAAATAAGATACTTTGTAACAATTTTGAGACAAAAAAACAGTTTAAATAAGGAGAAGTATTTTCAAACTTTCATAACCTGCCAAATTTTGTAAAATGAACATGGTAATTAGGGGGTGTGGCCACAGAAAGGGGCGTGGTCAAAACATTTTGCTGTTCTATGTGTGAAAAACATTTTTGTCCCTCTTTTTACTTCCAAAATGTTGGGAGATATGTAATGAGAGCATTTAGTAGCCACATATCAAGCCCAAACAGCTGGCGGTTCTCATACAGAGTTCTATTGGGCGGCCAAAAACCTACTGCTCCGTCTTTCTCACGACTCTCTAAGCAAAAGGCAACTTTCTTTTGGTCGCCACCTCCAATTACCATCAGTCTGCATTGTTCTAAAGACCCCGGGGTCTGAATAGAAAGGTTTCTCGGGCAGAATGCGGTTCAGTTCTGTATCCTGAATGCACGCCATCATTTTCCGCTATTAAATATTCTTTCAGCGCACAGAAAAGGTTTGTGTCGCACAGCTGGAGATAATTACTGCAAAAATAACAGGTTTATTGGAAACAAGAAATAGGCCTGTGAGTTACAGGCGGAGGCGGAAGGGTTGATGGAAATGTAAAGGCTATCGGCATGGGGCATGATGGGGTATACTTTGTGCCTTTGGGGTCAGGGCTCAGATTCGGGGAGATTAGTCGCCCGGCAACAAATCTCCTCTTCTTCTGGGCGACTAATCTCCTCTTCTTCGGGCCAATAATCTCCCCGAACTGCCTCCCACCGGCTAGAATGTAAATCGCTGGCGGGATGGTACTCGGAGCATTTCCGAGTTATCTCAGGAAACTTCGGGCGACTTCGGAAAACAAAGCGCTCCGAGTGCCACCCCACTGTCGATTTACATTCTAGCCGGAGGGATTCAGTTCGGGGAGATTAGTCGCCCGAAGAAGAGATTTTTCACCGGGCGACTAATCTCCCCGAATCTGAGTGTGGGCCCTTATTAAAAGTAAGCTGTAATGTTCTAACAAATTGCATCAAAAGAAAAAATTTTTTGTTTTCAGTCATTATCCAGGTGTCATATATTCCAGTGTATAGCTCCATCTGGTTATCCAACTGGTATTGTAGTTCTTTTCTGTGTATTTTCTTTACTCTTACAAATCAAAAGTGTTTGTGTATTTCATGTGTGGCCCCAGACCATTTTTCTTTTTCCAATGTGGCCCAGGGAAGCCAAAAGGTTGGACACCCCTGCTCTAAATTATGGAAAGGTCATCTCCCATAGACTCCATTTTATCCAAATATTTTAAATTTTTAAAAATGATTTCCATTTTCTGTGTAATAATAAACAGTCGCTTGTGCTTGATCCAAACTAAGATATAATTAATCCTCATTGGAAGCAAAACCAGCCTATTGGGTTTATTTCAAGTTTACATGATTTTCTAGTAGACTGAAGGTATAAAGATCTGAATTATGAAAAGATCCCGTTATCTGGAAAACCCCATGACCCAAGCAATCTGAATAATAGATACCATACCAGTACATTACTTGCAGCAATTCAGATTAATTGCGGGAAAACGACTGCTTTTTGCATTTTCCCGCTGTTATTTACCTTTGAGTTAACTGTTCGTTAAGGAATATTCTGAGAAAATTTGGTTTTCATTTTTTATTATTTGTGGTTTTTGACTTATTTAGCATTTTATTCAGCAGATCCCCAGTTGGCAATTTCAGCAATCTGGTTGCTAGGGTCCAAATTACCCTAGCAACCATGCATTGATTTGAATAATAGACTGGACTATAATTAGAAGAGGGCCTGAATAGAAAGATGAGTAATAAAAAGTAGCAATAACAATAAATGTGTAGCCTTAAGGTGGCCTTAGAGGTAGAGATCCGCTTGTTTGGCGATCTCTCCCTGATTTGCACACATTGAAGTGGGAGATATCGGGCTGATCTGATCATGGGCCCTAGTGCCCAACAATTATAATGCATCTGATACGGGCAATCAGATTGCGGGACTGCATAAACACAGAGGTGCAGATGCGATCCGACCTGATATCGATCGGGGAAGCCTGTTGGATGGCCCCACACACAGGCCAATAAGCTGCTGACTCGGTCTGTCGGCAGCTTTTATTGACCTATGTGTGGGGGCCGTTACAGAGCATTTGTTTTTAGATGGGGTCAGTGACCCCCTTTTGAAAGCTGGAAAGAGTCAGAAAAAAAAGGCAAATAATGAAAAAAAATATAGAAAATAAATGAAGACCAATTAAAATGTTGCTTAGAATTTGCCATTCTATAACATACCCCTTTAATCTACAAGTAGTGGTATGTGACCTGAGGTTTTCCTGGATAATGGCTCTTTCTGTAATTTGGATCTTCATACAAAATGAAAATCATAGAAAATCATATAAACATTAAATAAACCCAATAGGCTGGTTTTGCCTCCAATAAGGATTAATTATATCTTAGTTGGGATCAAGCACAAGCGACTGTTTTATTATTACACAGAAAAAGGAAATCATTTTGTAAAAATATGGATTATTTGGATAAAATGGAGTCCATGAGAGACGACCTTACCGTAATTTGGAGCTTTCTAGATAACTGGTTTCCGGATAACGGATCCCATACAGTGAAACCTGGGGTTTCCCTCATTTTGTGTTTTTGTAAAGGGCAAGGTATTTTTTGGGGGAGTTTTGTCACCTGCAGAATTTTTAAATTTTTAATGCGGGAGACAAATCTGCCTTTTTGTCATTCCCCATGGCCATAGACGCAACGATAATATCGTATGAAACAACTTTTCATACGATATTCTGTGCGTGTATGGTGGGAGATGAGCCACACGATTTCAGCAGAAGACTTGGATATCGGTCGGCCCAAGAGGAAAATTTAGATCGGGGGCCTTTGAAGGCAATTGAACACCGGCCATTGTTAGTGCTGAATGGTCAGATACAGGTAGAATTCTATTGTTTCTATTGTATTTCTGACCATTCAGCTCTACACGTGTGTATTGAAACTAACAATCTTTCCTGGAAACATCGTAATTGTAACTAGGGATGCATTTAATCCACTATTTGGGATTCGGCCAAATCCCCGACTCCTAGGTGAAAGATTTGGTCAGATTGAACTGAATCTGAATTTAGTGGCAGGAAAGGAAAAAGTGGAAAAAATTCTTCTTTTGTGATGAAAAGTCACGTGATTTCCCTATCCACCCCTAATTTACATATGCAAATTAGGGATGCACCGAATCCAGGAATCGGTTCGGGAATTGGCCAGGATTCGGGCTTTTTCAGCAGGATTCCGATTCGCTAATAGGGATGTAGCGAACTGTTCGCCGGCGAACTAGTTTGCGCGAACTTCGACTGTTCGCGTCCGCCGCAAGTTCGCGAACGTCGCGCGACGTTCGCCAATAGGCGTTCGCGTCAAAAATCGTTCAACCATTCGACCATTCGATTCCTTCGACCGCTAAAATCGAAGGATTTTCGTTCGAATCGAACGATCGAAGCCATTGGATTGAATGAAATCATTCGATCGAATGGCTTCGATCGTTCGATTCGAACGAAAATCCTTCGATCGAATGATTAAAATCCTTCGATCGTTCGAATCGAACGATTTTCAGATGTTCGAAGTTCGCGAACTGTTCGCATTTTTTGCCGGTGTTCGCGAACGGCGTTCGCGAACACATACACGGCAGTTCGCTACATCCCTATTCACTAATCCTTCTGCCGGCCGAACCGAATCCGAATCCTAATTTGCTTATACAAATTAGGGGCAGGGAGGGAAATCGCATGGATTTTTGTCACAAAACAAAAAAATAAAAAATGTTTCCCCTTCCCACCCTTATGCAAATTAGGGTACGGATTCGGTTTGGTATTTGGCCGAATCTTTCGCAGAGGATTTGGGGGGTTCGGCCGAATACAAAATAGTGGATTCGGTGCATCCCTACAAATTAGGATTTGGATTTGGTTCAGCCAGGCACAAGGCCGAATCCGAATCCTGTTAAAAAAGGCAGAATCTTCGGTGCATCCCTAATTGTAACGTCTTAATTCAAAGCTAATTAAAATTGGTTATTTCCAATTACAGAAAATGAAGTTGGTAGAGTTCTGAAAAATTCCAAAAACGGACATTTGACTGGTTGTTATTCCAAGATCCAGTTTGTTGGGTCGGTCCTGTGTGTTTGACTTTGATGTGTTGCTGGCGCCGGCTACGTGCCGCAACTCTATTATACACAAACAGGAGCGGAGATGGAAAACACGGCACTTGGCTGCCTACGTAAATATGTTTTCGGCAGCTCATTAAGACTGTCGGATCTGAATGCACTCAAGGGCTGAATGTTTGATTGTTCTGACTGGTGCTGAGAGTGTGTGAATATGCGAGTGCGCTGTTTAATGACTGTTCTGGTTTTATGGTTACACTTTAGCAATGCCGTAATTAGTTTTGCTTTTATAAAGCCTTTTCATCCTTAGGGTTTTTTTTTTCAGTCTTTTGAGAAGGAAGTTTTTATAAAAATAAAAGGGTGTCTTTTTGCCTAATAAAATATTTATAATATATTTAAAATATGTTAGATTAGGTAACACCGGAGCAGAGCTTGAAGCAAACATGGAACTTTTTTTTTCTGCTTGCAGGAGATTTGCATTACATTCCTTCTCTGTATATTTGTATTTATAGATAT